>OY757905.1:127866068-127881068 GCA_963585895.1 Sepioteuthis lessoniana | reverse complement strand
TGGCAGCAACACCCCACAAGACACCAACTGTACGGCCACCTGCCCCCTATCACGAAAACTATTCAAGTTAGGCGAACCAGACATGCAGGACATTGCTGGAGAAGCAGAGATGAACTCATAAGAGATGTACTCTTATGGATCCCCACACACGGCCGCGCAAAAGCAGGACGACCAGCACGAACGTACATTCAGCAGCTATGTGAGGATACAGGTTGTTGTCCTGAAGACCTGCCTTGGGCGATGAACGATAGAGAGGAGTGGCGAGAGAGGGTCAGGGATATCCGTGCTGCCAGCACGATGATGATGATGATGATGATGATATATATATATATACACTTCAAGTTCCCTACGACTGGTACAATTGGATTATTTAGTACCGGCACAAAGAAAAATGTCGGTGAGCATAAAGCTATCTCAGCTACGTAAGAATTGAAAGTCGGAGTAAATTGGGTAGTCATTCATGGATGATGAAGTTAATGCTATTGTTCAAGTAGCAAGTTGCAATCAGTGCTTTAAAATAGTATAAAAGATAGAACGAGAGATTCACGCCTTAGCATAGGGTTTTATTGAACGGAACAGTAAAGAATACTCAAAAGTTACATTGTAAAAACAATTTTTATTGCTAAGAAAGGGAATTCTTAAAAGAAGAACGGGATCTCTTCCAATAACAGCACAAAAAAAAAAGAAAAGAAAACGCCATAAGGACCAACTTCTTAAAAGCAAAAATGGATGTAATCCAAAAAATTTGCAACTATCGGTTGTCTGTTGCTAGAGACGAAACGAAAAATCATACACTTAGTGAATGCTGTAAAGGAGCATAAAAAGTGTATACGACAAGACATGACTGGGTGGGAAAGGAAATCCACTAGGAATTGTGCAAAGAAAAATATGAATTTGACCATAGGAAAAGCGGTGTAAGCATAGCCCAGAATCTCTCATGGAAAATGAGATTAACAAATTTCTCTGAGATTTAGAGATACAAACGGATCATCTAATCTCCCCCACACGACCAGACCAAGTGATAGTCAACAAAAAAACCTACAGAATATTGGACTTTGCTGTATCAGCTGACCAGAAAGAGAAGATCAAAGAAAGCGAAAAGAGAGATAAATATCTAGAACTTGCTAGAGAACAAAAAATAATTCTGGAACATAAAGGTGACGCTTATACCAAATTTGTCTTTTTCACTTGAAACATTTTCTGAAGGACTGGTAAAGGGACTGGAATACTTGGAAATTAGAGGACAAGTGGAGACCATCTAGACTACTGCATGTTGGCATCGGCCAAAATACTGAGAAGAGTCCAAGAGATCTGAGTAGACTTGATGTCACTCAAACTTCAGTGAGATAACATGGGATAACGCTGGTTAGAAAAACTCTCAAAGTAGTAAATAATAATGATAATCACTGAGTGAAAAGAAAGAAAATGAAAATATTGACAAATACTTGGATTTTGCGAGTGAGCTGAAAGAGCTGTGGTACGTAAAGATGTCTATGATATTACAAGTAGTTCGAGACCTTGGAACAATCGTAAAGAATCTGAACAAGAAGATTCCTTGAGAGCTGTGGAGACTTGTTGTCACTCAATCTCCAGTAAGAAACTACCACTTAGAGTTGGTATGAAAATATAATAATAATAATAATAATAAATTTGACAATACTAATAAATGGTATATGCACAACCCAGTACTTTCCTAGAAAATGACACGCATAAACTCCTATGGGACTTTTACATTAAAAACGGATCACCTAATCCCGGCCAGAAGACCAGACCTTATAATAATCAACAAAAAAAAAAAGAGAATCTGCAAAATCGTTGACTTTGCTGTCCTGGCAGACCACATAATAAATCTGAAGGAAAGGGGAAAGAAGGATAAGTACCTCGACCTTGCTAGAGAATTAAAAAAGCTGTGGAACATGAAAGTAACGATTGTTTCAATTGTGATTGGTGCTTTAGGCACAATAACAAAAGGATTATTAAAGGGCTTGGAGAACTTGGAAGTTGGCGGGCGTGTAGAGACTATCCAAATGACAGCATTGCTGAGAACTGCCAGAATCCTGAGACGAGTCCTGGAGACTTGAGGATACTTGCTGTCACTCAGACTCCAGTGAAAAACCATCAGCCAAGACTGATGTGAAAAACTCAAATGAGTAACATAATTATAATTGGAGAATCTATTGGAAACAATAAGGTCATATTGTCAGCATGTATGAATGGGATTTGGCATTGAAAAAAATTTAAATAAGAATAAACTGCCAAATCAAGAAAGAATCAGAATGTTCGGAGAAAAGGACTATTTGGGAATATTGGAAGCGGACATTATCAATTAAGCGGAGATAAATTGGAAAACTGAAAGAAGAGTATCTCAGACGAACAAAAAAACTTCTCGAAACCAAACTGCGCAGCAGGAATCACATCCGAGTTCAAAGAGTCAAAGACAACATAAAAAAGAGAAAAAAAATACTAAATATAGCGAGCAGAAATAGCACAGACAGCATAATTGTCAACAAACCAACAAATAGAAAACAGAAATGGGTTGGAAAAAACCTAAAAAACACTGTATGAATATTTAAGCGACAAACTGACGGAATCTAACACGGACATGGCTACGGAAAGGAAACTTGAAATCAGAGGAGGTTTCTGTTATGGGAGCCTTACCCATCTTACCATAATGGACTCTTTTGACCGTTATTAATACTAAAGATTTCGCTGCTAGTGGGCAGATCAATATCGGTGATATCCGAACAGTACGAGACTTTTTACCTTTTCAATGTAACTCTATCTTTCTTGTGTAATATAATCTGTTATCTAATATCCGTGTTTGTGTTTTCATTAGTGACCCTTTCTGGGACCACAACAGTTTGTTAAAACTGTATCGATTTTGATAGCACAACAATACAACGCCATAAAGACCAATTATATTGAATCGAAAATAGATAAGACGTAACGGAATCGCAACTGCAGGTGATGTGATGATAGAGACGAAAACCATAAATAAGCGAATGCAGCAAATTAGCACAAAAAGAGTATAAGACAAGACACAACTGGGTAGGGAAGGTTATCCACTGGGAATTGTGCAAGATATTCAGATTTGACAGTACTGACAGATGGTATATGCACAATTCTGAATCCCTCTTGGAAAATGAGACGCGCAAACTTCTCTGGGATTTTGAAATATAAACAAATCATCAAATCTCGGACAGAGAATATGCTTTAGTGATAGTTGACAAAAAAAGAGAGAAAACTCGCTGAGTAATGGAACATGAATGTGACTGTGATACCAGTTGTAATTGGTGCACTCGGAACGATCCCAACAGGCTTTGTAAGAGAGCTGGAAGAGTTAGAAATCGGAAGATGCGTCGAAACCATCCAAAGATCTGTGTTGTTGAAGTCAGCCAGAATACTAAGAAGAGTGCTGGAGATCTGAGGTGTCTTGCTGTCACTCAGACCACAGTGAGAAACTACCACTTAGAGTTGGTATGAAAATATGATAATAATTATAATGCAGCAAATTAGCACAGAAGGAGTATGAGGCGAGACACAGCTGGGTCAGCAAGGTGATCCACTGGGAAATGTGCAGGAAATTTCAATTCGACCATACAAACAAATGGTATATGCACAACTCAGCACCTGTCCTAGAAAATGACTCGCATTAACTACTATGGGACTTTTTCATCCAAACGGATCACCAAAACCCGGCCAGAAGACCAGACCTCATAATAATCAACAAAAAAAAAAAAAAAGAGAATCTGCAAAATTGTTGACTTTGCTGTCCCGTCGGACAACAGAATAAATCTAAAGGAAATTAAAAAGAAGTATAAGTACCTCAACCTTGCTAGGCAATTGAAAAAGCTGTGTAACATGAAAGTAAGGATTGAGCCAGTTGTGATTGGTGCTTTAGGCACAGTAAGTAAGGGATTATTAAAAGGCCTGGAGGACTTGGAAGTTGGCGGACGGGTAGAGGCTATCCAAACGACAGCATAGCTAAGAACGGCCAGAATACTGAGACGAGTCCTGGAGACTTGAGGAGACTTGCTGTCACTCAGACTCCAGTGAAAAACCATCAGCTAACACATGTGAAAAACTCTAAAGGAGTAAATAATAATAATAATAATAAAAACTCGCAAGGAGTAATATAATAACAACAATTGCTACCCTATTATTTACCCATAGATGTGGAAAAGTGTTTCCTAGCTATATATTTGACAGGATGAATATTATTATTATTATCATTATTATTATTATTATTATTAATCCTTTTGATTTTTTTCCATCAGTATTAGCTGATGGTTTTTCATTGGAGTTTGAGTGACAGCAAGTCTCCTCAAGTCTCTAGCGATCTTCTTAGTATTTTGGCCGTTCTCAGTAATGCTGTTATTTGGATAGTTTCTACCCGTCTACCAACTTCCAAGTCTTCCCGCCCTTTTAATAATCCTTTAGTTATTGTGCTAAAAGCACCAATCACAATTGGTACAAACGTCACTTTCATGTTCCACAGTTTTTTCAATTCTCTAGCAAGGTCGTAGTACTTATCCTTCTTTTCACATTCTTTCAGTTTTATTCCGTTGTACTTTTTGCGAGTTCTTCATACCAGCTTGCACTGGAATAAAAGTGTCAGCAAGCCTCCAGAGGTTTCAGTATTCATGCCAATCTCGGCTTTTTTATAATCTGGATGGTTTCGATCTATCCCCTAGTTTCAAATTCCTCCAGTCCTTTTTCCTGGGTACCCGGGACCGTTCCGAGGTAACCGACAACAATTAGTATTATCTTAACCCTCATGACCCACAGCTTTTTCAGTGATCTAGCAAGCTCTAATAATTTTTTACCTTCCTTTGGTTTAACTTTGTACTAGGCCGGAACAGCAAAGTTCCCAAGACGGCAAATTCTCTGCCTTTTCTCTGACAGGGATCTGGTGATCCGGTATTTGTCGTTTGCCTTACATTCGTGCGAGTGTGGCACATGGCTTTTTTGTGGGAATTGTGCACATGGCCGTAGCCCATGTGGTTCCCAAAATGACAAGTGCCCTGTCGGCATTCCTTTAAAAGGAGCACCTCAGGCGCCAGGTGATAAACCTAGCCCCTCCAGAGAAAGTATGACGTGCAAACTTCTCTGGGATTTTGAAATATAAACATATCACTTAATCTCGCACAGGATACCAGATTTAGTGAGTTGACAAAAAAATAGAACTTGCCGAGTAGTGGACTTTGCTGTCCTGGCTGTACAAAGAATGAAAATTAAAAAAAAAGCAGAAAAAGAGAAAAAAAACTCAGATCTTGCCAGAGAACTAAAAAAGCTATGGAACATGAAGGTGACAGTGATTCTAATTGTTACTGGTGCACTTGGAACGATCCCGCCAGGCTTCGTAAAAGAGCTTGAGGAGTTAAAAATCGAAAAATGAGCCGAGACCGGAAGATGCTCATTTATGCATCAAGAAGATGTGTTAGAAAATTATTTGTATAAGATAGGAATAGTTCATACCATATAAATTTATTCAAATAATGATCGCTATTAAAAAGATGAGTCATGTAAACCACAAAATGGTGTATGAATTAAAATAGGATAGACAAAAAATTTAAAAAAAAAACCCAAAACATACGAATTTGATATGATTTTAAACAAATAAACAAAAACCAAATAAAACACAAAAACTCACACACACATACACACACACACACACACACACACAATATCCTAAAAACCTCTAAACTTTTTTTGTAAACAGATGCACAAACTCTATAAACTCGATGAAATAGCTCTAAAATGTTAAGTACGAAATAACGTCTCACAATACAATAATAAACAATGTCGTCATCTCTAATCTGACTCGGGGGTGTCCTCGTGGTGTAATGGTTAAAGCAATGGACTTCGGAATTGTAGTATGCGAGTTCAAACTCCAGTCGCGCTGTTACGTTCACTTTCGGGCAAATACCCTTGGGAAAAGTATGAACACCCACATCCTCCCAACTATGGGTTAAATAGTACCACTACTGTTCTTCTAGGAGAATAGCATTGGCATTAAATAACCTACAAAGGTTAATATGCCTTTAAATAAAGAAACCAAACCAAAACAATCTGACTACTGCAGATTACACCGACTGTATCTCTGCAGAGGAGTAAGACTCCCCTACTATGTGTCCTGCATATGACGCTAAACAATCAGAAAGCCAGGTTTCAGTGATACTGGAGCTTTAGAGAATGCGAAGTACATCTTCATTGCCATCGCTCCCGGGTCCACTCTGGCCTGTCGTGGTAGCACCTGATAGTGTCTTATCTATGGGTTACATTGAACTAAAATGTATACTTATACGAAACGGAATTGTTCGAATATGGCATTTAAGAGTGTGTAAATAAAAAAACAAAACATGTACTTATGCTAAACTGAATTGTTTGAATTAGAGCTGTTTTTACATCTAAAAATGACTGAGTGCTCAGTCGGCTCAGACGGCAGTATACACCGATTGCATCTTTGCACAGGGTTGAGACTCCCCCAATGAGTAACCTGATATGATACTAAACAATCTGATAGTGAGGCTCCAGTAATGCTGGTGCTTGGGGTTTGCAGACTATCCCTTCATTGCCATCGCTCCAAGATCCACTTTGGCCCGGAGTCATAGCACCTGATAGGGTCAAATCTGTGGGTCAAATAGAACTAAACTGTATATTTAGGGTGAACTGAATTGCTTGAAATAGAACTGTTTTTTTTACAAAAACGAACCAATCCAACCTAACAAATCTAATACCTTCTCTTTGTCGATGAGTCATCTCATTACAACTAATGTGGAATATTAATTTCAATATCCACCCGGAGAATACTTCAGCAATCAATTAACAACATCGGTCTGACAACAACGACATGATATTCCGACAATCTGACACTAGTTTCATCTCTCAACACCTTAAAACACACTTCCTACACTGCATAAGAGTAAATACCTCATTCTACACAAAAAATAAACAAACTAAGACTCCAAATACTTGAAGCACTATTAATAAAGATTAAGAAGTCTTCGTTAAACAAGATCAACTTCGAATGTAGCAGCTATGTGCTGGAATGCCTTCAACATTTTTCCCGTTAATTCTTCGTCTTACTTCCAGTAAAGTTCTCCTATTTCGAAAATTCTCTTCCCAATTGTTCTTCCTCTTACGCTTTGAATTAATGAATACGACGTTGATATATTTGTTATTTCAGTGTTCGTTACCTTGAGGATGTCGCCTGCTGGGGTCGAAAATAGTTGTGGAAAATATGGTGCAGTTTTTAGTTCATTACATCCAAATGTCAAAAGACTCACACTTGAACAAAAAAAAAAATTGTAAAATAGACAGAAGCGAAGTCTCTGTCGTATTTAATCAAATATTTTAAAGAGAAAGTATTTTCAAGACATACATACACAAACATATATATGTGAGTGCGCATGTGTGTATTTGTGAGCGTTTGTGTGTGAATGTGCGGGTGAATTTGTACATATATATATATATATATACGTTTAAATCTGAATTTGTGTATGTTCACGTAATTTTCTTATAACGTCATGAACAGATATATCACGCAAACTTATACGTACATGTACACAAATCCCCACCTCTCTCTCTATCTCTAAATCTCAACTTCTCTCCCTCTCTCATATTTATGATATTTATATAATCTTTATTTATATGTATGTACGCATTGCTAGAAAATATCACTACCTCCGGCAAAATATCTGTTTTATATCCCATATTTATACGTATGTATGTCACATGCGTATGCACGCACAGACCAGATCTATTTCGTAAACTTACACGTTGACACAATCGAACATACACATACACACGCGCGTGAGCATTCATTTATATATATATATATATATATATATATATATATATATATATATATAAATGAATGCATACGCGCGTATATATGTGCATGTTCGATTGTGTCAACGTGTAAGTTTACGAAAAACGTACACTTCCTCCCTTTTTAAATATATATATATATATATATATATATATATATATATATATATATATATATGTGTGTGTTTAAAAAGGGAGAAAGTGTACGTTTTTATATGGAAATAAAATTGTATTCGCACACATAAAACACTTTTCGAATGCATGTAAGTACGCTCGACTCAATAAATAAATCTACATATTACTTTCTCTCTCGATTATAAATTTGAGAAATATATATTTTTATACCTCAAAAGTCATTCACTTTCACAGGAGTTTGCTTCAACAAGAAACGAAGAAATTAAATGTGGACATTGAATATAAATCAATAAATATAAGCTTTTTACATTTTTTTTTTTAATTCTTTTTTCATCATTCCAAATGTTATATGCAGTTTT
Organism: Sepioteuthis lessoniana; assembly: GCA_963585895.1. Taxonomy (NCBI): domain Eukaryota; kingdom Metazoa; phylum Mollusca; class Cephalopoda; order Myopsida; family Loliginidae; genus Sepioteuthis; species Sepioteuthis lessoniana. The sequence continues at coordinate 127,872,741 of OY757905.1, read as the reverse complement.
CACGTTAGACTCTCCTTCATGAAATACTTTACTTTTGAAATTCTACTCACTGCAATTGCTTGGATATTAAACTAAATTATTAAACATCTCCACAGCGTTGAATATTCATTTCGTTTTTCGTTATCATGTTAAAATCCGATTCCACGTTTTCGTGCAACTTGTAACGGAAAACGAAAAGGATGATATAAGAATAAAGAGAGAATGTAAGTAACTATATAATAAGTAAGTATATAAATTGTTAAAATGGGGATACAGAAAAGAGTTAATAACTAAAATGAAATAATATGGAAGGAGACTACAGTAGAGGAGTGGAAATTTAAAAAGAATAAAAAGAAAGAAGACTGAAGTAGAAGAAGACGTAAGAAACAGGAATGGCAGATCTATTTTCAATAAGGGGAAGATAAGAAATGATATATAACAAATGAAAGGACAAATAAGTAGGTGTTAAATAGAAGAGGATACAAATATAGAAATACGATGGGGGCAGAAAATACAGGTTTAAAGAAACGCTTTGAAATTGAAAAGTAAAATAAAATATATCATAAAGATAAAATGATTTCAAAGAAAAACGAAACCCCCCAAAAAATGATCAATGAATAACTGACTGAATGTCGATAGAAAAGAAACGATTGAGAAAAACATGGACGAAATAAGAATCTAATACAAAGAGGAATTCAGGAAGTAAATGAAAGAGGGAAATAGAATTATAGAAAAAAAGGTACACGTTAAGAGGCTGTCCTGTTAGAGAATCAACTTACACAGACGTGACGTGAGTTCAAATCTTATGAGATGCACATTCGTACTTTTCACTTTATACTGCTTATTTAAGGTTATGAAATAAAGGAAGCCAAACGTCGGTAAGTTAGTAAAGTTGGCGACGTTAGTCGAAGGTGATCAGAAGGCTTCTTTTTCAATAGCTACTACATCGAGATATAGTTGAGGGCGCTACTCCAATCCCTGGATTGCTCCACTTTACCTTTGATCCTTACCTTATAAAGCTGAGTGTTAAGTAAGGTGGCATCAAGTAGAATTTTTTGAGTCTGCGGTATGTCTCGACCTAGGATTGACCCCCGGTCTCCCGCTACATAGGCGAATACTCTACTAATTAGGCCAAGGGCCCGGTAAACGGCAGTAAGAGTATAAGATACAAGTAAAAAAGCTGTAGATAAATAAAATCAGAGGGATATCGTCAACTTAGATACTTACAATAATAATAATAATAATAATAATAATAATAATAATAATCAACAAAAAAAGGAGAATGTGCAAAATTGTCGACTTTGCTTTCCCGGCTGACCACAGAATAAAACTGCATGAATATGAAAAGAACGATAAAAACTTCGACCTTGCCAGAGAATTGAAAAAGCTATGGAACATGAATGAGATAATTATACCAATTATGATTGGTACTTTTGGTACAGTAACTAAAGGATTATTAAAGTCATTGGAGGACTTGGCGGTTGGCGGAAGAGTGGAAAGCATCTAAACTATAGCATTATTGAGAACGGCCAGAATACTGAAAAGATTCCTGGAGACTGTCACTCAAACTCCAGTGTAAGACCACAAACTAACGCTGATGTGAAAAACTCTAATTAGTAAACAATAATAATAATAATAAACAATATGTAAAGTCACGACTCAGACTCACACTCAGTTTATCTTTAAGTGAGATTGTATTAAGAATACACCTGAGGATCAACAACTTAAAACATTGTTTGATCTGATTATTATTATTATTATAATTATTATTATTATTATTTTAATCTTTTGAGAGGTTTTTTTATAGTAGCATCAGCTGAGGATCTTTCACTGGTGTTTGGGTGATAGCAAGTCTTCTCATGTCTCCAGGACTCTTGTCAGTATTCTATCCGACCTTAACAATCTACGAGTTTGTAAGCTCACCACTAGTGTTCTTATTTCCAGTCGTTCCTATTCCTTTAATAATTTTTGGTAGCTGTACCTAGTGCACCGATTACAATTGGTATCACCGTCTCTTTCATGTTCTATAGTTTTTTTTTCAATTGCCAAGCAAGGTCCAGGTATTTATCTCTCTTTTATACCTTCAATTTCACTCTGTGGTCTGACAGGACGGCAAAGTTATTATTATTATTATTATTATTATATACATAAGTATGTAATAATTATAACTTTCCGCTGCTGTATAATAGTCTAAGAAAAATGCCATGGGAGCAGACGGATAACTGACTCTCACTATTAAATTGGAACCAGTGACCTTCTAAGAAGGCGAAACGTAGAGATGAATACAATATGGGAGATAGCACTTTATCCAAGAACATGTAATAGATAAATAAATGAATAAATAGTTAAAAACTATTGATTAAGAAAAATGATTTCCTTTTCTAGTTGAAGATTCAAACAATAATCTTAGTCAGGGAAACACATGTTTAGCTCCTTTGTAAAGATTGCCTTTTTTACTTAAACAATCATCTCCGTAAGCATTACACATTCGTCTTGAAATTTCACACAGTTTCCGTTTTTCAACAACCAAAACTTTGATGAAAGACCAGTGTTCAAGCCTGGAGTACTTTTTGATTCGCCACTATTTTGAATAACCTGAAAACAAATATTTTTATGGGATTAAAAAATATCAGCAAAAACCGCTTAACAATAATTTTGACTGTTCGCTTTGAAAAAATAAAATTTTGAAAAAAGACGCTTTTATGAAAAAAAACCCTTTATTTATTGAATGACCCTCCAATATATATATATATATATATATATATATATTGTTTCATAAAGAAACAAATCATTAGAAGAAGGGTAAATCATATAAATTTACCAACCTCTCCGCCCAGGCAGGGTGCGACACAAGGTCAATTTTTAAGCAGAGTTTAACAGAGTTTTCCTTCCCTTTGACTGATTGCCAAAACGAGACTAAAAAATAGCCTGCCCTACTATTTAACTATAGCTTGATGTGGAATAATAATTTTTGAGGAATGGAACATGCTCATTAATGTTCATAGGTAGGGCATATAACACTGTAAGAATTGAACTAGGCATAAAAAAGTGTTCCATGCTCATAAAGAAAAAAGGAAAATAGAAACAATCAACGGAAGAGAAATGTCCAATCATGGAATCTTCAGAGCACATGGAAAAGATGACGTGGGTATGGCGAAGAAGAGGAAATCGGAAGAAACAAACTGTATATCATTTATAACAGCACAAATCAATGATATAAGAATTCATTATAACAAGGCAAAAACTATTAATACGCAAGAAAATTGCAGTATATAGTGATAGAATTGAAATGGTTAATCTCATATCAAGAAATACAAGAACAGGTATGGTGGGAAATACTATTGACTGGGAACTGTGCAAAAAGAAAAATACTATATATATATATATATATATATATATATACACGAAAAGTTTTAACTGACACATAAACACACACACACACACACACACACACATATATATATATACATATATAGTTTTCCATGTTTAAAAACAAAACAGAGAAATAGTTAAAATGATCAAAGTCATCCACAGTATTAAATCAGAAATTCGAAAACAGTTAAAAATTAGCAAATAATAATTTAGGAAAACGCTCAAGCGAAATAAATGATGATTGTCGTATATTTAAAAAAAAAAAAAGGATATATACCTACTAGGAAATCACATTTAGAAATAAGAGGGTCATTCAATAAATATGGGATTTTAAAAAGACATAGAGTTTAGACAAATTGACTCTCCGGTAAAAAAAAAAGTTCGGTCACAGTGGTCAGTAAAGAGGGTCATACAGTCTTCTGGGAATTTAAAATGATCCATCACTTTTGGTTTTTCTCTGAAGATGTTTCAACAGGAAAAATGCTACTTACTGACAACTTCTATGACAAAATTCACCTTATTTATTGAATTACCCTCATATATGCTTTTTGTATACATTAAATATTTTCGTTACCAACGATATAAAAAATATATATCAAAATATAAGTAAAATAATAAATAAACAAATAAACAAACGTGAACGCTTATAAAAGTTAAACATTATATTTAATGATATATTTAGCATAAATATATGATTACTTTATTATATCATTATATAAATAACTTTTGCCCAATATTCAAATATCGTCATCATCATCATTATTATGTCGCCACTCGTCACTATCGTCCATCGCCCCCGGCAGGTCTTCCAGGCTACATCCTGTATCGGCACAGAGCTGTTGTATATAGGTTTTATCTGATCGTCTTACTTTTGCTCGTCCAATTGAAGGGATCCACAGGAGCACATTGCTTATGAGCTTGTCCTTTCTTCTCCAGCAGTGTCCCGCTTGTCTTGTTCATGTAACTGGGATGGTTTTCGTAATAGGTGATAGGGGGCCAAATAACTGCTGTTTTGTTGGTTGTTACCCCCGGGACTTGTTCATTACAGTTTGCAGCATTCTTGTGTAATTGCCGTAAAGCTTTTCCTCCATATGTTTAGTTAGCGTCCATGTGGAAGATCCATTTAGCAGTATCAAGACAACCGCTGCTAAGAAAAAAAACTGCGTTTTATTTTATTGGTTAGGTCTGACTTCTGTATGAGCGATAGATAATCGATAGCTGTCCATGCCTTTGCCAGTCACGTGTTGATGTCATTCTCGGTTGATGATACGCTGCTTCGTAGGTAGGTGAACTTGTCCACTAGTTTCAATGGACCACCCTTTGTGGAGGGATGTCGCCTCTTAGATAAAGCACATATATTCAAAGGATATATTTAGCGACTGTACAGACTTTCTACTTGGCAAGCCCCGTATCTCTTGGACAACGCAAAAATGAGTGACTTTAAATAGATTCTGATTCCTCTAATGCGTTGAGGTTTAAATCATTAGTTAAAAATTGGGATGTAACTATTTCAATGGAGCACGAGTCTTAATTTTTTTTTGCGATTAAATCCTCTTTCTAATCTCTAAGTTCTTTTTTTTTTTTTTGGAAAATTACAAAAAATATAAAATAAAAATAGACTAAAGAAATTTAGGGAAAAAGATCAAAATAGATTTTAAGAATCGGCTTAATATCTTTTTTTTTTCTTTCAAATTGATTATCATTTCAAATTAATTTACAGTTTTATAAAAATATTTTCACTTTCTATGAATTATACACTTTAAACAATATATATATATATATATATATATATATATATATATATATATATATATATATATATATATATATATATATATATATATATATATATATATATAATATATATATATATATATATATATATATATATATATATATATATATATATATATATATATATAATATATATATATATATATATATATATATATATATATATATATATATATATATATATATATATATATATATATATATATATATATATATATATATATATATATATAATTGAAGTAAAGGAGAGTACCTGTGGCATATTGGTAAGTGTCTGTACAGCAACATTGTCGTTGTGTGTATGAGTTAAAACTACAATCATGCGTTTATGTTTAATTTTGTACTAATACCGATGGGAAAGGTATAAGCTCCTTAAATTTAGTCATGAGTTAAATAGTAACTCGACTATTCTGCTACAAAAACTGCTTTGGTATAACATAATCCACGATGATTGATAGGCTATCAAACAAAGTTACTAAATCAAACCAAACTACCGAAGTAAAGGTACTTAAATGTAAACTATAGTACTACACAGTAGAATATGCATAAATATATCTCAACTGCGTGCTAAACGCAATAAAAATACATATGAAAATATAAAAGAAATAAAAATATTCACATATATTAGAAAATATAAAAGAAAATGATGAAAAAAGATGGAACAGGAATACATACACGTTATCCGGCCCATTGGCTAAGCAGTTAGAGTGTCCGACTGAGGTCCGGAAGAATATAGTTCACTCCCAGGTCGAGTCATATGAAAGACTGCAAAAAAAAATTGTACCTTATACCTATTTGATCAACACTCAGCATTATAAAGTAAGATTCAAGAGTAAAATGTGGAAATCCAGCCAAAGGTTTAGCGCACTTCCCTACACTTAGTGTAGTAGCTATTGTAAAAGGGAGGTTTTGGATCCTCCTTGAGTATGGTCTGCAACTTTTTCTATATTGTCAATTATAAGGAATACCAGATATATGGATTACAAGCTAATTTAACGATTGTGTCAGGTTGTGTGTGCACGCGATTAATTGTAAAAATGTGAGTATATACTTAGATACTTAGATGTACACGTGGGGATATAAGTAAGTAAAGGTGGTGACCACAGTCGTGTGTGATCCCGAAGGCTCCCTTTTTTGATCGTTACTACACCAAGGTGTTGGGGAGGGCGCTATTCCTGTCCCTGGATTGCTCCACTTTACCCTCTATCCCTACCTTATAATGCTGAGTGTTAAGCATTGTAGCATCAACTACCATTTTAAAAGTCTTTGGTATGACACGACCTGTGATTGAACCCACGTCCCCCATGCCATTGGCGAACACTGTAACTATTATGCCAATGTCCGTATATATATATAGATGTGTGTGTGTGTGTGTGTGCATACAAATAATGTGTATATATATATATATATATATATATATATATATATATATATATATATATATATATATATATATATATATATATATATATATATATATATATATATATATATATATATATATATATATATATATATATATATATAT
>OY757905.1:127851068-127861068 GCA_963585895.1 Sepioteuthis lessoniana | reverse complement strand
GAAATCAGGGTTGAAACGTGAAAGCAAAACGTTAAGGATTGAAAGAAAGAAAGAAAGAGAGAAAGAAAGAAAGAAAGAAAAAATGAAAGAAAGAAAGAAATCAGGGTTGAAACGTGAAAGCAAAACGTTAAGGATTGAAAGAAAGAAAGAAAGAAAGAAAGAAAGAAAGAAAGAAAGAAAGAAAGAAATCAGGGTTGAAACGTGAAAGCAAAACGTTAAGGATTGAAAGAAAGAAAGAAAGAGAGAAAGAAAGAAAGAAAGAAAAAAAGAAAGAAAGAAAGAAATCAGGTTTGAAACGTGAAAGCAAAACGTTAAGGATTGAAAGAAAGAAAGAAGGAGAGAAAGAAAGAAAGAAAGAAAAAAAGAAAGAAAGAAAGAAATCAGGTTTGAAACGTGAAAGCAAAACGTTAAGGATTGAAAGAAAGAAAGAAAGAGAGAAAGAAAGAAAGAAAGAAAAAAAGAAAGAAAGAAAGAAATCAGGGTTGAAACGTGAAAGCAAAACGTTAAGGATTGAAAGAAAGAAAGAAAGAGAGAAAGAAAGAAAGAAAGAAAAAAAGAAAGAAAGAAAGAAATCAGGGTTGAAACGTGAAAGCAAAACGTTAAGGATTGAAAGAAAGAAAGAAAGAGAGAAAGAAAGAAAGAAAGAAAAAAAGAAAGAAAGAAAGAAATCAGGGTTGAAACGTGAAAGCAAAACGTTAAGGATTGAAAGAAAGAAAGAAAGAAAGAAAGAAAGAAAGAAAGAAAGAAAGAAAGAAATCAGGGTTGAAACGTGAAAGCAAAACGTTAAGGATTGAAAGAAAGAAAGAAAGAGAGAAAGAAAGAAAGAAAGAAAAAAAGAAAGAAAGAAAGAAATCAGGTTTGAAACGTGAAAGCAAAACGTTAAGGATTGAAAGAAAGAAAGAAGGAGAGAAAGAAAGAAAGAAAGAAAAAAAGAAAGAAAGAAAGAAATCAGGTTTGAAACGTGAAAGCAAAACGTTAAGGATTGAAAGAAAGAAAGAAAGAGAGAAAGAAAGAAAGAAAGAAAAAAAGAAAGAAAGAAAGAAATCAGGTTTGAAACGTGAAAGCAAAACGTTAAGGATTGAAAGAAAGAAAGAAAGAAAGAAGAAAGAAAGAAAGAAAGAAAGAAAGAAGAAAGAAAGAAAGAAATCAGGGTTGAAACGTGAAAGCAAAACGTTAAGGATTGAAAGAAAGAAAGAAAGAGAGAAAGAAAGAAAGAAAGAAAAAAGAAAGAAAGAAAGAAATCAGGTTGAAACGTGAAAGCAAAACGTTAAGGATTGAAAGAAAGAAAGAAGGAGAGAAAGAAAGAAAGAGAAAAAAAGAAAGAAAGAAAGAAATCAGGTTTGAAACGTGAAAGCAAAACGTTAAGGATTGAAAGAAAGAAAGAAAGAGAGAAAGAAAGAAAGAAAGAAAAAAGAAAGAAAGAAAGAAATCAGGGTTGAAACGTGAAAGCAAAACGTTAAGGATTGAAAGAAAGAAAGAAAGAGAGAAAGAAAAGAAAGAAAGAAAAAAGAAAGAAAGAAAGAAATCAGGGTTGAAACGTGAAAGCAAAACGTTAAGGATTGAAAGAAAGGAAAGAGAGAAAGAAAGAAGAAAGAAAAAAGAAAGAAAGAAAGAAATCAGGGTTGAAACGTGAAAGCAAAACGTTAAGGATTGAAAGAAAGAAGAAAGAGAGAAGAAAGAAAGAAAGAAAAAAAGAAAGAAAGAAAGAAATCAGGTTTGAAACGTGAAAGCAAAAACGTTAGGATTGAAAGAAAGAAAGAAAGAAGAAAGAAAGAAAGAAAGAAAGAAAGAAGAAAGAAAGAAATCAGGGTTGAAACGTGAAAGCAAAACGTTAAGGATTGAAAGAAAGAAAGAAAGAGAGAAAGAAAGAAGAAAGAAAAAAGAAAGAAAGAAAGAAATCAGGGTTGAAACGTGAAAGCAAAACGTTAAGGATTGAAAGAAAGAAAGAAGGAGAGAGAGAAAGAAAGAAAGAAAAAAGAAAGAAAGAAAGAAATCAGGTTTGAAACGTGAAAGCAAAACGTTAAGGATTGAAAGAAAGAAAGAAAGAGAGAAGAAAGAAGGAAGAGAAAAAAGAAAGAAAGAAAGAAATCAGGTTGAAACGTGAAAGCAAAACGTTAAGGATGAAAGAAAGAAAGAAAGAGAGAAAGAAAGAAGAAAGAAAAGAAAGAAAGAAAGAAATCAGGGTTGAAACGTGAAAGCAAAACGTTAAGGGATGAAAGAAAGAAGAAAGAGAGAAGAAGAAAGAAAGAAAAAAAGAAAGAAAGAAGAAATCAGGGTGAAACGTGAAAGCAAAACGTTAAGGATGAAAGAAAGAAAGAAAGAGAGAAAGAAAGAAAGAAAGAAAAAAGAAAGAAAGAAAGAAAATCAGGTTTGAAACGTGAAAGCAAAACGTTAAGGATTGAAAGAAAGAAAGAAAGAGAGAAAGAAAGAAAGAAAGAAAAAAAGAAAGAAAGAAAGAAATCAGGTTGAAACGTGAAAGCAAAACGTTAAGGATGAAAGAAAGAAAGAAAGAGAGAAAGAAAGAAAGAAAGAAAAAAGAAAGAAAGAAAGAAAATCAGGGTTGAAACGTGAAAGCAAAACGTTAAGGATTGAAAGAAAGAAAGAAAGAGAGAAAGAAAGAAAGAAAGAAAAGAAAAAGAAGAAAGAAAGAAATCAGGGTTGAAACGTGAAAGCAAAACGTTAAGGATTGAAGAAAGAAAGAAAGAGAGAAAGAAAGAAAGAAAGAAAAAAAGAAGAAAGAAAGAAATCAGGGTTGAAACGTTGAAAGCAAAACGTTAAGGATTGAAAGAAAGAAGAAAGAGAGAAAGAAAGAAAGAAAGAAAAGAACAGAAAGAAAGAAAGAAATCAGGGTTGAAACGTGAAAGCAAAACGTTAAGGATTGAAAGTAAGAAAGAAAGAGAGAAAGAAAGAATAAAGAAAGAAAAAAGAAGAAGAAAGAAAGAATCAGGTTGAAACGTGAAAGCAAAACGTTAAGGATTGAAAGAAAGAAAGAAGAAGAAAGAAAGAAAGAAAGAAGAAAGAAGAAAGAAAGAAGAAATCAGGGTTGATACGTGAAAGCAAAACGTTAAGGATTGAAAGAAAGAAAGAAAGAGAGAAGAAAGAAAGAAAGAAAAAAAGAAAGAAAGAAAGAAATCAGGGTTGAAACGTGAAAGCAAAACGTTAAGGATTGAAAGAAAGAAAGAAAGAGAGAAGAAAGAAAGAAAGAAAAAAAGAAAGAAAGAAAGAAATCAGGGTTGAAACGTGAAAGCAAAACGTTAAGGATGAAAGAAAGAAAGAAGAGAGAAAGAAAGAAAGAAAGAAAAAAGAAAGAAGAAAGAATCAGGTTGAAACGTGAAAGCAAAACGTTAAGGATGAAAGAAGAAAGAAAGAGAGAAAGAAAGAAAGAAGAAAAAAGAAAGAAAGAAAGAAATCAGGGTTGAAACGTGAAAGCAAAACGTTAAGGATGAAAGAAAGAAGAAAGAGAGAAAGAAAGAAAGAAAGAAAAAAAGAAGAAAGAAGAAATCAGGGTTGAAACGTGAAAGCAAAACGTTAAGGATGAAAGAAAGAAAGAAAGAGAGAAGAAAGAAAGAAAGAAAAAAAGAAAGAAAGAAAGAAATCAGGGTTGAAACGTGAAAGCAAAACGTTAAGGATTGAAAGAAAGAAAGAAAGAGAGAAAGAAAGAAAGAAAGAAAAAAGAAAGAAAGAAAGAAATCAGGGTTGAAACGTGAAAGCAAAACGTTAAGGATGAAAGAAAGAAAGAAAGAGAGAAAGAAAGAAAGAAAGAAAAAAAGAAAGAAAGAAAGAAATCAGGGTTGAAACGTGAAAGCAAAACGTTAAGGATTGAAAGAAAGAAAGAAAGAGAGAAAGAAAGAAAGAAGAAAAAAGAAAGAAAGAAAGAAATCAGGGTTGAAACGTGAAAGCAAAACGTTAAGGATGAAAAGAAAGAAAGAAAGAGAGAAAGAAAGAAAGAAAGAAAAAAGAAAAGAAAGAAAGAAATCAGGGTTGAAACGTGAAAGCAAAACGTTAAGGATGAAAGAAAGAAAGAAGAGAGAAGAAGAAGAAAGAAGAAAAAGAAAGAAAGAAAGAAATCAGGGTTGAAACGTGAAAGCAAAACGTTAAGGATAAGAAAGAAGAAAGAAGAAAGAGAAGAAAGAAAGAAAAAAAGAAAGAAAGAAAGAAATCAGGGTTGAAACGTGAAAGCAAAACGTTAAGGATTGAAAGAAAGAAAGAAAAGAGAGAAAGAAAGAAAGAAGAAAAAAAGAAAGAAAGAAAGAAATCAGGGTTGAAACGTGAAAGCAAAACGTTAAGGATTGAAAGAAAGAAAGAAGAGAAGAAGAATGAAAGAAAGAAAAAAGAAGAAAGAAAGAAAATAGCAGTTGAAACGTGAAAGCAAAACGTTAAGGATTGAAAGAAAGAAAGAAAGGAAAGAAAGAAATCAGGGTTGAAACGTGAAAGCAAAACGTTAAGGATTGAAAGAAAGAAAGAAAGAGAGAAAGAAAGAAAGAAAGAAAAAAAGAAAGAAAGAAAGAAATCAGGGTTGAAACGTGAAAGCAAAACGTTAAGGATTGAAAGAAAGAAAGAAAGAGAGAAAGAAAGAAAGAAAGAAAAAATGAAAGAAAGAAAGAAATCAGGGTTGAAACGTGAAAGCAAAACGTTAAGGATTGAAAGAAAGAAAGAAAGAGAGAAAGAAAGAAAGAAAGAAAAAATGAAAGAAAGAAAGAAATCAGGGTTGAAACGTGAAAGCAAAACGTTAAGGATTGAAAGAAAGAAAGAAAGAAAGAGAGAAAGAAAGAAAGAAAGAAAAAAAGAAAGAAAGAAAGAAATCAGGGTTGAAACGTGAAAGCAAAACGTTAAGGATTGAAAGAAAGAAAGAAAGAGAGAAAGAAAGAAAGAAAGAAAAAATGAAAGAAAGAAAGAAATCAGGGTTGAAACGTGAAAGCAAAACGTTAAGGATGAAAGAAAGAAAGAAAGAGAGAAAGAAAGAAAGAAAGAAAAAAAGAAAGAAAGAAAGAAATCAGGTTTGAAACGTGAAAGCAAAACGTTAAGGATTGAAAGAAAGAAAGAAAGAGAGAAAGAAAGAAAGAAAGAAAAAAAGAAAGAAAGAAAGAAATCAGGGTTGAAACGTGAAAGCAAAACGTTAAGGATTGAAAGAAAGAAAGAAAGAAAGAGACAAAGAAAGAAAGAAAGAAAAAAAGAAAGAAAGAAAGAAATCAGGTTTGAAACGTGAAAGCAAAACGTTAAGGATTGAAAGAAAGAAAGAAAGAGAGAAAGAAAGAAAGAAAGAAAAAAAGAAAGAAAGAAAGAAATCAGGTTTGAAACGTGAAAGCAAAACGTTAAGGATTGAAAGAAAGAAAGAAAGAGAGAAAGAAAGACAGAAAGAAAAAATGAAAGAAAGAAAGAAATCAGGGTTGAAACGTGAAAGCAAAACGTTAAGGATGAAAGAAAGAAAGAAAGAAAGAAAGAAAGACAGAAAGAAAAAAAGAAAGAAAAAAAGAAAGAAAGAAAGAAATCAGGTTTGAAACGTGAAAGCAAAACGTTAAGGATTGAAAGAAAGAAAGAAAGAGAGAAAGAAAGAAAGAAAGAAAAAATGAAAGAAAGAAAGAAATCAGGGTTGAAACGTGAAAGCAAAACGTTAAGGATGAAAGAAAGAAAGAAAGAAAGAAAGAAAGACAGAAAGAAAAAAGAAAGAAAGAAAGAAAGAAAGAAAGAAATCAGGGTTGAAACGTGAAAGCAAAACGTTAAGGATTGAAAGAAAGAAAGAAAGAGAGAAAGAAAGAAAGAAAGAAAGAAAGAAAGAAAGAAATAAAGAAAGAAAGAAAGAAATCAGGTTTGAAACTTGAAAGCAAAACGTTAAGGATTGAAAGAAAGAAAGAAAGAGAGAAAGAAAGAAAGAAAGAAAAAATGAAAGAAAGAAAGAAATCAGGGTTGAAACGTGAAAGCAAAACGTTAAGGATGAAAGAAAGAAAGAAAGAGAGAAAGAAAGAAAGAAAGAAAAAAAGAAAGAAAGAAAGAAATCAGGGTTGAAACGTGAAAGCAAAACGTTAAGGATGAAAGAAAGAAAGAAAGAGAGAAAGAAAGAAAGAAAGAAAAAATGAAAGAAAGAAAGAAATCAGGGTTGAAACGTGAAAGCAAAACGTTAAGGATGAAAGAAAGAAAGAAAGAAAGAAAGAAAGAAAGACAGAAAGAAAAAAAGAAAGAAAGAAAGAAAGAAAGAAAGAAATCAGGGTTAAAACGTGAAAGCAAAACGTTAAGGATGAAAGAAAGAAAGAAAGAGAGAAAGAAAGAAAGAAAGAAAGAAAGAAAGAAAGAAAGAAAGAAATCAGGGTTGAAACGTGAAAGCAAAACGTTAAGGATTGAAAGAAAGAAAGAAAGAGAGAAAGAAAGAAAGAAAGAAAAAAAGAAAGAAAGAAAGAAATCAGGGTTGAAACGTGAAAGCAAAACGTTAAGGATGAAAGAAAGAAAGAAAGAGAGAAAGAAAGAAAGAAAGAAAAAAAGAAAGAAAGAAAGAAATCAGGGTTGAAACGTGAAAGCAAAACGTTAAGGATGAAAGAAAGAAAGAAAGAGAGAAAGAAAGAAAGAAAGAAAAAATGAAAGAAAGAAAGAAATCAGGGTTGAAACGTGAAAGCAAAACGTTAAGGATGAAAGAAAGAAAGAAAGAAAGAAAGAAAGACAGAAAGAAAAAAAGAAAGAAAGAAAGAAAGAAAGAAAGAAATCAGGGTTGAAACGTGAAAGCAAAACGTTAAGGATTGAAAGAAAGAAAGAAAGAGAGAAAGAAAGAAAGAAAGAAAGAAAGAAATCAGGGTTGAAACGTGAAAGCAAAACGTTAGGGATTGAAAGAAAGAAAGAAAGAAAGAGAGAAAGAAAGAAAGAGAGAAAGAAATAAAGAAAGAAAGAAAGAAAGAAAGAAAGAAAGAAAGAAAGAAAGAAAGAAATCAGGTTTGAAACGTGAAAGCAAAACGTTAAGGATTGAAAGAAAGAAAGAAAGAGAGAAAGAAAGAAAGAAAGAAAAAAAGAAAGAAAGAAAGAAATCAGGGTTGAAACGTGAAAGCAAAACGTTAAGGATGAAAGAAAGAAAGAAAGAGAGAAAGAAAGACAGAAAGAAAAAAAGAAAGAAAGAAAGAAATCAGGGTTGAAACGTGAAAGCAAAACGTTAAGGATGAAAGAAAGAAAGAAAGAGAGAAAGAAAGACAGAAAGAAAAAAAGAAAGAAAGAAAGAAAGAAAGAAAGAAAGAAATCAGGGTTTAAACGTGAAAGCAAAAAGTTAGGGATTAAAAGAAAAAAAGAAAAAAAGAAAGAAACAAAGAAACAAAGATAGAAAGAAGAAATCAGGGTTGAAACTTGAAAGCAAAACGTTAAGGACTGAAAGAAAGAAAGAAAGAAAGAAAGAAAGAAAGAAAGAAAGAAAGAAAGAAAGAAAGAAATCAGGGTTGAAACTTGAAAGCAAAACGTTAAGGACTGAAAGAAAGAAAGAAAGAAAGAAAGAAAGAAAGAAAGAAAGAAAGAAAGAAAGAAATCAGGGTTGAAACTTGAAAGCAAAACGTTAAGGACTGAAAGAAAGAAAGAAAGAAAGAAAGAAATCAGGGTTGAAACTTGAAAGCAAAACGTTAAGGACTGAAAGAAAGAAAGAAAGAAAGAAAGAAAGAAAGAAAGAAAGAAATCAGGGTTGAAACTTGAAAGCAAAACGTTAAGGACTGAAAGAAAGAAAGAAAGAAAGAAAGAAAGAAAGAAAGAAAGAAAGAAAGAAAGATAGAAATCATGGTTGAAACTTGAATGCAAAACGTTAAGGACTGAAAGAAAGAAAGAAAGAAAGAAAGAAAGAAAGAAAGAAATCAGGGTTGAAACTTGAAAGCAAAAAGTTAAGGACTTAAAGAAAGAAAGAAAGAAAGAAAGAAAGAAAGAAAGAAAGAAATCAGGGTTGAAACGTGAAAGCAAAACGTTAAGGACTGAAAGAAAGAAAGAAAGAAAGAAAGAAAGAAAGAAAGAAAGAAAGAAAGAAAGAAATCAGGGTTGAAACTTGAAAGCAAAAAGTTAAGGACTGAAAGAAAGAAAGAAAGAAAGAAAGAAAGAAAGAAATCAGGGTTGAAACTTGAAAGCAAAAAGTTAAGGACTGAAAGAAAGAAAGAAAGAAAGAAAGAAAGAAAGAAAGAAATCAGGGTTGAAACGTGAAAGCAAAACGTTAAGGACTGAAAGAAAGAAAGAAAGAAAGAAAGAAAGAAAGAAATCAGTGTTGAAACTTGAAAGCAAAAAGTTAAGGATTAAAAGAAAGAAAGAAATAGAAATAAATAATTGAGAAAATGAAATATAATTTAGTCCAAAAAGAGTATCTCCATTTAAATGATAAACATACAAAAATGAAAATGAAAAGTGACAGAAATGAGAAAAATGAGAAAAGGAAAATTTAAAAAAATAAAATGATAAAAACTACAGTAAAATATATCAAATAACCAAGAAAAAATTGGACGAAATACAAAATCGCCAAAGATTATTTAGCAAATAATATAAATAATAAGCTAAAAAGCCATATAAGTTTAGGAAGAATAGCTGGGGACAAAATTAAAAAATGAATCAAAGAAAGCAGAAAATAGGAGGTTGTATTAATTCTAATAACTGTAGAGGGAATAATGGGTAAATATCGTACAAGGCGCGGAAAATAAAGGTGGTAGTAAAACAAGAAAAACATTATTGAAGGAGCTCCGGAAAGATAATAAAAAGCAAAAATAAGATACGTTGTAGAAGTGTGTTAAGTTAAAAATACATAGAATAAAAAAAAAAAAAAAAAGAAAAATCGTATATAACCTATATGTTATAAAAAGTGATGACGTTAGGATTTATATTAGAACTTGCTGAGATTATTACATACATACACGCAGGTATCGACACACACACACACACACACACACACACATGTATATATATATATATATATATATATATATATATCGTTACGTGTATATATCATAATCTCAGCAGGGGGTAGTTTAAATATATACGAGTCAAAACACATGTGCATACATGCATACGTACACATATGTATTCAGTCACATACACACACACATATATATATATATATATATATATATATATATATATATATATATTCATGCACACACATATTTTCATATATATATATATATATATATATATATGTATGTGTGTGTTTGTGTGTGTAAGTGTGCGCGCGCGCGTGTGTGAGTGAGTGCATGCGTGAGTGTATGGTTGTATTGATTTGTGCATATTATCTATATTCGTATATAACAATATATGTTTATAACATATAACAATAAATAAAACATTTTTAAGCCAACACATTCTCAGAACTAAATAAAGCATATAGTGTGTATAATATAAAAATAAAAATGCGTTATACACACCCACACACATACTCTCTCTCTCTCTCTCACACACACACACACACACACACACACACACACACACACACATATATATATATATATATATATATATATATATATATTAGAGAGAGAGAGAGAAATACAGATACAGATAGGGGGTGAGAGAGAGGTATGTAGTTTTATCAGAATATTGACTTTTGGCTTCATTAACAGAACAGATTCGAATCAGGCTTCTGTTTATTTTCCCCTTCTTCAACATATTTACATATTGCTTGTTGTGACATTTTGGGAAGGTCATGTTTTACTGTATTCGTTTTTTTTTTTTTTTTTTTTTTGTTTTTTCCCGTTCGTCTCTTGGCGTGCTGGGTTGTTGTTCGGGTTTTTCTTGTCAAATAAGAACGACTCTCTTCTGCGTGCATGTCTCCGTAGACATTACAATCGACGTTGTTTCCTTCTACTGGGTCTCCTGGGTATCGCCTTTTGTTGAACTTGACCGACTCTGATAAAACGAAATTAATAATAATAATAATAATAATAACAATAATAATAATAATAATAATAATAATAATTGATTGATTGATTGAAATAAAAATAAAATATATCAAATTAATCAGTAATCCTTTTGCAATTGTTAACGTTGGTCACAGAAGCCAATGGAACTGAAGATG
>OY757905.1:127847285-127850868 GCA_963585895.1 Sepioteuthis lessoniana | reverse complement strand
CATAAGTGATGGACTCCTGTGGACCCCTTCACATGGACGAGCAAAGGCAGGACGACCAGCTCGAACCTACATAGAGCAGCTCTGTGCCGATACAGGATGTAACCTGAAGATCTGCCAGAAACAATGGACGATAAGGAGGAATGGTGAGAGAGGGTCAGGGATATCTGTGCTGATGGCACAACATGGTGATGATATAAAATGGAGCTGTGAAAGTAGCAGACCAACTTATAATCATAGAAACAACAACAAATGCTGGAGGTTCAATAATCTCCTTGCATACGGCAAGGTTTCTGTTAAAAATATTTTTACAAAATCCTTACCAAAACTGGGTATGCCTTTTCTTGCCATCGAAGAACAAAATCCTCTATGACAAGTTCGTGGGAGGATCGCTTCGAAACCAATGTTTTCTATGTTATTTCTAAACGCCCAAGATAATTATCATAGTATTGTACTGACTGAACTTTGCTGGCAAAAACCATATCAATTTTGCTTCTTCACAAATTGCTGCATGGAGGCTGTCTAGCAAAATGTCATTTGACATGAAAACTTAAGCATGCGTATCCAATATGAAAATATATTCCAGTTGACATTGGAGCTTAATGAACATTTAGTGAGACAATATAGCAGGGGGTAATGTTAAACGGTGTGTCATGTGTTTCATCTGTGGCGACAACAATGTGAATGATACGCAACATTCAAACCTCCTGTCCAATCAAAAATGAAGAATGCTTTAATCATCTAATCCACTAGAAACAGAATGATGTAAAACAGATTAAGTGGTCATTATTTTCATTAAAACACCGATGTCTTCATCCCTGTGAAAAAACTGTGATCTCTTCCACTTGACCATAATTATCCAATAAGGGGAAAACCACAGCGTCTTCGATTGTAAAATGGCGGTAACTATGAGGGAAAATAGTTCTTAGTTGAAAGGCAGTGCTGAACTTTTTATATTTCGTGGAAATATATATGCGTCCCAGTTAAATTATCATAAATAAGTAAGAAATAAAATAAAAATTGTGCAATTTGATCAAACGCCCTAAATATTTGAAAGAATACCACTTGAAAATAATTCTAAATCTCAGCTTTTCACTTGGCTTAACCATAAAAAAATACTAAACTACTGAATTCAACAACAAGCCAATAGAAATATATGAAATGCGATCAAAAAGTGTCAATACTAAAAATTTTAATTATGAAATTGATTTTCAAAACTTGAAATTCGAATGAAAACGCAAGCACACCTGAATAAATATTTTAAAACAGGGGTGGGGAGACTGCAGCCTGAAGACCGAATGCGGCCTGCAGGAGTCTGAAGAATAAATATAAATACTTGCACTTGAATCGAGACTAAATTCCTTTGATTTTAAAAAATGTGGCGCTTTAATAATTCAACACACTGTGATGTGGCCCCGGTTATAAAACGATAAAGATTTGACGTGTATAGTGTTGTCTAGACATAGAGATGACATTTCCTAGTGTCTGTTTCAAAATTGAAAACTCATTAAGCAAGTCTCGATAATTTCTTCTCTCTGATGAAATAAAACGGAATCTCTGGTAAGCTATAAATGCGTCAATACTACTATATAATTGCACTTGGGCTGTTTTGAACAAATTATGGAAACAGTAAAATTAACAGCCGTGTAACAATTTACCTCCCGTGAAGTAAATCATTGGCCTAATGAGTAGAGTGTTCGCCAATGATTCAGGAGACCAGGGTTTAATCCCAGGTCGAATCATACCAAAGCCTCAAAAAATGGTACTTAATACCACCTTGCTTAACACTCAGCATTATGAAGTAAGGATCAAGGGTAAAGTGGAGCAACCCAGGGAAAGGAGTTGAGACCCCCCCTAGACCTTGTGGTAGCTATTGAAAGGGGAGCTTTCGGGTCACTATCGAATAAATTCGTTGACTTGACTTACTTACTTTACGTAAATCATACAAGGAAAATGTCTTAGACATGCATAACGGTGCGATGAATTTGGATGATAAATATTTTGCTACAGAATCGAACCAATCTGTAAATCAGGTAAGATAGTTGTTTGGTCTACAACAAAAATGATGTGTAAACTTTATATACACTTCTGAGATTTCCCTATAATTAGTTTTAAAAAAAAACGAAAAAAAAATGTTGCTCGAAAGATTTACATTAACTTAATATAAGCAACTGGCCCTGAAACCAAAATTTACCGAGTGAAGGGCTTGTTGAAAATGATTGAGTTATTTTCATATGAATTTATTCGTTAAATAGTTTTCGGCCATTTGCTAATCAGCCACAGAAAGACATCAATGGTGAGTTGAAGTACAAATAGATGTTTGACGATAAACTATTAATTAAATATATTCCTGTTTATTATGAATCATAATTTGAAATGATTCAATGTAGGAACTGATGAAAAAATTAAAAACAAAAACAAAGGAAGCACTCTTTAAGTCGAGAGGAAATGGTGTTAGAGGCTTTGTTTTACAATTACATTATTTTCAGATAAGATTAACACTGATATCAAGTAGACATATTTACCGACGCATATAGGTACGTACGTATATATATATATATATATATATATATATATATATATATATATATATATATATATATATATATATATATAAAGAAAGAAAGTGGCTCACAGAGACGTGCAGAAAGGCAGACCAAGAGATAGACATAAATTGTGGGTATTTTAATTTGTGAGTTCAACATTTGGCATTCTCAAGGGAATAGGGATTGCATGCTGATTTTCCTGGTCGCCCGGCGAAATTCACATGAGATTGATTCGAAACCATGTGTTTTTCAAAGAATTGTATCTGTCGGAAACTAAACCAAGTGAATATATTTCGATGTTTATATTCTCTCTATTTCTCTCTCTCTCTCTCTCTCTCTCTCTCTCTCTCTCTCTCTCTCTCTCTCTTTATATATATTGTTTTTTTCATATATATCTAATTGCTGGGGAGTTTGTCTGTGACCTCAGGTTTCATGACGTTTTAAAAACGACAATCAGGCAGAGAACGAAAGATAACGATGAAATTGAAAAATCGAAAAATACAGTCAAAAGAACGTTAGAATTGAGTACAACTGTTTATATATATATATATATATATATATATATATATATATATATTCTCTTAAAAAATCAATTTTATATGAATTTTCGATATGTGTGTACGTTATTCTTTGTATTAATATTTTATTCGTTTGAGAGATTTTTACTCCAACATTAGCTAATGGCATTTCACAGGAGTCTTAGTGACAACAAGTCTTCACAAGTCTCCTGTACTCTTCTCAATATTCTTGCCAATCTTATTAAATGCTGTCGTTTGAGTGGTCTCCACTAGTCCACTTATTTCCATCACTCCCTTTATTAACATTTTTAGGACTGTAAACGAGGACACCAGTTACAATTATTATCTCCGCCACTTTCAAGTGCCATAGTTTATTAGTTCTCAAGCAATACCGAGGTACGTAACATTCTTTTCGATTTTTTCAGTTTTATCTCGTACTCAAACGGAACAGCACATTCCACAATTCGGCAGGTTCTCTTTATTATCATTTTTAATAATATTAGTACCAGCAATAATAATAAT
>OY757905.1:127794785-127842285 GCA_963585895.1 Sepioteuthis lessoniana | reverse complement strand
ATCCCGTATCCTCACATAGCTGCTGTATGTATGTTCGAGCCGGTCGTCCTGCTTTTGCTCGGCCATATGTGGGGTTCCATAAGAGTACATTACTTATAAGCTCGTCCCTGCTTCTCCAGTAGTGTCCTGCATGTCTGGTTCGTCTAGCTTGGATAGTTTTCATGATGAGAGGCAGGTGGCCGTATAGTTGGTGTCTTGTGGGGTGTTGGCGCTAGGACTTGTTCAATATTGCTCGCAACATTCTTGTGTAATTGCCGTCCAGCTTATTCTCCAGACATATAACTGGTGCAAACGAATGAGTAATATTAAAATATAATTATTAGAGTTATATAGCAGTAATGAAACTATTCAACTTTGTAAAAACAATAACAATACTTATGTGTAAACAAATTAGTTCTAAAATTACCGACAAAGTAATCTCTTATATATTATGTATATTAATTAAAATGTATACAAACACATGATTAGTAATAAAGAGAATTTGACAGCAATACTTGTAACCATTTAACTGTGCAAAAACATTTTGTCAACAAAATGTGTTTACAAATCCTATATTTAATATATATGTATAAAGATGATTTGGTATTAAATAACCTATAATGTTTGTTATCCCAAACCAAACTAAACCAAATGATCTATATTCAATATATATGTATCAAGATAATTAGTCCACAATGGTTGATATGACATGTAAGTCAACCAAACCAAACCATATATATTTAATATATATGTATATAGAGGATTTGGCATTAAATTACCAACAATGTTTGATATGGCATAAAACCCAACCCAACCAAATCCTATATATTTGATATATATGTATAAGGAGGATTTCGCATTAAATAACCAGCAATGGTTGATATGCCATGAAACACAACCAAACCAAACCAAATCATATATATTTAATATATATGTATAAATAGGATTTGATATTAAATAACCTACCATGGTTGTTATTCCATAAAGCCAAACCAAAACAAATCATATATGTTTGATATATATGTATGACGAGAATTTGGCATTAAATAACCTACAATGGTTGATATGACATAAAAGTCAACCAAAACAAACCATATATATTTAATATATATGTAAAAAGAGGATCTGGCATTAGATAACCAACAATGGTTGATATGACATGAAAGTCAACTAAACTATATATATATATATATATATATATATATATATATATATATATATATATATAAAGAGGATTTGGCTTTAAATAACCTACAGTGGTTGATATGAGCGGTTGATATGCGATAAATCAAATAAATGAAACCAAATCATATACATTTAATATATATGTAAAAAGAGGATTTGGCATTAAGTAGTTTCAATTGGTTTATGTGTCATAAAACCCAACCAAAGCAAAGCAAATCAAACCAATAGTGACTGTCTCTTATTCGTTGAACATATAAGGATAAACCGAAGTTTGAAAAGACAAAGGCGATTGTGTAATCATATTTTTAATTTATATCTATAAATTTTATTTGACATTAAATACTCAACAATGGTTGATATGACATGAAAGCCAAACAAACCAAATCATATCTATTTATATGTAAATATAAACAGGATTTGGCATAAAATAACCTGCAATGATTGATATGCCATAAAACACAACCTAATCAAACCAAATCATATATATTTAATGAGTCCTTTCCCAATATATATATATGTATATATACTTTCTTACGTAAAGTTATTAAATAAAGTTATTTAATATAAATTAAAATTAAATCTAGAGTTTTAAGTCGAAAAGTACTTAGAATTTAAAAAATAAAAATAAATCAATTTACTATAATTCTAACCGGCAATAAAAAACGGAAGTGGGCTAAATGAGGTGAAAACTCTTCACCCCTCTTCTATCCCCTCTCACCCTGCTTTCCTGTGTCTATTCTGAATTATTTTATCCATAAGATCTGGAGAAGTCCTGTTAATTTTTTTCATGTTTTTGATTTTATCAAAAACACATAACAGGATGGAAATAAATTTATAATCCTAATGTGCCTGGTTTTGTTTGTTTTTTTCTTAAGGAAAGTATTGCTCTGTAATGTCAGTTACATTGAGCTCTTTAGCCGGAAAATTTTAATGTTCAGTTGAATGTTTTTTTTTGGCAAGATGGAATTACTCCCAACTCCAGTTTAACTGGACCGAATAATACTATATATATATATATATATATATATATATATATATATCGAATTCAAATGTGCATGATATAGTTGTGACAATGGTTAGATATGAATAGACTATGATATATAGATAATAGATAGATTGAAAGTTAAATAAGAAAAGAAAGTAATGTTGGCGACCGTAGTAGAAGGCGACTCGAAGGTTCCTTTTTCAATAGCTACAATACCGAGGTGTTGGAAATGACTCTTCATCTTTCCCTGGATTGCTAGATTTTACCCTTGATACTTACCTTATATTGCTGAGAGTTAAGCAAGGAGTTATCAAGTACGATTTTTAATGTCTTTCGTATGACACGACCTGGTATTGAACCCAGGTCTCCGGGACCATTGGCGAACACTCTACCCAATTGGCCAATGAGCCGGTTCTGTAACATACAACAGTATGATGATGAAAGAGAAGAAACATACGAGAGAAATTCTGAAATTTCGAGAGAATAAAGTTGTGAGAGCTATAGACTGAATAAACACGCAAAGAACACTTAATTCCCATACCAAACTCTTGCACGTACACGCGAGCGCATGCGTGCACACACACACACACACACACACACACACACACACACACACACACACACTTAAGTTTACACACAACCACACACTCTGAAGCGCGCACACACACACATCATTACATTGTCGATGACAAGCATATACGCATATATAAACTTTCATTAATATTCATTGATTTTGCAGTGCTTTTTTGTAAATAATATTTTCTTCCAAGCTGATTCAGAGAGAGAAAAAAAGAAACAAAAACAGCCAAAGAAAAAAGAAAAATAGTGACCCTCATGATCTTGTCCGATGGCTCAAATCATACAATCTTCTAGACAAGATTAAAAAAAAAAATCATGTCACCCTCCTTCTTTAACCCTTTAGTGGAAGAGTTGCCAAATCCATTTCTGTTTTTTTCCTTGTTTATATAAAAGAACAAACACATTGAAAGCACATGAACTTGCCACTTTACGAGAGAAAAGAAGTAAATATTTAGATGACAACGTGACATTGAAATCACGGGTGAAAATCTAAAAGAGAAAATATTAATGAAGAGAGGAAAAAGACTTAAAACGATAGAAGAAGAAGAAGAAGAAGAAGAAGAAGAAGAAGAAGAAGAAGATGAAGATGAAGAAGAAGAAGAAGAGCTGGGGTAACATAAAAGACACTAAAAATCAAACAATAAGAAAGAAAATAAATAAAAAGAATGTGAAATACAAAAGAAGAAAAATATAGAAAATAAAATGAAATAAATTACAGTATATAACAATAATTTTTTAAAATGTCAAAATATAAAATAATATATTTGAAATAATGAAAAATGATATTTAACAAATATAAAAGAAGAAAAAATGAAACAATACAAAAGTAGAAAATGATGCAAGATTATAAAAAGTATGCCTACAAGGGTTGATATGTAAAACAAACCAAACAAGTATATATATATATATATATATATATATATATATATATATATATATATATATATATATATATATATATATATATTGGGTGCGAAAGTAATATTAGGAATATTCTAGTATAAGGATAAACGACTCTATTATAAAACAAGATTAATTTTGATTTTAAAAAATAGACAATATAAGATAGACAAAAAACAGTATATTTACTCAATATGGTGGTTATTTTTTCTATTATTGTATCAACACGCCTTCAAAATAATTTACATTCCTTCAAAATAAATTCTTCAGACATTTTATTCCATTCCTTCTCAAATGAACCAATATTTGGATGGGAACTTGCATTAGTTTTTTTTTAGTGTTTTTTCTAAAATGCCCCATATTGGTTAAGGTCTGGGCTTGAAGCTTTAATTGCTGTCCACACAGTTTTCTCGTGGATTTTAAATTCATTAGCATGATTTCTTACTGACGTTGATGAAAGGTTGAATTCTCAGATGAAAAAAAAAAAAACCAGGATTTTTTCTAAGCTCTATTCTGTGTCTGTACAACAGTATGGATGCACCACCAAGACACGAACGAAACGCATAGGAAAAATGTTTGATGCGAACAAGAATGCTACGTGTTGTCTTGAACAAATTCTTGAAGCAAGATCCAACAAAATACTTATACGGCCATGAACCTACTATATTACAAACCCCTCCACTGCCATCACTGTCAGATACACTCCAGTTTTGAGTGGTAGCACCTGAAAGGCTCCTATCAATAGGTCAAATAGAACTGTTTACATTTAAACTGGGAAAACAAATGACTTATGTTAAACTGAGTTGTTTGAAATATAACTGTTTGGTCATTTAACTATGTGTAAACAAACGACTGACGTTTAATTGAATTATTAGTGTTAAATACTAATTTTTTAAAACATTCAACTTTGACTTATGATAAATTGAATAGATAGAAATAGAACGGTTTGTATATTCTGTTCTATTTATTTAATTCAATTTAGAATATGTCAACAAAGTTAAATCGTTCCAAGTATGGCTATGTATCTCAAACAATTCAATTAAACATCCGTCATTTGTTTAAACACGGTTAAATGATCATACAGACCTATTTCAAACAAGTCAATTTAACCCAACTCATTTGTTTACAAACAGTTTAAATTTCAATAAAATTTGACCCATACGTAGTACCCTCTCAAGTGCTACCACTCCGGGCTAGTATGAAGGGGTAATCTACATATTCTAAATCTCCAGCATTACTTAAAGACTTACCATCAGATAGTTTAGTATCATTACCAGGACACTCGTTCGGGGAGTTTTACCTCTCAGCTGAAATACAGTTGGTGTATTCTACCGTCCCAGCCGACTGGGCTTTCCCACCTTTGAGTCTAGTAAAGCAGTTTAATAAATTACTTACGATAATATTTATTAACAATCGTTATATGTAAACATTAAGCAATGCGTAAATTGTTCATATAAGATTGGAATATTTGGTAAGTAGAATTACTCGTGTTAAATTAGAATACTTGGAACCATTTCAAAGTGTGCAATCAAATCAGCTCTAACTACTGATTAAAAAAAATTACCTACAAACAATTAGTAAAAAATTCACACACACACACACACACACACACACACAAACACACACACACACACATGTACACATACAAATATATGTATAAGAGAATTTGCCATTAACTAACCCACAAGGTTTTCTATAGCATAAAACACCAACCAACTACCCATTGTCAATGATTAAAATTGTTCTTCCCAAAAGTGTTTAATACAATTTACTTGCTAACAATATATGCATACATTACCCACTCCCGTCTCTCTCTCTCTCTCTCTCTCTCTTTCACACACACACACACACACACACAAACATGCACACACACACACACACATATAAATCTATATATAGTAAAGTAAAGTTGGCGACCGCAGTCGAGGGCAACCTGAAGGCTCCCTTTCCAATAGCTACTACATCGAGGTGTAGGAGAGGGCGCTCCTCCTTTCCATGGATTGCTCCACATTACCCTTGATACCTACCTTACAATGCTGAGAGTTAAGCGAGTAGGTATCAAGTACCATTTTTAAGGTCTTTGGTATGACCCGACCTGGGATTGAACCCAGGCCTCCGGCACCATCAGCAATCAATCTATCCACTAGGCAATGAGCCGGTTATATATATATATATATATATATATATATATATATATATATATATATATATATATATATCAAAAACCCGCTAACAGCATGGAATTCCCCGACTATCTATCGCTATTCACCCCTATCATCCTGGCAGGTCCACTAATCTGAATCCTGAGTCGGCATAGAGCTGAGATATATATTTGCTGGTCGGCTAATACTGGCATGTCTATGTGTAAGATTCCATAAGATAACCTTGCTTAAGAGTTCTTCCTTGTTTCTCAAGCAATATCCTGTGTGTCTTGTTCATCATTCTTGGATAGTTTTTCAGATGAGAAATAAAAGGCCGTACAGTTGCTGTTTTGTAGGGTGTTGCTTCCAGGATTTATTAAAAACACCGAGCAGCATTCTTGTGCTTTTGGATTCTAACTTTTTCAATGTTTATTTTTTTTACATCCATGGAAAGCATCATTATAGCAGTATGGTCTCAGCTATCACTTGGAAAATATCCTGTTTTTTTCATTGGTAAGATAAGTTTTATATATAATCGGTAAGCTGTCAAAAGCATTTGATATTTTTGCAGGTAATATCACTTTTAGTTGATTGGATGTTGTTGCCGAGAAATGAGAATTAGTTGACTAATTCAGAGGTTGATGGCTCCTTTTTGTTTAAAATATGGACTTTTTTTTTAATCGTCTACTTCCTTCCTTCTTTTAATGAGAAACCATTTTCTTTCATAAGAGCTATTGATGTTAGGACCTATTACGGTCTCATATGTGAGTCAAATAGGAATATTTTATACTTTACTCTACATGAAACCATTTAATTGTGAAAAGAAACCATTAATGTTAAATTGAATTATATGAATTAGATGGCAATACTTGAAACTATTTAACTCGATACAAATGAATGATGTTGAATAGAATTACAAGAGATAGACAGCAACTCTTGCAACAGTTTTGAATCCTGTTTATAACATTAAATTTCATCTGATCGTGAGGCTCCAGTCCTTAGATTTGGTGAATTGGAATTATCATTATCATTATACTCAGTTCCAAGCTGACCCGTTTTGGAAGTACTTTTTAGTGTCCCATCTATGGGTCAAATAGCATGGGTCAACCTTTTACGAGGGATTAATAATAAATAGAAGTAATTGTAATACTTGAAATTATTTAACAGTATACAAAGCAATGACTAAAATTAAATAAGATTACTAGTGTTAAATAGTAATACATGTTACCAACTAACTACGAGCAAGTAAAAAAAACAAACAACAAAACAATGCCCGAAACCATCTACGTGCAAAAGTTAATTAATATTAGATATGATAATGTGCGTTGGATAACTATGTGGAAGCATTTAAACATGTGCAAATAGATAACCTCAGGCTAGATTAAAATATCACCAAAAATACACGTTTACACACACTCACGCACACACACACACACACACACACATATATATATATATATATATATATATATATATAGTGTATGTATATATTTAAGAATATTTGATTAAATAATAAAGGCACATTTTGTCTATGTAATTTCATTAAGATGATTTCACGTTTCCTAATAAGTGTCTTGGTTTCAGGTTGGAATAAGTAGATGAATTTACCAAAATTATCGCGACCACATTCGGAAGTTTCACAGGCCATCATCAGAGGTTGCTTACATGTATAAAGAATTTTTTTTTTATGATGGCTAATGAAAGGTACGAAAGAGCTCGGGACCATTTTGGTAAATTCATCCACCAATTCCATCCTGAAACCAAGACACTTACCAGAAAACTTGAAAGGATCTAAATAAAATCATATAAACAAAATGTGTCTTTATGATGTAATCAAACATATTTAAATGAAAGACTGCTGCCCAACTACACACACACACACACGCACACTCACACACATCTATCTATCTATCTAAACGATTTCACGGAGCCCATTCAGCTGGGACAGTAGAATACAACAACTGCATCTCAGCAGAGCGGTAAGACTCCCCAACGAGTATCCGAGATATGATACTAAGCAATCTGCTGGTGAGTTCCAGGAATGCTGGTGCTTTGGGGAATGCAGAAGACTTTTTTTGTCATCGCTGTCATGTCCACTCTGGCACGGTGTGGTAGCATCTATTAAAATCCAATCTATGGGTAAAATAGAACAAAACTGTGTACTAATGGTAAAATGAATAAATAGAAAATAAGACTGTTTTTTGACATTTAAACTGTGTACTTATGCTAAACTGATTTGTTGGAAATAGATTTGTTCACATGGATAAAAATGTATTTGGCATTAAATAACCTGCTATAGCTGATATGCCATAAAACCTAACCAAACCAAACCAAACCAAACCAAACAATTTGTCATTAAACAGCATAATCGGGTTGATATGCCATAAAACAATTCCAAATCACACACACACACACACACACACACACAAAAGAAAAATAAAAATGACGCACCTAAAATTCAATAGTAACAAATATCTATCAACAAAAAAGTTCACACACAAACATGAATCGTAGATGTTCATGACGTTTTTTTTTTAATATCTAAAACTCCAATAGAAACGTGAGTTAATATCCTCGGTTCCAATGTCTAAACAATTGATCGGCACGCCGGAAAAGATTTAAATTGTTGATGGATATAGTGAGGTGACAATTATAATTTTGAAATTCATACATATGTTTATTTTTAGAGCTTCTTCTTCTTCTTCTTCTTCTTCTTCTTCTTCTTCTTCTTCTGGTTTTCATTATCATTCTTCTTTTTTCATTCTTCTTTTTCTTCTTTTATACATTATTCTTCCTTTTCTTTTGCATTCATCTTTGCATTCTTCTTTGCATACTCCTTCTTGTCTGGCAAGTGAATTGAAATTAATAACTTCAGGAAAATTTACAACTAGGAGAGAAAAAATGATGGTAAAGAAAACAAGAACCGAAAAAGAAGATACTTTTTAAAAGATGAGGAATTTTGATAAAGATTAATGTAAATCACTTTTTTGGTAAACAATAAGAATAATATTTGAGAAAAAAGCTTCAGCTAGAACTAACGAAATAATATTGTTTTATTTGTTGAATTTAAAGCATATCAACCCTCGTAAGTTATTTCAAGCCAAATCATGTTTACACACACACACACACACACACACACACACACACACACACACACACACACACACACACACACACACACACGTCTATATATGTATTTTAAAATGTGAAAAATTACTTAGCATCAGATATATATATACATATATATATATATATATATATATATATATATATGTATATGTTTATATATATATATGGGTGTGTGTGTGCGTGTGTGAGAGAGAGGGAGACAGACAGACAGACAAAGAGAGAGTGAGAGAGAGAAGTAGAGACGTTCAGAATAAAATAAACAAAAGGAGGGAGAGAATTAGGTTTGTAAAAAAGTTATTTTGATTTCTGTAAAAATCGGTGAAAGTTATGTTCTTCTTTAGATTTTGCGTTCTTCTAGTCGATAACTGGGAAATGATTTGGAATTAAATTTGACGGAATGCAAAAGAAAAAAAAACAACAATAAAAAAAACAATATAAAAACTGTATAATAAATCCTATTGACATGTTCACCACATATAGGCATCATCGGAATAATTCTGATTATGCTATTCTTACTGGAAGATATGAAGAACTGAGTTTTCACACACACACACACACACACACACACACACACACACACACACACACACACACACACACACACACACACATAAGGAAATAAGCAAATACTTTTAAAACGTTTTCTTATGAATCTGTGCTCAACTACTGGCGCAGGATAAAACCTCATTTTTTTCAAAAAATATCTTTTAGTGCATAATCAAATTGTATTTCATCTATTCTAAAGTGGTTTATATGATTTAACAACAAAAGAGTGTCTAAAAAAATAAATAGTATTTATCTGTAGATCTTAATTTTGAAAAAACAAGTCCTTTAACAAACGTGTTTTTTGCATAAATCAGGAAAATGATCGCATACAGGTGAATAAAGTTATGTAAAACATATATATATATATATATATATATATATATATATAAACGTGTGTGTGTGTGTGTGTGTGTGTTTGTGTGTGTGTGTGTGTGTGTATGAGAGGTGCACGAGAGTGTGTATGGGTATGTGTGTGTGTGTTTATGTGTGTGTGTGTGTGTGTGTGTGTGTTAAAGTAGCGTATACCCAGAGTCAACAGCATTTAGTCTTACAATCAGATCGCTAGAAAGTGGCGGTCACGAAGAGCCATTGGCTTTGTTTATACACTATTTAAATTTAGAACTACATATAATCAATTAACATTATTTGCCATCGACTTGACAAATAGCACGGAATTCCCTAGATTTCCCTCGCCATCCATCCCTTTCGTCCATCATTGCCGGTAGGTCTTCTAGTATCCATCCACTTCGCACATAGAATTACGGTATGTAAGGTCTTGCTGGTCGACCAACTCTGACTCGTTCATGTATAGGAGTCCATTAGATTATATTGTCTATAAGTCAGCATCCTGTGGAGCATCCATACCGTAGTATTAGACCGGCCGCTTTTAGGAAAAAAATTGCATTTTATCTTATCGGATAGGTTTGACTTCCATATGATCGAGAACCTATAAATAGTAGTCTATGCCTTCACTTGTATTGTATTGATGTCATTTTCCATTGATGAGTCGCTGCTTCCGAGGTAGGTGAACTTGTCCACTGGTTTCAAAGTACCACTTTTTAGTGTTTGATTTCTTTGTTTAATGGCATATCAACCTTTGTAGGTTATTTAATGCCAAGGCTATTCTCCTAGAAGAACAGTAGTGGTACTATTTAAACCATAGCTGGGAGGATAAGGGGGTTCATACCTTTCCCAAGGGTATTTGCCCGAAAGTGAACGTAATAGCGCGAATAGTACGAACTTGCTTACTACGATTCCGCAGTCCATCGCGTTAACCATTACACCATGAGGACACCCCCACAATTTAGTGTGGATATGTCTCCTCTTTGATTAAAGCACATATACTCCCTAATGGAGTTAAATAATCTTTTTGTTAGACTCCAAAGGCAATGTCGAAGAACTAACCAGGCTAACGAACAATTGCTATCATAATTTTTGTAAAGGCTCATTTTACGTAGGGGGTGTCCTCGTGGTGTAATGGTTAAAGCGATGGACTGCGGAATTGTTGTACGCGAGTTCGTACTCCAGTCGCACTACTACGTTCACTTTCGGGCAAATACCCTTGGGAAAGGTATGAACCCCCTTATCCTCCCAGCTATTGGTTAAATAGTACCCTTATTCTTCTTCTAGAAGAATGGCTTTGGCATTAAATTACCTAAAAAGAGTTGATATGCCTTTAAACAAAGAAACCAAAGAAAGAAATCATTATACGTAGTTATAATAATCTATTTGGGATGAACATGTGCTTGGTATATTTTCTTCTTCTTTTATCCGTCTATGAAATTTAATGCCGTCAAATTTTCAATTAAGAGAGATGTTTATAATTCATAATATAAATCTATTTTTTTAATGTTGCATATTGACCCTTGACCGGGCCGTTCAATCAGAGATTTCACTGAACAGTACACACCTGTGTAAATAAGCGGAAGCAGTCACGTGGTCGATCGGAAATCCTGGGCGTTATGAAATCATAATTGCGTAAGGTTCGTGGTCAGTTGGAGGGAGTGTTACGCTTCAGTTAGACCCAGCTTGCAGTCATTGAGAGCGAGCACACAGCGGGTCTCCGGTTGAGTTGCCCCAAGCCGAGAAACAGAAGTTCTAAGTGGGGCCTTGAAGATAACAGCGTGCTATTGTCAAGAGAAGAGGTTATAGGTAATTATAGTAGTCTGTCTTTGTCTCCCTGTCTCCGTCTGTCTCTCTCGTACACTACAGAGATTTGACCCTTTCTGAAGGAATAAAAAGACGTACATATTTTTTATAAAGAATCGTTGTGGTTCTTTCTTCATCAGGGTTATACAACATTAAAATTGATATTATTCTATATTGTTTATGAGCATCTTCTAAAATATTTAAACACTGTGGTTAAATATATAGATTTGTAGTAGTTCAAAAACTCTGTAGTTATTTCAAATCAATATTTAAACTAGCAGCTTTAATTTATTTTTACTACTGTTCATCGTTTTAATCATGACAGGGTTATCACTAGATTTGTTGCCAAGGTAGGGTTTTCTTTCTTTTTTTTTCTCACTTTGACTATATCCAACATTTCAGTTTTGTCTTATCTCCGTTTTTATCTTGGTTGGGAAAGAAAGAGATTTTCTTTAAGAAAAATGGTTGGCTTACACTTATTATGAAAACACACACACACACACACACACACACACACACAACACACACATACATATATATATATATATATATATATATACATATCAATATATATATATATGTATATATGCATACATATATATAATGGTCATTCAATAAAGAATGTGGATTGTGTCTGAAGAGTTGTTATTAGGAAGCTTAGTTTACAATAGCACTTTTATCAAAGGAATCAATAGTGAGAGATCCTTCATATCTGAGAAGACGGTCAGCGTGACATTCTGGACTGACTACTTTGTCCGGAACGTTTTCATTATCGAAAAGTCAGCGTACTTCCACAACATAGTCTGTTCTTTTGACACAACGTCATTTTTGAAAGCCATCTTTTGTCTATATGTAAATATGTTTGTTCTTTTTTTTTTTTTTTTTTTTTTAACCATGCTCTCCGAACACATAGCGTATTCGTCGATAAATTTCATAATTTTTATACATCTCAGCCGGCAAAAATCTAATGAACGACGTCTGTTCAAACCTGAAGGACTGTTCGATTTGCAAACATTATGAATAGCCTCAAAACAAATTACTCTGCGAGATATAAACTATTTATTCTATAAAACCAATTCCAAACAATGTAGAGCTAGGGAAAATTTATGGAAAAAATTCTAAAAAAGAGTTGCTTTTTTTCAAAGGAATTACCCATACTTTTTAAGAGTCCCTGAATATATACGCACACGCACATACACACACACACTCACACACTTGCAATGCCCACAAACACGCACAAATACATGCATACACACACACATACACAATATATATATATATATATATATATATATATATATATATATATATATATTATGCACACTTTCGCCGTTTTCTCTAAATAAGTGGTAAGCTGTTTAAATATAAATACGAACCTGTGGTTTTCCAGCTAAGTTGATTTGTTTAAAATAGTAAAGAGATATTGTAGAAACAGCCACAGTTTTTACAAACATTAAAATACCACACACACACACACACACATATATATATATATCTGTGTGTGTGTGTGTGCGTGTATATATATATATATATATATATATATATATATACATATATAAATTGTCATCCACAGACACATCCAGTCAAAAGTATTTAGCTATACTAAAAAAGATATTTATTTCTCGTCCTAAAAGAGTTATTTTTAAAGAAAACAATTAGGCACCTCAATGTTTTTCTGAACTAAACTAAATACAAGTCTTCCCGAGCCACATTAAATACAAATTAAACCGCCAAAACACGAAAAAAACTTTCTTAAAATGTTGATTCTTCAAACTGACAACTTTTGACTGCTATCACGGCTTCATTGACTCTAGTCATTCTCTCGTCTGAACCCTGGATCGAGACTGATGATTATCTTCCCAGCTTTACTACAAGAGTTACTAGACTTAAGCTACAGTTGTGTGACTTGTTTATCTCTGATTTTTGGTCAACATCATCCCACTCCAGTTCACTTTGGTTTAAATCCGCTGATTACGCTGGATAAGACATCACTTGAAGGTTATTCGGTTCCCCTTTGCTTTTAATGTTTTTTCTGGCAGAGTTTACTAATATGCTTTGGTTTATTATGAATACAAATCTATAAGCCCCAAGCCGCGTTCCAGATGTGATCACATGATGTTGCAGTATGCTGTGATAACCGATCTTATTAATTTGTCCTTCACCAGATGAATATCCCCGACTTTGCAATAGGCAAAAGCACCCACACCATAACATAGACTCCTCCATTCTTTTTGTGTGGTTTGATAGAGGAGATTGCAGCTTTTTCAACAAATTCTCGCCACATATAGACACTCCTATTTGACAGAAATATTCCGGACTTAAATTCGTCAGTTCCATGGATATTATTTCACTGCTCTATTGTCCAGTCTTTGTGAGCATTGGCCTACTGGAGCCTTTTGACATTATTTAGCTTTTTCAACAGTGGTTTCTGGACAGCAATTCTGCCATATAGACCAGGTTCACAGAGTCTTCACTTCGGAGTTCATGTTGACAATTTTTTTCACAACATTTGTTCTGTTGTATTGGGATTTTTGGAGTGGTTAGCCTTTTGTCACACAAGCTGATGGCTGATGACATTATTTTCTGCTCATTCTTTTGTTTTTGGTCAACCAATCCCATTTTGGTCTTGTTTTGTGCTGTTTCCTGAAGTCCCCTAACAGTAAAATCCACTATTGTTCATACTCAATACCCCCACCCAAAATAAAACGCCTTCAAATAATTTTTTCAAACGATATCTACTTATACAAAGGTCAAAGTTACTGAGGAAGACTTGTATTTAGTATAATAAATAAAACCGTTTAGATCCCAACCTTAGAAAAGCAATAAAGAGTCTTGAGAAAATGAAATCAAAAATAATAAACAAGCAGTTTTCCATCGTCTTTAACAAAACTTTGTTTATATATATATATATATATATAATTTTTGAAAAATATGGCTACACAACTCATAGAATACGCTTATTCGGTTATATGTAACTAAGGAAAAAAAGGACAAATTTAAAAAAAAATATTTCATTTGGTAGCCAAATATTCTGGATTTATGAAATATATGTCTGTTAATTAAAATACACCATTTTAATTTATAATATAGATTAGTTAAAGTCCTTAAATTCAGAAAGTTTATCATATCAAAAAATAGGTCTAGTCTCAGATATATATATATATATATATATATATATATATATATATATATACTATATACTAATTCTTTTCCTTTTTTCTGTGTATATTATTTCGATTCAAGGATTTGTATATATATATATATATATATATATGTGTGTGTGTGTGTGTGTGTGTGTGCGTCTGTGAATGTGTGTGTGAGTGTGTGTGAGTGTCTGTGTCTGTGTGTGTCTGTGAATGTGTGTGTGTGTGTGTGTGTGTGTCTATATATATATATATATCTTGTGAGACCGAAACTTACCAGCATCATGGACTCTTCCAGCACTATATTACTAGCGTAGTAATATCTTAAAACGATAGCAGTAAACAGTAGTATCGTAGCAGTAGTACAAGAGTACTAGAAGTACGACTACCAATATTGGACACTAACTTTTGTTAATATATCTTTTTACCTCTAAACTCTGTTCGTGTTTTCCTTCTGTGTACCGACTTTGGGTCCACATATATATATATATTGAGCGTTACAGTAACTTTGACACATAAAATGTTTTAATTTCTTTAACAAATCTCTGAGTGAGTGATGTAATTTTTTATCCATGCAAATTTAATCCAATATATTCAAACAAGTTGTCTCATATAAAGTTGATTGTTGTTGTTTTTTTTTTCTCATGAAACTCTTTT
Organism: Sepioteuthis lessoniana; assembly: GCA_963585895.1. NCBI lineage: Eukaryota > Metazoa > Mollusca > Cephalopoda > Myopsida > Loliginidae > Sepioteuthis > Sepioteuthis lessoniana. The sequence goes on along the minus strand of OY757905.1, from coordinate 127,826,893 downwards.
CTGAGACCATGTTGTCCTATTGTACTCGTTGATACAAACGATTGTTCTTACTGAATCCTGCGTTATTTCTTTGCTAACCATATCACTAAACCGTAAAGTCTGTCTTGGGTTAAGACAACCTCTAAAAATTTGGTGTCCTAAGTACGGCACTAACTTACATCTGGTGGTGAGACTGCTGTTCTGGAGTTGTGGAAAGTGTGTAAGACCACTTAATTGTCTTCATTCTGATTCGGAGTGATAATTCCTGTGGAGTCCAATCAAATAATCAAATCGAACAGGTTGAAATTAAAAATTATATATATATATATATATATATATATATATATATATATATATATATATATAGCTGTTTATATATTAGCTTTTTGACCCTAAACTACGTCTGGTGGTGAAACTGGTGTTTTGGAGTTTTGGAAAGTGTGTTAGACCACTTAATTGTCATCATTCTGATTCGGAGTGATAATTCCTGCTTGAGTCCAATCAAATAATCAAATCCAATATGTTGAAAATAGAGAATTCTTTATATATAACCCAGTGGCAAAGCTTTTGAAAGGACTCTAAAAGGAATAATGAAATTAAAATGTTCGCGGCATTAGATACAAAATAACCCCAGATGGGTAGATATGTTGTTACAAACAATCAATCTCTCTTAAAGTGACGTCCATTCTCTAGGATTGTTCATAGTTTACTTTTTTTGAGGTAAGTATATGCAAGTTTGTTTTCGCTTTATTAAAATATGAATAACATAGAATGACTTTGATTAAAAACGTTTCAACAGTAAATATTAATGACGAAAATTCAACTCGGTAAAATATCATTACAAGAATACTTTTCATGAAATAGTATAGTCCTGAAATATGCGATTCTGTGAGAATATATCCAGAAAAAAGAGAGAATGGAAAATACTAAAGAAACGAATTTCTTTGAGGAAGACTATCAAATTTGACAAATCAGCGCCACAAAAATTTAGCGAAAGACAGACGAAATAAAAGGAACTATGGAAGATTTTCTCTTTGTCATTATTCTATTCTGCAAATATACAAGTAAAAAAAGTCTCAGAATGATGCAGAAAGAAAGAAGGGAATTGAATGAAAAAATAAGTGAGTGAAACTATTGAAAGATAGAAGAAAATTTAAAATAAAAAGACGACTTAATAGTAATGGAAATTAATAGCAAAAAAGATAGCGAATCTATTATAAGAACTTTGTGAGAAATCTCGTCAATACTGACATCTACTCAATAGGTGAAACAGTTGCATCTTATCTTCAATTAGCCATCAATTCGATTTTTAAATTTTCCAATAATGCTATTCAAAATTACATGCAAATTTTGACGATCAACCATGCTTCCTTTTCGGGTTTTTTTTCTACTTTTAATTTGATTTTTTTCCCACAGAAAATATTTTTTATTAATTTTTTTTGTACGCGCGATTGGAACTTCTGTTCATATTAATGTATTTCAGTGGACACACGCACACTGATCTGAATACATTCATGCATATTATAGTGTATGTATATAACAATATTGCGGTAATACAAGTAATTGTATAAGTCGTTGCTTTAAGGGCAATACTGCTTATGTAAGAATAGGAAACATTTAACCAATATCGATAATGAAGTCATTCACATTTTTTTCTTAGCAGATATAAAGAATAAGATATTTTTCATATTACTAATTAAGTTTTCATGTTGATTTTATTAGCACACAATTTTATTGATTATAATGAGGGTAGAGTGAGTTCCAGAAAAATATATGAATCTCAATATCTTTTTCTCTCTTTCCCTCAATATATATGTACTAGGATCATCCAATAAATAAAAGAAAGGGATTTTTTCGAAAGAAACAGATTGCATTTTGTTTTCAGATATTTTTCAGTCAATGAAACCTTAAGATTGGATGGAATGGTTTATAACAAAAATTACTTTAATCTCTCAAAAATAATCCTGCTGATTTTATTAGCACACAATTTCATTGATGATAATCAGGGCAGAGTGATTTCCAGAAAAAAATATGAATCACAATATCTTTTTCTATCTCAATATATACATATTTACCAACCCCATCCGCTTGGGCAGGACATGACACAAGGTCAATCATTTGGCAGAGTCTAATAGGGTTTGAATTCAGAGTTTTCCTTTTCCTAGACTAGTTACCACACCAATGCTAAAGTACCTAGTCTGCCCTATTATTTACGCATAGCTGGAGGGAGTATTATTGGATTCATACCTTTCCCAAGGGTATAGTGCTATGTGAAATGCAATCAGTCTCGTCCAGGAGTTGAACTCGTGTCGCCGAGTCCATTTCCTACGACGATAACCATTACAACACGGGCACCTCCCTAAATATATATTTAATAGGCTCATCCAATAATTAAAAGAAAGTGATTTTTTCGAAAGAAACAGATTGCATTTTATTTTCAGATATTTTTCTGTCAATGCAACCTGGCATTGGATGGAATGGTTTATAACAAAAAATTCTTTAATCTCTGAAAATAATCGTTTTCTGTCCATTTAGAATTGTAGCAAACCAAATACAGGGTTGCAGGCTGGAACAGATGTCAATCTTCAAGATTTTGGTGCCCAAGAGGTGAAAATCAAGTCAAATTTACAGGATTTGATGTGTATTTAGAAGCATGTTTTAGTTTTTTTTAAATCCTTACAAATAGGCTAAACATGGGTTAGCCAATATGAACTTGAATCTAAAAGAGAATTCACTGAATGGGAGCCGTGAATATCCGGGAAATGAAAAGTTATGCGTGCAGCAATCTGTAACAAGGTCCTGTGGGGAGCATTCTGAGGAATGAAAGGCTCTGTCATTTGTGATTTCCTTGACAAACGTACTGTTGTAAATAGTTCTTCCTATAGCCAACGCATTTGGCAAAACTCATCTTATACTCTGTTTGACACACACACACACACACACACACACACACACACACACACACACACACACACACACATATATATATATATATATATATATATATATATATATATATATATATATATATATATATATAAATTATTTATATATATTAGGGTAGGTCGATTTTGGAACTGCAAAAAAAGCACTCAAAGAAAGTAGCAAAATTATGTCAAAAGTTACCACAAGATATATCTTTCTTCAAAAATTTGTATTTATTTGAGCAACCAAACTTAAAGACCAAATAAATTGGGTTTTTTATCACGGTATAGGCGTCACCGGCAACACGCTTCGCTTAAATAAAACCCGAGTTTTAACAAAAGGAAAATAATACAATACACTTAATAATAAATATTTTTAACTCTAGTATTTCTTTTCTTTAGAAATTAAATGAAAATATGAAAATTAAAAAGGAATAAAAACACTATATTATTCAATTTAATATACATTTAACTATCTACATATGCTGTTTTATTTTTTTATATGTTTTATGGTATTCACTTGTTGAAATTACCTCCCCCCAAACGATTGTTTATTGTTTACGATTTTAATTATTACGAATATCTCTTGAATTTATCATTAAAGTAAACATAACTATTAAAAAATACAACTTATATAATCATTCTGATTTGTTTATATTTCTAAAGTTCGTGTTTTTTCTTTGAAAAAAATTGTTTACGAGCTCATCTCTGAAGTAAATCCACTTTAAGGTAAGTTAACATTATTTTTAAATTTATGTATTTATTTAAAATTTTATCAAATTTATTTAAAAAATATTTGTGTAATTTAATTTCTGATAGTATTTTTTTTTTCAGTAATTTGATTAAAAATGGCCGGAAAATCTGCATTTTCAACTGGCAGTAAAAATGTAATGCAATTTTCTGGTCCACCTTCACCAATGAATAAAACGGAGCCCCCAATTTACCGACAAATTATCCAATATAGTTCTTATTTAACACATACTTATCCCCATCTTTCAAATTTTGCTATTTCCAAATTAATTGCAAAGGAAGTAACGGATATTTGGAAAGCGGTTAACCCACGTTTAACTTTATTAAATGAAATCACTATTTTAAAAAAGGTGAATGTACTATGCTTCAAGAAAGCAAAACAAATAAATAGAAAATGTCTCCCTGCTGCCCAAAAGAAATTCTGGATGGAAAAACTGGATTCACTATTTGATTTTTCATCCTGTTCTTACAAACTACCAGTTTTAAGTTGTAAAGACTATCGTGTAAAATGCAATCTAGAAAATTGCAAGACTCAACACATCATTTGCATATGTCCTCTTCAACAGAAAGTAAGTTATTTTCTATTTTGGTTTTTGCAATGTTTTTGTAAGACAACATTTTATCGAAATCAATTTCCATATTTTAATATTATTTAAATATATAAACCATTTTTTCCATTGTATTTTTCATGCAAATTAATTTTATATTAATCTGTTCAAATGTATTTTAATATAAATAAAATCTGATTTTTCAGGTTCCAGTTGAGGACCGTGAATACCTAAAGGATCAGAGGGGTAAAATAGGACCAAAGGGCTCTTTTCAGCTTGGCCCGGTTGATAAAAGTGCTATAAAAAAAAGTAAAAAGGAAAGAGAAGGGTCAAGAAAAAATTTACATTCATCACCAACAGCTTCAACATCAAATCTCCAGGGTAATGTTTCTTCCCCCTCCTACTCAACTTCTCCAAGTGAAGAACTAGGAGAATATTAGCAGCCAAAGTGTCATCCAAAAAGGCCTTATAGCTTTATCAAATTTCCAAGATATGCTCTAGAGTTAGTCAGGGGATATCTTCTAATCTTTGGGCCAGCCTTGCCAATGCTTTGCTCTTGGATTTGAGGGCTATGGGCCTTGTTATACCCAATATTAATATAAACAATATTATTTTTGATAAATGTAAAGTTGACAGGGCAAAGACTAAAGTGAAAACAACTGCCCAACAAAAACATAATCTAAGTATGGAAAATCTTATATGTATTGGAGTTGATGGAAGAATGGATAAGGACACATTGATGTATAAGGGAATTGTGTTGGAAAATGCACAAGAAACTATGAAAAAACTCTGGGACCAAAACGCCATTTAACTTTTACAAAGGAGACACCATATGAAAGTAAATATCTGACACATAGATTTCTTCCTAATATTGGTGCAATAGGTGCTGTTCATGCAGAGAAAGTGGTGGATGTTTTGCATGAATTCAACATTGAGAACACTATCAAGGCTACCCTTGTTGACAACACTAATGCCAACACAGGTTGTGAATGTGGAATGGTTGCAATTTTAGAAAAAAAGTTAAAAAACAACTTCACACAATTGGTTGCTCTCTGCACCATAGTGATTACCTTTCAGAGCCCTTTTTAAATATATATATATATGGTGCACAAGAGGCCCTACAGCATTCAGTGGCCCCCAGGGGAAATTATGCTCAAAGGATTGCCATGATTTACCCCAAATATTATTTCCCACTATTAGCAGTCCTCTGGATTCAATTTTGAAAATTGATAAAATGCATGATCTCAGTTGTGACTAAAGACTCCTGTATGAATACGCAGTATGTATTTCTAGAAGTAAGGTTGACTCTAGATATGCCGCTTGCAAAATTGGTCCTTTACATCTGGCAAGATGGTTAAGTTTGGCCATCAGGCTCATGTATCTATGGACTCGTGGTGCATACCCACAAAGGCTCACAGCAAAACTCCACAGTTTGATAAATTTTATCATAAATGTGTATGCCTCTAGTTGGTTTGAAATTAAAAGAAATTATAAATTCCACAATCACCGACTGCACATTTTTAATATGATCCAGAGGAATAAGGGGCAGCCTCATGAAATCCAGCAGATAACATTAAGAAACATACAAGGTAATACATTTTGTTTACTACCAGATAACCTTCTATATTCCATGATAAAATCTGAGGAAATTGAATTAAGAGAAGAAGCTAATGTCAGCCCGTGGTGTAATAGTTGCAGGATATGGACACGGCGATACGAGTTCAAATCCTGGACCTGACTGATTGCATTTCACATAGCACTAATACCCTTGGGAAAGGTATGAATCCAATTATTCTCCCTCCAGCTATGGGTAAATAGTAGGGCAGACTTGGTTCTTCAGCCTTGGTGAGGCAACTAGTCTAGGAGAAGGAAAACTCTGAATTCAAATCTGTTAAACTCCGTTTAAAAATAATTGACCTTGTGTCATATCCTGCCCGAGTGGAGGGGTTGGTAAATATGATCTAATTTTAGCCATAATTATTAAAGCAGTAAAGATTGGAATTTTTTAATAATTCAGTTATTTAATTTTTATATTCTTTCAGGAGTGAGGAGTCAACTAGGAAAAGATTAAAAAGAATTCCAACAATTAATTTTAATGCCACATATTGGACACAATTAATAGATTTAACCTTATGTGGCATTTTTGAACAACCTATGACGGAAGATTATTCTGAATTTGAACTTCGAGAATCTTTGTTGAATGGAACCAAGCGTGACTTGCCAGATTTGCCCTAACATTCTCAGGCTGTGGAACGGGCTGTCAAGTTAATAACAGAAGCTTCACAAACTGTATATGGTTTTGAGTCAAGGTATCAATATATATCAGCCAAAGTTTTGAGTCAGAAATTGAGAACGGCATTTTTGTCTAAGGGCTCTTATATGGAGCAATATGACTCTATATATTAAGCTCTATTAAGATAGTGTTTCTTTTTCCTTATCTGTTTATTTGTTATATTTTCACTTATAACAGAAAAAAATCAATTTTTTAGGTATTCAAATATTACTACTTAATTCACAACGTTAAAAGGCAGTTTATAGAAGGTACTGAAAATGGGGGTAGGGCAGATTTTCAATTTGAAGATCAGTCCTCATTTCTTTAATTAATATCATTTTTATTTAATAAAATGACATTCCCTGATTTAAATTCTAACATTATTTTGTTTCCACTCTAATATTCAAGCCAAATCTTGCAAAAACGAGGAATTATTAGTGTATTTTTGTCTACGATCTTTGATACCAAATGGTAAAAAAACAGTTGAACTATTTGATTAAATTTTTCGTATGAGTACTTAATAGGTCCATACATAATTTTCGGTAAGTGAGATATTTATTATTTTTAAAAAAGGGAAAAATCAAACTACCCTAATATATATATATATATATATATATATATATATATATATATATATATATATATATATATTAACGATATACCACTTTTAAATCAGGTGCTTTTCTCATTATCGAAAATATTAAATTGCAAAATATACTCTGACAAGGTATGATACAGTTTAGAAATTAAGTGTGAGTAATATGAGAATTACATGTTGTGGATGCAAAATATGATATAATTTTTTAACATTTTTTGTCTAATTAGTCCAAAGTTTGTATAAAAGACGTGTTAAATCTAAGTTTTTTTTATTAGCTCTACTATTATAGCAATTTTTTAAATAAAAATTCAGCCCAATATGAATGAGCAAGGAAAGGAACGACAAATTATCTCTGATCTGTGTAACGTAGAAACCAAGCCAAAAAAAAATCACTAATAATTGGAGTTTTTTTATGACCTCTCTCAAGCCAACACTTTAACCCCCTTGATTACGCTATTTGGGGCGTTTTAGCAAATAAAATAAATACAACTTCCCATCCAAATTTTATTTCGCTTAAGCCTGCTCTATAAGAGGAATGGAATAAAATATCTGAATCTTTTTTGAAAGCATGCAAATCGTTTTGAGGGCATATTGATGAAATAATTGAAAAAATGATAGTGATATTGTGTAAATTTACTGTTTTGTATCCATCTGAATATTTTTTTTAAAATTAGAATTCGTATTGTTTTATAAAAGAGTCATTTATTTTTATACTAGAGTATTTCTAATTTTGCTACTGCAACCTGTAGTTGTGCATTCATTTGCATTTACCAGTTGAAAAATTTCATGTAATTTCATGTCAAGTTATTCTTTCATTAGTTATAGTTGCAGTACATATTCGATTGGAATTCAAATGTAAACCAAAACCCTGTGTTTAATCATCAAACTTTTTTTGCATTGGCAAAAAATATTTACTTTAACGTAGTCTAACATGTAGTAGGATCGTAGAGATCAAGAAAGAGAGCAACGATAAAAAAGGTCATATATATATATATATATATATACATATATATATATATATATATATATATATATATATATATATATATATATATATATATATATATATATATATATATATATATATATATATATATATATATATATATATATATATATATATATATATATATATATATATATATATATATATATATATATATATATATATAAAGAAAGTAATGATCAGGTCGACAACCAGATAAACAGACAGACTGAGAAACTGACAGACAGATAGATAGATAGATCATTATTTTTATCCAGAACATTCTAAGGATGCAGAATTAAGATGGAATGCAAAGTTTGTTTTAATATATATTCTAATATTCGAAAAGGAGAGATACGCATGACAATCTATGTATAATTGCATGTATTTAAAAAAAGAAAATTGGCCTAAAGAGTAGAGAGTTCGTCAATGTTCCGGGAGACCAGGGTTCAATACCAAGTCGTGTCATACCAAAAACTTAAAAAAAATGTACTTGATGGTGCCTTGCTTAACACATCATTATTAGGTAAGGATCAAAGGAAAAGTGTGGCAATCCTTGGAATGGAGTCCTCTCCTAAACCTTGGTGTAGTAGCTATTGAAAAGGGAGCCTTTTGGTCGCCAACTTTACATATAAGAATAGATGAGCACATTTTGCAGTAGTTAGCAACGATAACTAACGGACCATTGTAACTGAGATTATCATTAGATGCCGATTTCTCCTGCAAAGTAAAATAAATGAATGATAAATGGCTATAGAATACATAATGAATTAACTTTTAGCTTACAGTGTAAATGAAATGTACCTTCAATGTTGGACTAATACTACTACTCTTTATATATATATATATATATATATATATATATATATATATATATATATAGTCATCACAGACAGATCCGTTTCGTTCTATCAGAACTCAACATTAGCTTCCGTAGCTGGGATCGATATATATATATATGCATCCGTGTGTGTGTGTGTGTGTGTGTGTGTGTGTGTGTGTGTGTGTGTGTGTGAAGGTAATTTACTGGTCGAAGAAAAAGAAAAGTTAATCGGAAAGAACTACAAAAGAGTCAAATATTTTTAAAAAGAGCCTGATATTCGCATTAACCAGTTTTGCAGAAAATAATAAAAAGACTGTAGTTACCGACCCAGGTTTCATAGAAAAAGGTTTTCCGAAAAATTTATACACACTTCTCTGTGTATATGGTTTCTTTAAAAGTGTATCTATTTATCGAAAACCTTCAGTGCATGCAATATGTGACACAAGGTCAATTTTTAAAGAGGAGTTAAACCGTTTTTTCCCCAGATGGCTGGGGCTGTAGAATAAACCGGCTGCACTTCTGCAGAGGGGTAAGACCGCCCTCCAACGAGTGTCCTTGATATGACACTAAACATACTGATGGTGAGATTCCAGCAGTGCTGGAGCTTTGGGGAATGCGGAGTACCCGTTTATTGCCATTGCTCCCAGGTCCACTCTCGCCCAGAGTGTTAGCACCTGATAGGATTAAATTGAACTAATGGCATACTTATGCTAAACGGAATTGTTTGATTAAACTGAATAGCTTGAAATAGAAATGTTTTTGACAATTAAAATGTACTTACATTTAAACTGGGTACTTATGATAAACTGAATTATTTGAAATAGAGCTGTTTTTTGACATTGAAACTGTATTTACTCTAAAATGAATTGTTTAACATAGAACTGTTTTGACATTTAACCGAATGTAAACAAAATCTGTACTTATACTAAACTGAATTAGCTGATATAGAACTGCTTGACTAAACTGAATAACTCGAAATAGAACTGTTTTTCACAATCAACCTGTACTTAAATTTAAACAGCGTGCTTAAGCTAAAGTGAATTATTTGGAATTGAACTGTTTTTGACAATAAAACTGTACAGACGCTAAACTGAATTGTTACATATAACTGCTTGAATAGTTTGAAATGGAAATGTTTTTGACAATTAAACTGTATACTCATGCTATACTGAATTGTTTTTAATGGAACAGATTATTTAAATAAAAATGGATTTTGCGTTAAATAACCTACAAAGGTTGATATGCCATAAAACCCAACAAACCAAACCAAACTAAACCGTTTTAAATTCAGAATTTTGTTTCTGGACTGGAAAAAAACAGTCTACATGACAATTTACCCATAGCTAGGGGAATAAAAAAAGTGTTTTAGGCCTTTCCCAAGGGAATTAGCATGAACTTAACTGCAAAATGTCTCGTTCAAGATTTGAATCTAGGTTGCCAATACAATTTCCCACTATGATTACCGTTCACAAAGTACGCTTCTATACGTATATATATATATATATATATATATATATATATATATATACATAGACAGCGGTTGTATCGATACTACTATATGGATGCACTACTTGGACGCAAACTAAACGGCTGAAGAAGAAACTAGACGGCAATTACACAAGAATGTTGAGAGCAATATTGAACAAGTCCTGGCGACAACACCCCACAAGACACCAATTATACGGCCACCTGCCTCCTATCACGAAAACTATACAAGTTAGACGAACCAGACACGCAGGACACTGCTGGACCAACTCATCAGTGATGTACTCCTATGGACCCCCACATATGCCCAAGCAAAACAGGACGACCAGCTCGAACATACATAGAGCAACTATGTGAGGATACAGGATGTAACCCTGAAGACCTGCCAAAAGCGATGAATGAAAGGGAGAATTGGCGAGAGAGGGGCAGGGTTAGTCATGCCGGTGGCACGACACGATGATATATATATATATATATATATATATATATATATATATATATGTGTGTGTGTGTATGTGTGTGTGTGTAGTTTCTTAATTGTGCCGACAGTTCACCATAGCAAATATAAGATCCATTTAACGTACATAATGTACGTTTTTTGGTTTCTAATTACGCATATTATGAATATTATTATATAATCACACATCTTCATATATGTACTCATACATATATATGTATATATATATATATGTGTGTGTGTGTCTTTCTTTGTTGGTTTTTTTTTTCTCTCTCTCTATCTCTACATAAAGTGAGAGATTGAGAAGGAGGGACAGAGACAGAGACAGAGAGGGAGACAGAGAGGAAGATGACTGTTCAAGCAGATATATTATCAACATTTTAACTCACTTGTGTTGGTTGAAAAAATTATTTATTTCCATTCAGTTTTTCGCTTAAAGATTGAAATTCTATTTTTTCCGGTGAAGATCAAATTAGCTGATAAAATATTTCGATACCGAGTCATCGATTTCTTTTCTTTACTTTTTTTTAATCCCCCAAAATTAAAGCGATATCGACAAAGACCAATTTGATATGATGAAAATAACAATAAATGCCATTTGCTTATTGAAATGGAATTACAATTTCTTCGATCTTTGCAACAATCTTGATCTGTCTAGCGTTTGCATTTGAAAAGAATATGCGCACCTTTTTTTTTTTTTTTTAACTGTCTATGATTCGGTTGCCTGGTTTTTATTCTTGTTTTTAAAATTTCGTTGTAGTTACTGTACGTCTGCAAGAATGAGACAAAGAGATCAACGGTGTTTTTCATTCTTTAGAAGACACTTATTTCAAAATAAGGTGAAATGAATCGTGAAAAGAGAGTAAGGGAAAAGAATGTTTCAGATATAAAAGAAAGGAAGGAAATTGAGACGAACCTTGAAACTACAAAGAAAGAATACGATAAAAAATTAAAAAAAGATGCTGTTAAATGTGAAATATAAAAAAAAAAACCGAATCAGACTCAAAAAGTGAACTGATTGACAGACTGAATAAATGAATGAATAAATAAATGAATGAAAACAGGAAGTGTGTCGATAAGAGAAGGAAGGAGGGAAAGAAAAAAAAAACAAAAAAACAAAAAAAACAGTCTAGCATACATGCCTGCAGAATAAAATAAGAAGTCATATACAGAAATGAGTTCCCATAGAAAATTTTTGAACTAGAAGATAATATATACCGTTTAAGTTTACCCCCATACACACACCTAAAATCAATTTAACTCTTTGTGACGTCACTGGGCTAGATTGATATGTATAAGAAGACTGTTCATTTTGCAGAGGTATAAGGCCTCTTCAAACAGGTGACCTGGGTGTGACACGAAACTACATCTAATGGTGTGGCTCACGTTATGGAGCCTTTGTTTAAATTAATCCTAAGTCCACTGTGACCTGGTAGGGTAGTAATTATTAGGGTCCCATCTCTAGATCAATTATACGAGTATATTTTCGGAAATTTAATTAGTATTAGATCGGAATACTTGAAATTATACAAGTATGCCTGAAGCAATGATGAGGATTATTAATAGGAATTATTACTTGAAAGCATATAACTGCTTGAAAAATTACTTGAAGTGTCAGTTAGATGTCAATGTAAATATGATACTTGACCCTGAAAATTACGTTTCCCAGAGAGAAGAGATGGAACGGTTCGAATTCCGTTATCAACAATGAAAGATCTAATATCAGTAATTTTTTTAATATAAAAATGTGGTCTTTGATTTATTCATATTAATGAATTTCGCTCACATAGACTATTAAGATATTGCTTTCATTTCTCATAATTTATACCCTAAAATATTTAATTTTAAAAAATTCACATGAACATTTTGTATAAATAATTTAAAACTTACAGCAACAATCTTAATTTCAGGAAGATTTCTATTGATATTAATAACAATCAAATAGCATGAACTTAATCATCTTAAATAGAAATAATATTCATGTGTCCTTAATTATCTAGGATAAAAATGATATTCATGGGTGCAATTTTATGAGGTTTGTTTTTCCGGCTTCAATATCGTTCTTTAAAACTAAAATTAAATTCTATCCAGTATTAGGCAGTTTCAGATAAAAATGTAAACTTTTCAATTTAAATTTAAAATAAGAGAATTGCTGCCTTATAGATATAATAATCTTGAATATTAATTCAATAGTTACTTAAGTTTACGGAGAAAAACAAAACAAAAATGTATTCTTTAAAATTGAGTAAAATGTATATTTCAGGGCAGTGAATGTTTGTTACTTGTCAACTCAGATTGAAATGATTATTAATTCAGGTTTCTTTAATCCTATTTTATAAAAAAAAACAACACTTGAATTTACATGAAGTTTGTACTAAACATTGTATAAGATCGTCATTCAATAAAGAAAGTAAATTTTGTCTAATGAGTCGGAAATGGACAGCATTGTTTACAGTTTAGTCTTTTTCAAGGAAATCAAGAGTGATATCTCCTTTTATGTCCAAGAGCACTGGCAGCATGACCTTCTTTTACGACCGCTGAGCCAAAGTCTTTTTTACCAGTTAATCAGTGTATTTCAACTCCATGGACAATCTTTTAGACTCAGTTTTGTGGTGGCAAATCCATGTTTGTTCGATTTATGAACATTCATTTGGACAAAAACATGCTTCTCTGTATGCATCACACATTGTTCAGTAATTTCTACATGTAGTCACACACACACACACACACACACACACACACACACACACACACACACACACATATATATATATATATATATATATATATATATATATATAAGAAGATAAATATTTGACTGGCTTTAGAAAAAGTCTTCAAAAAATTTACTCTAATTTATGAAAGGTATTGCTTCAATATTATTGAATCTTTTGCAGCGGAATATCTGCAAGCTCTTATTGCGAAGCTTCAGCCAAAACAATTATGATATAGTTTGATATACTGTTGAATTTGATACTCGTTTATCCTAAAAAAAAACAACTATTGTTAAACATCATGTAGATTATAAATTTACATCCATTCTTGTTACTCAGAATAAAGCAATTCCAGTCTTGTGTAAAGGAGGTGCTTCCTTTAAACCAAATAGAGAGTGGAACGATAAAATTGTCGTCCTAAAGAAAACAACACTACACCTTTATTTAAAAAAATTTGATTGAAAAAATCAATTCAGGTAACTTGGTTGTGTTGTAGAGCTGACATCTATTCAATGTAGCCGCCTTCAGCCTTAATCACCGCCTCGATACGGATGCCTTTTCCACAAGCGCCAGCGGGAGATCGGTAAATACTCGGCGCATGGCGGCGGTCAGGCTAGCTTTGGTGTTGTGGGAGGTCATGTTGGTGATGTTCTCGACGTATGACCAAACGAAGTAGTCCAGCGGGTTTAAGTCGGAGGAGGAGGGGGCTAGTGAGAGAAGGGTGCAAAGTCATAGCACTCCTTCTGAAGCCAAGCCTGGGTCTCTTTGGACTTGTGGGTTGGCGCCGAGTCCTGCTGCCACACCCAGGGTCTGGCAGCGGCCACCTGATTGCACCAGGGATCACCATATTCTTCAGCACATCCAGGTACACTTTGGTGTTGACTTTCAAGCTACTTGTGAGGTTGCATGATGTGGCCCTCACTCGAAACCAGACCAAAGACCATAACCGTAGACGGAAACTTTGTTTTCATCACCCTGAGCACGTTGAACCGTCTTGGATCAGTAGAGAACATGGGTTATGCAGCGGTGCATCTCCGATGTCACTCGTTGAACATTGTGTCACTTTCAGACATGATAGAAGGCTCCTCTCGCTCTTGGGATTTGTACACAATTGGCCAACTAGTAGATGGTTTGCACCAAAAAAAGAAAACCGGTTTTCATTAAACGGAAATGGAATCATGTCGTCACTTCTAGGGCGACAATTTTATCGTTCCACCCCATATATTCATGGCTACATATAAACTTTTTATTTTTTATCTCAATATTTTTGTTTATAAATTGAAGCAACCATCACATACATTGTAGCATTTGAATGTATTATTCAAGTCAATAAAAGATTGAGAAAATTTTTAGAGACATACATATTGCAAAACACTAGTAATTAAAGACATAATATCATAGTTACGTAAAATCTTCATGATAACTATTTATGGTAGTTAAAAAAAAAATATGATGCAGAGAATCTTTATATCATGGATGCATAAAGATGTAAATAAATATTTAAAAAATACAAAAAGTAAAGCAATTAGAAAATAAGATAAGAAATAATTAAAACTCTGAAACATAATGATATATCAAATCAATTAACACCTGAAAAATACGATTCAGCACTTTTCCCAGATTCCAGTAATCAAATCACAATACTCTCCTAGAAAAAAAAAGGTCCTGACTTCATCTAAACATCAGCAATATGATTTTAATTTTAAAATTTGAAGTATTTTAATTTTCGACAGGGGCGTTTACTCCCTTTAAAACCCCTAATCGTAAGTAAAATTTTACATTAGAATACATAGCATTCTTTATGTATCTTCCATGAAAAATGGGTGAATTTGCACTTTCAAAGGGACTCTGGGCCATTTTATAAACCTCATAGAGCGGTAGGGAGGGGGAGGGTAAATATTAATGTAAGATGATGGCATTTTGGAAATCGACACCGCTTAGTGCCCTCTAGTAATATTTTTTTAAAAATTTGTTTTCATCGAAATCGTAGCTATTTGAATTTTCATCAGGGGTGTTCGCCCGTTTTAGGCCAACTATTCGATCCGAGGAGTAAATTTCACGTAGCTCATTGTCTTTCTCGTAGATAGCAGAAATGCCCATCATTGACTGGGTTCAGAAAGAGTCTTCCAAAATTGAACTCTAACTTATATTTATTTAAAAAAAATATATTACCCAGATGTATTCACGGACATTTAACATCAATAGGACGTTGTGGAATTAAACCAGACTAAAAAAAACGTATATATATATATATATATATATATATATATATATATATATAAGTATTATTTGGTCCAGTTAAACCAGAGTTGGGATCATTCAAAAACTGTACATTTAAATTTTCCTGGTAGAGAGTTCAATGTAATTAATATTAAAGAGCAATACTTTCTTTAAGAAAAACCAGTTACTTTAGGATTGTAAAATTATTTCCATCCTGTTATGTGTTTCTGATGTAAACCAAAACCTCGACGAAAAATTCCATCCCCGTCCCGTGTCTATTCTGATTTATTTTATCCGTAAGATCTGAAGAAGTCCTGTTAAATTTTTCCTCGTGTTTTTGGTTTACATCAGAAACACATTATAGGATGGAAATAAATTTATAATCCTAAACTAACCAGTCTTTGGTTTTTCTTAAAGAAATATATATATATATATATATATATATATATATATATATATATATATATATATATATATATATATATACGGGGATGATTAAATATGTTTCCAGACTTTTTTTCGTATGGGCACTTTTATTGATAGTACACACATGAAACTCTAGTCCCCTTCGAAGTAATGTCCTTCGGCTGAATGCACTTGTTGTACCCTTCCAACAACTTCTGGAAGTTCCCATGGAAGTCCTCTTGTGTGAGCGTGTCAATGACCTTCGTCACAGCCTCTTTCATCTCCTCAGTTGCCTCATAACGACAGCCTCTGAGCCTACGGAACCCAGTGCATGTATATCATGCCAGTGCTGTCAAAAAAAGGGATAATCAAAAGTTTATGGGTGGATTTGCTTTGACTGGCCATCTTGGGTCTGGGTGAGCCAGCATCCTTCCACTGGGAACTTTCTCTCTTGGTCCCTGGGTCATATCAGTAGATCCAGCTTTCATCGCATGACATTTTTTCCAAGTTTAAAACATAATTTTATTGCATATCGTTCTTCTAAAGTCCAGATTGCATTTTTGAAATTCCCCAGCTGAGACAATCAGGCTTTAGTAGGGTGTATTCCAATTGCTGCTGTAGCTGTTCATTTGAACCTGAAATCCTAATGCTCAGTCATCTCGTAAGATGTATAGCAATGACCTACTGAATTTTCAAGAGTTTCCTAAAAATCTAAATGCTTGTACCAAAAAAAAGTCTGGAAACTTATTGAATACTTCACGTATATCTGTTTATGCGTATAATTGTGTGTGTGTGTGCGTGTGTGTGTGTGTGTGACTAAGCTTAGATGTTTACATATGTACGCATACACAAATTCATATTAAAATCATATATATATATATATATATATATATATATATATATACTCATCTAAATTAATATATGTCTATGTATGTACAGATGTAATTACATATATATATATATATATGTAAACACAAACAAATATATATATATATATATATATATATATATATATATATATATATATATATATATAAGCTTACATATATACCTATGAATATACATATAGACACATATATACATAAGTTAATTACAAAACATAAAAATAACACCGTAAAACTCACATATACCGATATTCGAAAAAAATTCGCATACACTGATATAACAAAGATTCCCAATGTTAATATCAGAACTATCTATAAGAATGACAAAAAATCAACAACAAATCCTTGAGTCAATATGCATTAAAGACGAAAAAAATAACATAAACAAAATAGAATTTAATACTGTCATCAATATACTAACCATATTTAATAACTAACTTTAGTAGCTCTCCTAACTGATTCGACCAATCATATATAATAATAATAATAATAATAATAATAGTAATAATAATAATAATAATAATAATATACAAAATTGTTGACTTTGCTCTCCCAGCCGATCACAGAATATAACTGAAAGAATGTGAAAAGAAAGATAAGTATCTCGACCTTGCCAGGGAATTGAAAAAACTATAGAACCTGCAGGTGACAATTATACCACTTGTAAAAGGTACGTTTGGAACAGTAACTCAAGGATTACTAAAGGGACTGGAGGACTTGGAAGTTGGCGACCGAGTGGATACTATCGAAACTACTACATTATTGAGAACGGCCAGAATACTGAGAAGAGTCCTGGAGACTTGAGGAGACTCCAGTGAAAGACCATCAGCGTTAGCCAATGTGAAAACTCTAATGAGTAAATAATAATAATAATAACAATAAGAAGAAGAAGGAGGAGGAGGAGAAGGAGGAGGAGGACTTGCAAGCATTGTATACAGAGGTGGCGCAACATTACATTGACATAATGACCACAATCAAAAGTGCGGAGGAAGACTGATTACAGTCATTATAAACAATATTGAAAATACGGGAACCAACAGAACGACAATAACCAGAAAACAAAAACGGGTAGAAAAACAAATGTAGAAGTTTTAAGTGACTAATAAGCATCGTCACACAAGAGAAAACATGGACGTGGCTATGAAAAGGAAACCTTTAGAGAGAAACGGAATCTCTCCCGATTGCAGGACAAAACAACGCTATAAGGACAATCATATCAAAGCAAGAATAGATAACAATAGCTCTACGTTATATTGGGATTGAGACGAAACAATCTGTCACACTATAAGCGAATGCAGCAAATTAGCACAGGAAGAGTGTAAGACTAGATATGAGTGGATGCGTAAAGTGATCCACTGGGAATTGTGCAAAAACATCAGTTAGACCATTCGAAGAAATAGTATATGCACAGCCCAGCATCAGTCCTGGAGAATGATGAACACAAACTCCTCTGGGATTTTGACATCCAAACGGATCACTTAATCTCGGCCAGACGACCAGACCTTATACTAATCAACAAAAGAGAACAAAAAAGAAGAGAACTTGCAAAATTGTGGACTTTGCTGTCCTGGCTAACCACAGAGTAAAATTAAAAGAAAGTGAAAAGAAGGACAAATACCTTAAGCTTACTAGGGAACTGGAAAAAAAAACGTGGAACGTGAAAATGACGTTTCTACCAATTATAATTGGTGATATTGTTACTGTTACCAAAGGATTAATAAAGGGGCTGGAGGACTTGAAAATTAGAGGACAAGAGGAGACCATCAAAACTACTGTATTGTTGAGATCGGCCAGAATAGTGAAAAGAGTCCCGGAGACTTGAGAAAACTTGCTGCCAATCAAACTTCAGTGAAAAACTCTCGAGGAATAATAATAATAATAGATCTGAAGGAATTTGCAAAGAAGTATAAGTACCTCGACCTTGCTACAGAACTGAAAAAGCTGTGGAACATGAAAGTGAAGATTGTACCAATTGTGATTGGTGCTTTTGGCACAATATCTAAACGATTATTAAAAAGCCTGGAAGACTTGGAAGTTGGCGGACGGGTAGGGACTATCCAAGTGACAAGCATTGCTGAGAACAGCCAGAATCCTGAGACGAGTCCAGGAGACTTAAGGAGACCTGCTGACACGCAAACTCCAGTGAAAAACCATCAGCTAACACTGATGTGAAAAACTCTAAAGGAGTAAATAAAAATATAAAAGCCTTCGAAATATTTAAAACTCTCACCCGGAAAAAAAGTTATGGTTCTCTTGAGAACGACCAGAGACATAGTTATAAGTGCATGGGTATGTATGGGACATTTGTCCGCCATTTGAATCCCGACATACGAAAAGTAATTATAAGACTTGAACGTCTAAACAGAAAGAGAATACGAAAAAAAAAATACGCCAAGGTATATGACAAAACCTATTTGAACAATGACTTGCTTCCAAAATAACCAATATATACGTGTATACACACACACACACACACACACACACACACACATATATATATATATTCATATAAATTTACATTTATACTCTTACAAATACACATATATCCACATATATATACATGCACGTGTAACCACATATATATAGATATATACATATACACTAATACATACATATATATATATATATGTATATACTCAAACATATATACATACATGTTATACATATATATATATATATATATATATATGTCTGTGTGTGTGTGTGTGTGTATTAGTTATTATAGTTATCCACAGATAGATTGTTTCGCTGTATCACAAACCTTCAGTGTGGCTTGACTCGTAGGACACTTGAAGCTGGGATCGTGACCCGCCCAAATTTTACGTTAGACTTAGTATTATACTACTCAGTGAACCTCGTCAGCTCGGGAATCATAAGCCATTCGTTTGTTTACATTTTGTGCCTTAGCATTGAAGCTTGTCTGCAACCGTAGGTTTCATACACCCTCCATATTTACCGGATTTGTTTTATCAGGAACAGATGACAACTAACACTACTTCATATATATATATATATATACCCCCTACCCCCGTATGGTTGAGTTCTCTGGCGAAGAAGTACTCGTGTTGCCATTAGCGTTTATTGCAAGCCTCTTCATATATGAATTGAGGTCTCGGTAGCCGTTGAACGGGTGCATGTAAACAATAGTAATTGTGATTCATTACTGTTTAAAATTTACTTCGCAGCTAAAGGCTCCTCGTGGCTGAATGTTAGAACATTGGCTTAGCGTTTGATTCAACGGGGTTTCGACCCCAGCTACGGGAAGCTAATTTCTAGCCGCACTGATGAGTTCTGATAGAACGAAACAGATCTGTCTGTGGATGACTATATATATATATATATATATTGAAATTAGAGGCATCTGAATTTTCACCGAAGGTGTTTACTCCACTTAACCCCCCTAATCGCAGTTCAAAATTAATTTCATATTTTTCATTGTCTTTCTCGTAAAATTTTACATAACTTTATTTTTATGCATCTTCCATTAAAATGGATATATCTGCACTTTCATAGGGGCTCACCATGGAGTCATAAACCTTTTTGTTTTTTGGGGGGGTAGGTGCTAGATTTAAATTCAAGAGGGTGCAATTTTTGAAATCTACTTTAGTTAATGTTTAGTAGTTGTGTTTTTATTTTCATCGAAATAATAAGTATTCGATTTTCACGGGGTGCATATGGCTACTTTAAACTCCCACTACCATTGGCCTAGTGGGTAAAGTGTTCGCCAATGGTCCGGGAGACCTGGGTTCAATACCAGGTCGCGTCATACCAAAGACTTTAAAAATGGTACTTGATGCTTCCTTGCTTAACACTCATCAATATAAAGTACGTATCAAGGGTAAAGTGGAGCAATCTAGGGAAAGGAGTAGCACCCTCCCCTATACCTCTGAGTAGAAACTATTGAAAAGGGAGCCTTCTGGTCGCAATCGACTACTACTACAACTTACTAATCGAACTGGAGAGTGAATTTCATTTAGCTCACTGTCTTTCTGGTAAAATACTTCATAAGATTATATACTTTGTTGTTATCTATCTTGAATTTATCTACGTCCTCTAGATGTACCAACTCATACACAGACACACAGGCAGACGTTCAGTTTTATTATATAGATATACTATTAGTGTGTCGCATTATTCCGCTAATAAAAGTATGTTGAAAAGTTTACATATGAATGTTAAAAAATCTTTCTTTTTTTTTTTTTTCAATATACAAAATCCTAATAAACACATAATTCATATTAGCATTTTTTTTACAGAAGTACTCTAATATCAAAAAATGGGAAAAAAATGGAATGTACTAAGATACCACATCGCACTCCGTTAACTGAATAATAATCGGCACAGATATCACTATATATAAGAGATGCACGCACACAACCAAACATATGAATAAGTCAGTGCACAGGCGAAAGAAATCCTCGGCTTTTAAAAAATTCATGACTGCCTGTATGATATAAGTTTCTATTGTTGTTATAGACAGTCTAAAGCTGATGGCATAAATTACAGGAAGAAAAAAAAATATCTTCTCGGTCGGTAGAGAATCGAAAACTATGAAAAAATAAATATAACACCCATAGGTACAGACAAAAAAGTAGTAGAAACAATGATTGGCTGAGTTTTTTTTTCATCAGATTTTTCCCCCTAATATCTCAAAGAATTTTTTTAAACGAAAATAATTTTGCAATTGTCATCTCTTGATTTTTTTTTCAGTCTATTTTGATCATTGGCAAGTTGTTATTCCATGTATCTTAAAATTAATCACTCACTTTATTTGACAGTCTGCCTTTACCAACGAATCCCCGATGTATATATATATATATATATATATATATATATATATATATATATATATATATATAGTTGGTTATTTCTATTTCAGGGCCGTTCCCCAATTCTGATTCTTACACTGAATTTTCAATCAATTCTTTGCGATGAGTTTTCGCAGCCATATTTAATGTGGAGAGGATTTTTAGTTATCTTTCTTTGTAAACGCAACTGGTATTATTCATGGTTGGTTGGTTGGTTGGTTGGATTTTTTACGGGATGTAAAATCTTGTCTTATTTTATGCTGAAGACTGTTTTGTTTTATTTGTTCTTTGTAGAGACGGGGTGGTTACTTGTGAAATTATTCATAAAATATTTCGGGTGATATTTCTGTTGTTAATTTAGTTGAATGGCTTCGGTTGTTATTATTTGGTAAAGTCAGCATTTCTGTTGAAAGTTTGAACATCCAAAGGAGTGCGCATTGTTTTTTGGGTTTTCTTTTTCAAAAATGAATGACAAAATCTCCATGACGAAGTTAGCCACGATTTTAAAAACTTGAAGAATGCTCTTCCAGAGACTTAAGAACATTTTCAATAACGTAAACAAATACCTCTGATATGTACTCATTAGATGTGTGCAAAAATTTCCTATATATATTTATATATATATGGCCAGTGTTGTGAACTTTTTGCTCAAGATTTGTACCCGTATTGAAAACTATAGAATTACATTATCTCTGGTAAAAATGACAAAATATCATGGAAAAAGAATATGGAATTAGCAAACCTATAGGTCATTAAGTTTATTCTTATTTAGTGTGTTTTGTTTGGTTTGGTTTTATGGCAAATCAAAAATTGTCTGTAATTTAATGCCAAATCCATTTTAATGGATATTAACAGTTCTATTTCAAACAGTTCCGTTAAGCATAACTACAGCAGTTTCAATGTTAAAAACGGCCCTATTTCAAACAATTCAGTTTAGCATACAAAAACAGTTCCATTTCAAACAATTCAGTTTGTTACAAAGTAGGTTGTTAAAATGTCAAACTGTTCTATTGCAAACAAATCAGTTTAGCAGTAGAATACAGTTTAGTTCTATTTTGACCCAAAGATACGACCTTATCAGGTGATACGACGCTGGGCCAGAGTGAACCAGTGAGCAACGGCAATGAAGGGGTACTCTGCAATGACATTTGGTGGAGAGGGTCATACTACACAGCAGGGATTCACTTGATGTATTCTATTGTTCCAGCCAACTTGGCAACATCAATCCAGATAATTTAATTCGTTTAAGCCATATTACATGAAACCATTACGTTAAACTATAATCAAATGTTTTACTTCTTTGCAGTTATTATTCTATTTATATATCATCATCATCATTATGCCGTGCCACCAGCACGGATATCCCTGACCCTCCCTCTCTCTCACTCCTCCCTACTGTTCATCGCTTCTGGCTGGTCCTCAGGGTTACATCCCGTATCCTAACAGAGCTGCTGTATGTATGTTCGAGCTGGTCTCCCAGCTTTTGCTTGGCCATGTGATGGGGTCCATTGGAGAACATCACTTATGATTTCGTCCCTACTTCTCCAGCAGTGTCCTACATGCTGGTTCGTCTAACTTGGATAATTTTCGTGATTGGTGGTAACTGGCTGTACAGCTTGGTGCTTTGTGTGGTGTTGCCTCCAGGACTTGTTCAAAATTGTTCGCAGCATTCTAGTGTAGTTGCCATCAAGCTTTTTCTCCACCCATTTAGTCAGCGGCCATCTTGTGCATCCATATTGCACTATCGACGCGATCGTTGCTTGGAAGAAACTACGTTTCATTTTATCAGTCAGGCCTGACCTCCATGTGACCGGTAGCCTATCGAAAGCTGTCCATGCTTTTGCTCGTCACGTGTCGATGACCTTTTCGGTTGATAAGACACTGCTTCCTAAGTAGATGAACCAGTCAACTAGTTTCAGAGAGCTACCACCTTTTGTGGAAATGTCACCTGTTTGATCAAAGCACATGTATTCCGTTTTGTGTGTATTGACAAGGAGGCCAATGCCCCCGGCGGCTCATTCCAGACTATGCAGTACTGTTTCGGCTTGGGTGGGTGCATTTGCCAGAATCGCTATGTCATCGGCGTAGTCGGCGTCGGTAATTGTTTTTGCAGGGTAATTTCTGCTTCTTTTCTTTGTCAGCTCGAAACCGTTTTCTTTGATTTTATCAATCGATGTTCTAAGCACATAGTCTAGACCGATGATAAAGAGGTATGGAGCAAGTGCGTCTCCTTGCAATATTCTTGCTACGATGTCGAAGTAGTATGTGTCTACTTCCGGAGAACGCACTTTCCCTTTGGGGTTTCTATAGAGAATCGTTATAGCTGCGACGGTCTCTTTCGGTATGCCGTAGAATTTGTTCGATCTTCCCTCTGTGAATGAAATCAAAGGCCTTGGTAAAATCGACAAATAGTATTGTCGCCTGTAGGTTTTTTGCCCGCACACCTTCAAGGATTCTACAGATAGTCAATATTTGTGAGGTCGTGGATCTATTTCTTCGGAACCCATTTTGGTTCTTCCTCAGAATGTTGTCAGTTTTGGGTTCTATGCGGTTTCGTAATTGGGCATTGTATATTTTAGCTGCTATTGATGTAAGTGTTATACCTCGGTAGTTCCTGGCTGATCCGAGGTCACCCTTTTTAGAGAAAGAGAGGATGCATCCTTTCATCCATCTGTCTATCGGATTTTGAATATAAACTGCATTACAGTGTCGGAGCAGTATGTCGTAAAATTGTCTGGTCTTCTATACCTCTGGAGGAATTTCATCTAGCCCTGCGGCTTTTCTATTTTTATTTTTTTTAAGTACTGAGTTGAGATCTTCTAGAGTAAACGGTACTAGCTTAATGTCTAATTGCTTACTAATAATTCTCGTGATTGGTACATGTGTAACTTTCGTTGGGTTTTCTAGTAGATTCTCGAAATGCTGCTTCCACAGTTTTATTCTTTCTTGATGGATTGTGGCTTTCTGTTTAGCTTTGGCTGTGCTCTTCCTTTTCTCACTTCATTTATCGTTTGCCATGCTATCCTAGATTGCCTTTCTTCAACTGAGTCTCTAATCTTATCTATCTGATTTTGTATGTATTCTGTCTATACTTTTAGATCTAAATTTTGAAACAAATCCAAATGAACAGCATGTGAACTATTTTCATTATTTTTGCCATGTCTAGTACAAATATATATATATATATATATATATATATATATATATATATATATATATATTGTATCGTAGTAAATAAATGACACACAGTGAAATAGAGTTAATTATCTATTAACGCAAGTGATACAGTCAAACTCGTATTATAAGTCTCACGCTGTTGGTGTTACATCTGAAGTTGGTCTTACTACTGACCGACGTCCTTTCAGAGCTGTCTCTTTGCTACTGCTTCCGTCTCATCGTGCTTCAGAAACACGGCGTCTTTATAATTCTGCGATACCGGAAGTCATGTGATACTAGCCACTATACAACATATATACGTGTGTGTGTGGTTGTTTTTGGCTTCTTTGTTTAATGTCTTTTCAATCTTTATGGGTTACTTAATGCTGAAGCCATCATTCTAGAAGAACATTAGTGGTACTATTAAACCGTTTTCTTTGGTTTTATCAATCGATGTTCTAAGCACGTTGTCTAGACAGATGATAAAGAGGTATGGGGCTTGCGTGTCCCCTAGACGGCAATTATAGAAGAATGCTGCGGGCAATATTGAACAAGTTTGGTGGCAACACCCCACAAAGCACCAACTATACGGTCATCTATCTCCCATCACGAAAACTATCCAAGTTAGACGAACCAGACTCGCAGAACACTGCTGGAGAAGCAGAGACAAGCTCATAAGTGATGTACTCCAATGGACCCTCACATATGGCCGAGCAAAAGCAGGACGACCAACTCGAACATACATACATCAGCTATGTGAGGATACAGGATGTAGCCCTGAAGACCTGCCAGAGACGATGAACTACAGGGAGAAGTGGCGAGAGAGGTTCAGGGATATCCGTGCTGGTGGCACGACATGATGATGATGATGACTATTTAACCCATAGGTGGGAGGATAACGGGGTCCATACCTTTCCTATGGGTATTTGTCCAAAAGTGAACGTAATAGACTAGAGTTCGAACTGGCTTACAAAGATTTCGCAGTCCATCGCTTTAACCATTACACCACAACTGTACTCTCTTTCTGTGCATGTGTATGTGTGTGTGTAAATAAAATGGTATCCAGTTTAATGATAAAAATCATTTATCTTGTACAATGAATAATACTTTTTATCATCAACTCAAAGCTGATATTTATCAGTTTGTCTTGTTTCTCGACCCGTCCGGCCACTTGAAAAAAACTTGGTGCTACGTAGCAACTAAATCACTGGTGTTGAATTTGTACAGATACCAAACTGAGATCCCAGCCCGAAAGATTCTACGCTGAGCGTTCATTTACTGTACCTTTCTGTGACGAGTGGTTATCCAAAAGTAGATAATACCCTTTTTATGATGGAAATTAAGTTAAAATATAAGGGCCAGTTGTTGTTGTTTACGAACCTTAGGTTAGTTGTGGCACAAAGCTAGAGTTATGGGACACCCCATAGAAATATAACTTACTCTATAACAATGTTTTGCCAATACAGCTTGTCGAGTATTCGGCCCAACGATGAAAAAAAGGCAATGACTACTTTAAAAAAGGAATTACATTGATGTTGTAAAGGGTTGCTGACACTTGAGAAACAATTTTTGAAATATGGTGAACAGTAAAATAAATGGATGTCATACAATATCCATTTGGTGACCGTAGGTCATTGTTTTCTTTGTTGGGATGAGGACTTTTCTGCGTTGTCTTATGATCAAGACGATATCAATTGTTGATATTTATTAAGGTTATAGACGTAGTGAGATTGAAATCATGAAACCCAGACTATCTAGTAATGATTAAACAAGACAATCTTGCACGGCAAGCAGTTTTTATTAGGTTCATTACAAAATATGATATTTTACATTACATGAAAAAAAAAAGTTCATTATTTGATGTCAAGGGACGTATCAGTGTTTTATTTTTTTAATGTTTCTTCAGTGAATCGCTTGGGTTATTTGATTGTCTCAGAGATTTTTTTTTATTGTTTCTCAGTTTTGTTTAGTTTTTTTGGGTTTTTTTCTAGTCATATTTACTTTTGGTTTAATTATATTCATGTTTTAGATTCTTCCTTGTTTAAATTTTTCATTTTTTTCTTACACTAAATTATTTTACTTGTCTTTCTTATTGTTTCTTGTATTTAATCTATTTATCTTTTCTTGTGTATTTTTCCTTTCTTCTGTATTACTATTTTACTAATCTTTCAGTATTCTTTCCTCACTAATCGTCTTTTCCGCCCTCTTTTGTTATATATATATATATATATATATATATATATATATATATATATGTGTGTGTGTGTGTGTGTGTGTGTGTGTGTGTGTGTGTGTGTGTGTGTGTAAGTGTGTGCGTATCTTTTTTGGTAAAAGAATAAATCCAGCCATGGATTGATTAGGGTGCAAACTAGGTTCTTTAGCCTTGATTAGACAACCTATATGAGAGAATGAAAATCGATTAAGTCAAAACCTGAGGAATATTGTAGGTACGAATCTGTAGCATATGAGAGAAACATTCTTTCCTTTTAATTTATCCAAAATGTGTGTCTGGTTCAAAACAAGCTTTGTCCAGTCAACTTGGTTTGTAGAATACACCGACAGCTTCTCTACAGAAGGCTAAGACCCCCCCCCAACGAGTATCCTAGATATGACAATATACAATCTGGTAGTGAGACTGCTGTAATACTGGAGCTTTGGGGAATGCAGAGTACTCCTTCATTGCCATCGCTCCCATGTTCACTCTATTCCGGGATGGTAGCACCATGGGTTAAATAGAGCTAAATTATGTACTTATGCAAAAATGAATTCTTTGAAAATGAACTGTTTTTGATATTGAAACTGTGTACTTATGCTAAACCAATTTTTTTGAAAGAGAACTGTTTGACATTTAACTGAACTGTTTTGACGTTTAACTGTTTATAAATAAAAAAATTTCTTACACTAGTCTGAGTTGTTTGAAATTTAATTCGGCGTTTAATGACTCGAAAAGCGTGGATACGTCGTTAAGCAAAACAACCAATTAACCAACAAATAAGATATGCTCAGTAAATAAGGGCATTCTCCTTTTATAATACAAGCTGCTCGGCTATGCACAAGTCTTCATTGAAATTTTAAATAGTTAAATCATAAAAACAGATTAAATATTGAGTTCCGATTTTTTATGACACCTCTTATTACACAATGCAGATAAACTGTGTTTATAACGCGCCATAAGTTATGCCTCCAATTACTTTTCATTAAAGCGATGGACTGCAGAATCGTAGTAAGCGAGTTCGAACTCCAGTCTCGCTATTGTGTTTAATTTCGGACAAATACCTTTGAGAAGCGTATGAACTCCCTTATCCTCCAAGCTATTTCTTAAATAGTACCACTACTGTTCTAGAACGAGGGTTTTGGTATTAACCGAAAAAGATTGATATGTCATAAAACAAAAGAAACCCAAGCAAACCTTTTCACTAAAACTATCTAAGACAACACAACAATGTTTGATAAAACAAGTTTTCTGCTCTAACACACACTTTTTCCATATTGTCACCATCTTTGGCTATGAATTTTAACTAGCCAAAAACTAGAGAATCAATACTCCACGTGAAAAAAAAAATGCCCTTGCAGGAGTAATGTAAATTTACACAGCAGTGATGACGGTAACATTGTATAGACTCTAGTCGATGTTGCTGCCTCCCGAGAATGATCAAGCCGTCCTTCATTTCATGGGCTGACCACTGTCATCACCTTGGTTTGGCACTCCAAACAATGTTAACACTGCTGATATACATAGTCCTCCACCTACATCTATTGTAATTTTTTTAGTCTACATGAATGTTCTGCAAGCATCGATGGATATTTATGGGAACAATTCTGTTCCGCATCGTCGAATACAATAACAGTTTTCATACCATACACAATTTTGCTCGACTAGCACTCAGTTACAATCAGTTACAAGCCTGGTATTAGATATGCATAACCGGCGTAAGTTTTATCCTCAAAGATCATACCAACAACTTTAATCTTTGAGGATATGGGGTATTTTTTTTTTAAATACGGAATCCATACTTTACGAATGTAACATCCTTGTAAAAGAAGCACAGTGGTATCATTTAACTCATAGCCTGTGGCGATAAGGAAGTTCATACCCTTCGTAAGAGCATTAGTCCAAAAGTGAACGTAGTAGCGTGACTTGTGTTCAAAGTCATTTAATACGATGTCAATATGCATCATGCAAGACATTACGGCTCAGGGACTCATTTTTCGTCCATTTATAGATCTCTAAATACGTGTTATTAAATACAAAGAGAATACAGTATTTACAGACATTATACCGGCATTGGACAATAATGATTTGGCAGAAAAAGATGGCATGAGATAAGGTAATATATATATATATATATATATATATATATATATATATATATATATATATATATATCATAAATAAATATATATTAGATATAAGTATTTAATTCATGGAATTTAGACTGCGACCCCTGGGTTTCATGAAGTTTTTTGAAAAACAACAATTATCAGACAGTTAGGAAAATGCACTTGATTCGACACAAACCCACAATGTGATTTAGTGACAACCAACTATTATAATACACACATATATATATATATATATATATATATATATATATATATATATATATATGTGTGTGTGTGTGTGTGTGTGTGTCTTTATCAACCTTTCTACACGAGCAGGATGAGGCACAATGTTAATTTTTAAGCGCAATTTAGGAAGTTTGATTTTTTAAAAATCTATACCGGTTGTCATACCAATATTAAAGATCCCAGTCTGTCCTAATATCTACAAGGCTGTCTTTAAATCTAGAAAGAGAATAGCTGGATTCATACCATTCCCAATAGTAATTAGCCCTATATTAAATGCAAACAGCCTCGTCCTGGATTTGAACCCAGTTACCGTGCACATGTTTTTGGACGATAACCATTACACTACGAACGCCTTTAATATATACCTGTATATAAGCAATGAAGTCATCGAAATGTGAATCATAGAGACGGACGAAGGAGTGCCTGACAGGAGAAGAAGAGCCTCTTACAATAACCTGAGAAATATGGAAATAACAAACGAAAACCTTTATTTTTTCCTATTAGCGGACAGGTCTTTTTTGGATTCCACCTTTATAAAAAAGCATTAAGAAAATAACTACTAAACGTCCAAGTTTCAAAACAGATGTTGTCGCTGTTGATGCAGTTGAATTCCTTTTTTACGATGATGCCAGTACTCCAGCCACTGGACGCTGGCTTCACTTGCTAAATCATTTTTTGACTACCTACCACAAATCACATCATATTTATTGACTATATGTTTTCATTATTTGCCAATAAATGTCTAAATGAAATCACGATATAAATCCTATTTTAATGGCCTGGTGTTATTTTGGGATGAGCACGAATGATGAGGTAAATCTATTAAGTTTAAAATAACACTTAAAATTGTTTTAATCTATAATGTAAAGAAAAATTGATAACAAGGTTATCAAAGTAGAAGGAGAGATTTATTAAGAAGCAAAGTCGACACGATAGCGTTTCGGTTCTAATGAACCATCATCAGGACTGTGAGGGATGATATTAGTGATGTTAAATCAACGATGGATGTTTAAAAATTCAAAATACAGAAACCTAGGGGAAAATTTCCCCAAGGTTTTTGTATTTTGCATGTTTTGCAAGTTATCAATTTTTCTCCATTATGTACTTTAATCTACAATGTAAAATATTTTAACCCCTTTGCTCAAAGTTTTCGTTGTGATGAATTGTTTTTTTATTCTTTCACGACAATAACCATGTAGCAAAAGATCTGTCAGTTGTGGCTGCAGAATACGCTCAGTGCATCTCGGCAAAGGGGTAAGTCCTCCCGCTGTCAATGAGTGTCGTTAGTATCGCAATAAACCATCTGATTATGAAGCTTCAGCCCAAGAGCTTTGGGGGATGTGGAGTTCCCTTTAATTCCCAGTATTCCCAGGTCCACTCTGATCTGTAGTGATAATACCTATTAGAGTCCAATCTAGCGATCAAATAGAACAGTTTAACCATTTAACAGTGGGCAAATAAATAACTAATGTGAAATTGATTTGTCATTGTGACATAGCTATACTTGAAACTATTTCGTTGCGTACAAAGAAAGCTATTAGCGCCAGATTGCAAAACTTGGAATCATTTAACTGTGTTCAAACAAACGACTGATGTTAAATTGAATTGTTAGTGTTACATAACAATACTTGAAACCATTCAACTGTTTGCAAAAAAAGTTATTAGTGTCACATAGCAATACTTGAAATAATTTATCGGCGTGCAAATAAATGAATTATGTTAAATTGAATTGTTAGTGTTACATAGCAATACTTGAAACTATTTAACTGTGTGCAAACAAATTTGGGATTAAAAATTGAACGTACAAACACTGCAATTGATATTCAACGAGTGAATGAGTTCACTGTTTGAAATACATGATGATTTTAAGTAACTGAAATAAGGGACTGCTATACAAAATATAATTATTCATCTTAGATAGGAATACTTGAAACCGTTTAAATTCTACGATGGGCTCTTTTAGCAGCGTCAGATCCGACAAATATAGTGAAACATCTTGATCTGTAAAAAGCAAAAGAATGATGTGTAAATATTATATAAATTTATAAAGGTTTTTATGTTTAATGGTATATCAAACTTCATGGTTCATTTAATGGCAAAGCAATCCTAATAGAACAGCAGCAGTCATACTATTTAACCCATAACTCAGCGAATACGGGATTCATGCCGTTCTTACTTTCGAAAATGAACAAAATACTCCGACTGGAATTTGAACTCTCTTAATTTAAGACCATGGCTCTGCCATTACGCAACAACGGTTACGCAAAATCTAATAAGATTAATTATTTAATATATACGTCCCTAGAGAAAGTGTTAATGATTAGCGGGAGTACATATCCAGGTATTACTTCGTAATTCTTATTAATTTAACGACTAGACTGAAAATTACTTTATTCTTTAAATTAGACTGTTTGTCATGATATTTCTCCAATTATAATATCGCAATGTTGTGCCGTTTTTCTATGTTAGGGCAATAATACCATGAATAGAAAATAGGTGATAATGATACTGTACAGTTATACTTGCCTCCA
>OY757905.1:127747285-127787285 GCA_963585895.1 Sepioteuthis lessoniana | reverse complement strand
ACTCTGCACACCCATTTTTATTCTTTTATCATAATGTATTTGTGTATTTAAAGGTCGGTCCGTGTAAACCTTTGTATTTAGAGAGAATTAATTGTTACTTTCGTCAAAACTTTTACGCAAATAATTCGCTTTCAAAAAATCAAAAATTACAATATATATATATATATATATATATATATATATATATAAATATATATATATATATATATATATTGTAATTTTTGATTTTTAGTAGCACTATTACATGCAAACATATATATATATATATATATATATATATATATATATATATATATATATATATATATATATATATATATATGTTTGCATGTAATAGTGCTACTGGTAAGATCATTAAGGAAGTAAACAAGTTTTAAAAAAACAAATATTACCAAAAGCATATCTAGCCATCAAACATGAAATAAATATTTCACATGAAAATTATCCGGAACAGAATAAAAATCCAGTCAACTATTCTATATAGTCTAGTGGGTCGAGTGTTTGCCTTATGGTCCTGGGGGCCAGGGTTCAATCCCAGGTCGTGTCATACCAAAGACTTTAAAAATGGTACTTTATACCTCCTTGCTTAACATTCAGCAATATACGTATCAAGGGTAAAGTGGAGGAATTCAGGGAAAGGAGTAGCGCCCTTCCCCACACGTCGAAAAGGGGCCTTCTGGTCACCCTCGACTAAGGGAGACAACTTTACTTTACTTACTTATTTCACACTTTCACTCTGCATATCTCTCTTTCTTTCAGTCACGTTATCTTTTTTCAATAATAATGGATATTCTTCTGTATTATTTATTTATTAACTAATACTAGATTGCGACATACGCCCCAACAAGCGTAACGAGTGTAGCACAAGGCCGTTTTTTTAGGTGGTTCCAGTCGAAGACACATCCGGCAGTCCCCAAAATGTCTCGGGTCACGTCGGCATTCCCTTAAAAAGAAGCGCCTCAGGCGCCATGCTATAAACCCAACCCATCCGAAGAGGGTAAAAGCCTGGTGGGGACGCCCCCACTGAGGCAAGAAGTATGTCCAGTGACAAGGCTCACTCGACCAGAACAGTGCAGTGCACAACAGGGCCACCCGAAGTGTGACCCAACAACTGGAGAGGCGCACCAAAACTAACTGGTGCACTCAGCACAGAAAATCTGGAACAAAAATGTGAATATCTAACATTCAAAAATTATCAAACAACTATATATATATAATAATTAATAATAATGATAATAATAAAATAAATAAATATATATATATTAGATATATATACATGTAATTCATAGAATATAGAGTGCGACCCTGGGTTTCATGGAGTTTTTTGGGAAAAAAAAAACAATCAGCAGTCACATAAGACGATAAATGCCTGATGATTATTCATTGCAAAAAGTCCATCAAACCCAGGGTCGCAGTGTATATTCCATGAATTAAATATATATTATATCTAATATATGTTTGTTTATCTTTTTATCATTATTATTATTATTATTATAGCTCTATACTAGATATTGAGCACTCTCCATATTATATTGCACTTGGTTCGACACGTACGCACAAAGTGATTTACTGACAACCAACACTCTTGTAATATATATATATACATATATATATGTCTGTCTGTGTGTGTGTGCATGTGTGTGTGTGTGTAAGAGATGGGAAAAACTTGTATAAAAAATGTGTTGTAAAAAGAAGAATGCTGAAAAGCTTGCCAGTACCCCAAATATAACCTAAAAGAAAATAATATCTCATTTTCTTTTATAATTTAAAGTTTCATGTATCAACATATAAAAATAAGTCGAAACTTTACTTCTATCTGATTTATCTGAGCTTAGAGGATATATATATATATATATATAAATTTGTGTGCGTGTGTGTGTTTACAAACCCCTCCACTCCACATAAGTACGCTTGAGACGAGGTTAATTTTGAAGTGGAGTTTAACAGGTTTAAATCCAAAGATATCCTTCTCCAAGTTGGGTTGACATACCAAGTTGAAAGAACCCAGTAAACCTACCGACATACTCGTATGGGCCGCATCACATGGACGAGCAAAGGCAGGACAACAAGCTATAACCTGTATTCAACTGCTCTATGCCGATACAGAATGTAGCCTTGAAGACCTCCCGGGAGCAATGGACGATAGAGACGGGTGGCGAGAAAGGATCAGGGAGATACACGCAAGCAGCGTGACATGATGATTATGATGATGAGCGGAAGAATACTTGGTTACATACCTTTTGCAGTAGTATTATTTCTACATCAAATGTAATTATGTTATACCGGCTCATTGACCTAGCGGGTAAAGTGTTCACCAATGGTCTGGGGGACTTGGGTTTAATCCCCGCTCGCGTCTTACAAAGACTTTAAAATGATACTTGATAACTCCTTGCTTAACTCTCAGCAATATAAAGTACGTAACAAGGGTAAATTGGAGAAATCCAGGGAAAGGAGTAGCGCCCTCTCTTACAACACGGTGTAGTAGCTATTGGAAAAGAAGCCTTCTAGTCACCCTCGACAACGGTCACCAACTTTACTTTTATTTATAAAATGTGAACCAACTTGTCCAGTATTCGAACTCAAATTATCCGATCAATTTTTGCGACGATAACCCCATCAATATATATATATATATATATATATATATATATATATATATATGTGTGTATGTATAAGTCAGTCATTAATCCAGTTAATCCGAAGTTGGGAATAATTCCAAGCAGGACAATTTAATTTTTAAATATATATCATAATTTAAATCATCCCAGTGAAGAGCTCAATGCAAATTAAATCTATAGGGCCAATTATGTTCTCCAAACAAAAAACAACCATTATTCGAATTAAGGTAATAAAACTATTTCCATCCTGTTAAAAAGCATTGATATTAATCAATGCTCTAAAAATTAACAGAACTTCTTCAGATAAAAAAAAAGAATCAATGGATGATGCATTCTTTTATTTTTCTAAAAAAGTCCTGTTAATTTTAAGAGCATTGAATAATATCACTGCTTTTTTAACAGGATAACAAAGTTATTATCTTAAATTAATGCTACCGATATATATATATATATATATATATATATATATATATATGAGGTGCATACGATGAGTTCCAGACATTTTTCGTATGGGTATTTAAAATTGTCGTAGACTCTTGATAATTCAGTATGTTATTGCTATATATCGTATGAGATGACTGACCAACTTTTATGATTTCAGGTTCAAATGAACAACTAAAGCAGCAATTGAAATACACCCTACTAAAGCCTCATTGTCACAGCTGGTTACTTTCAAAAATGCAATCTGACACTTTAGAAAAACGATATGCAATACAATTTTGTTTTAAACATGGAAAAAATGCCACAGAAACGTATGGAAAGCTTCAGACTACTTTTCGACCATCTTGCGTAAATCGAGCATCAGTTTTTGAGTGGCATAAGAAATTCAAGGAAGGCAGGGAGTCTGTGAGGGATGGTGAGAGGTGTGGGAAAAGTAAGAAGTCAGCACATCAGAGTTGATTCGCCAAAGGGTTAGTGTTAGGTTACTATGTTTTAAGGGAGTTCAGGAAGAGATTCCGTCGGAAGAGGCCAACACTCTTTAAATCGGGTCAGTGGCATTTCCACCAGGACAATGCACCACTCCACAACTCCATCCTTGTCACAGACTATTTGACCAAGATGGGCATCAAGTCAGTTCCTCACCCTCCCGATAGTCCAGACGTTGGTCCCTGTGACTTTTGGTTATTCCCTAAGCTCAGAGGCTGTCGTTATGAGACAATTGAGGAGATGAAAGAGGGTGTGACGAAGGTCATTGACACGCCCACACCAGAGGACTTCCATGCAGCCTTCCAGAAGTTGATGGAACGGAACAACAAGTGCATTACAGCCGGAGGTGATTACTTCGAAGGGGACTAGAGTTTTATGTGTGTACTATCAACTAAAGTGCCCATACACAAAAAGACTGGAAACTTTTTTTAATGATCTCGTATATATATATATATATAGATATATTCTTATGATGGGTCATTGTTCATATTCTCCTCGACACTCTGTAGACTGTTATACACATCATCGTTGCGATACTCAAAACGTTTAGGATGCAGTACCCCCCGTTCTTTTGTCGTACTCCGCAATCTTTCGAAGATTCAGAATTTTATTTGAATAACGGACGTCGACTATAATCATTCTAGCACCCATTCCTTACTGGTATCTCGCATTCAGTCACTTTTTCATTGTTGTATATTTGATTTGTCCTAACTTTCTCAGCCAAGTGTCCACGAGGAGTATTAGTAGTCTGCAGATCATAACATTATATCTATATTTCTAATTTAAAGTGCCTACCTGACGTCCTTTACAAGACATAGAAAAAAAAATCTAAGCAAATATGTTCCACAGAATTTTGAATAAACGAACACGGAACACCATTTAACCGAGAACCTTTAATCATGTTCATCACAGAAAAATCCCACTCCTCTCTCTCTCTCTGTCTCTCAAACTCTCTCAAGCTCTCTCTTTCTATATACATATATGCATATGGTTTACTAGCTATTGAAATGAAGCCTTTAGGTCACCCTCGATTGTGGTCGACGATCTTCCTTTATATATATATATATATATATATATATATATATATATTATGTATGATAGTCAGTGTTTTAAAAAATGGTTTCACAACGAGAATACGAAAGAAGGAAAATTTTGCTCGTTGCCGGTCAGTATTTAATAATTCAAAGTAAACATAATCTGCGAGTCATTTTTTCTGCAATGACAAGCTTCAAAGAGAAGTTGTGTTTTTGTTTGTTTTTTGTTTTTTTCGGGGTTTTTTTCTGCTTTTTTACGAAATTCTGCTCTACGAAGAAATTCTTACTGAGAAAATATACAATCTATGGAGCATCGTGAGAAAATATAATTTTTCATTAGATAAGGAAATCAACCAGGGATTTTGCTGAATGACAACGCCCATATTCTTAATGGAAATTCGTGTAAACAATACAGTATGCATAGAAAATATTCAAAGGAAAATTGTAGTCCTAGTTAATACAATTTTAACATGTTAAATGCAGATCATTGTATAGGTTAACTGCTAAAATGTCAGTAATTTTTACATGAACGAAAAGGCAATCTAAATGATCAATTCTATTCATTTCATATCACAAAAAAATTATATATATATTATATAAATATACGAGGATTATTAAATAAGTTTCCAGACTTTTTTCGTATGGGTACTTTTATAAATAGTTCACACATGAAACTCTAGTTCCCTTCGAAGTAATCTCCTCTGGCTGTAATGTACTTGTACCTTTCCAACAACTTATGGAAGGCCCCATGGAAGTCCTCTTGTGTGAGTGTCTCAATGACCTTCGTCACGGCCTCTTTCATCTCCTCAATTGTCTCATAACGACAGCCTCTGAGCTTAGGGAATAACCAAAAGTCACAGGGACAAGGTCTGGACTATAGGGAGGGTGAGGAACTGTCTTGATGCCTATCTTAGTCAAATAGTCTGTGACAAGGATGTACTTGTGGACTGGTGTATTGTCCTGGTGGAAATGCCACTGACCCTATTTGAAGAGTGCTTGCCACTTCCGGCAAAATCTCTTCCTGAACTCCCTTAAAACCTCATCATAGTAACCCTAACCCTAACCCTTTGGCCAATCAACTCTGGTGTATTGACTTCCTTACTCCTCCCACACCACTCATCATCCCTCACAGACTCCCTGCCTTCCTTGAATCTCTTATGCCACTCAAAAACTGATGCTCGATTCATGTAAGATGGCCGAAAAGCAGTCTGAAGCATTCCATCCGTTTCCGTGGCATTTTTTCCAAGTTTAAAACAGAATTGTATTGCATATCGTTCTTCTTAAGTGTCCTCACGTTCAGATTGTATTTTTGAAATTAACCAGCTGTGACAATCAGGCTTTAGTTGGGTGTATTCCAATTGCTGCTGTAACTGTTGATTTAAACCTGAAATCATAAAAGTTGGTCAGTCATCTCATAAGTTGTATAGCTATAACACAGCGAATTTTCAAGAGAGTGAGACAATTTTAAATGCCTGTACAAAAATGTCTGGAAAGATATTGAATACACCACGTATATATATATATATATATATATATATATATATATATATATATATATGTCCTGAAACATATGAAGAATATGTACGAAGAATTAATTTAGTTAGATTTTTTTGTCTTTATTCTTAAAACCATGTGCGACTGACATGCAGTTAACCAGGACTTGATCCCAGCTTGAAGCATCTTACGTGTTTAGCCACACTGAAGAGTTGTGGTACAATGAAACAGGCTGTCTGTAGTAGACTATATATATATATATATATATATATATATATATTTGTGTGTGTGTGTGTGTGTATTACCTACTGCAGACAATATATATATATATATATATATATATCATCATGATCTTGTCGTGCAATAAGCACGGATATCCCTGACGATCTCTCGCCAACCATCCCTATCGTTCATCGCTTTCGGCAGGTCTCCAGGGTTACACCCCGTATCCTCACAGAGCTGCTGTATGTATGTTGGTGCTGGCCGCCCTGCCTTTTCACGGCCCAGTGAAGGGGTTCATGGGAGTACATAACTTATGAGCTCGTCCCTACTTCTCCAGCAGGTTCCAACATGTCTGGTTCATATAACTTGGATATATTTTGTGATGGGTGGTAAACGGCCGCACAGCTGCTGCTTTGTGGGGTGTTGCCTCCAGGACTTGTTCAATATTGCTCGCACCATTCTTGTATAGTTGCTGTCAAGCTTTTTCTCCTGCCGTTTAGTTAGTGTTCATTTAGTGCATCCATATACCAGTATCGACACGATCGCTCCTTGGAAGAAACTGCGTTTCATTTTATCGGTCAGGTCTGATTTCCATATGATCGATAGCCTATTGATAGCTGTCCATGTTTTTGTTAGTCGCGTGTCGATGTCTGTCATGGTCGATGAGACACTGTTTCCTAGGTAGGTGAACATGTCAACTAGTTTCAGAGAGCTACTGTTTAGTGTGGAAATGTCGCCTGTGTGATTAAAGCACATTTATTCCGTTTTGTGTGCATTGACATGGAGACCAATGCATGCGGCAGCTCCTTCCAGACTATGCAGTAGGGCTTTGGCTTGGGCAGGCGCATTTGCCAGAATCGCTATATCATCGGCGTAGTCGGTGTCGGTAATTGTTTTGGCGGGATACTTTCTGCTTCCTTTCTTTGTCAGCTCGAAACCGTTTTCTTTGATTTTATCGATCAATGTTCTAAGCTCGTAGTCTAGATAGAAGATAAAGAGGTATGGAGCAAGTGTGTCTCCTTGCAGTACTCCAGCTACAATGTTGAAGTAGTCTGTGTCTTCATCTGGAGAACGTACTTTCACTTTGGTGTTTTATTGTCTTCCAAAAACGTATTGCTACTTTGTACAACAACTATTTGCTGTGTCTAGACAAACGAGACGCTCGAAACCGGGATCAAAAACCGCTAAACTTTACGTCAGGCTTATTACATACCCCTAATTCAAGCCATATATATATATATATATATATATATATATATATATATAAGAAAATGAGATGAGAATGATTCAGTTTTAGAATATATAAGAGAATTCAAATAAATCCTTAGGAGTGCTCAATATATGATAATAAATCTATAAATTAATAAATATAATAGCAAATTCATATAATTGTAACAATACTCAAGAAACCGTCATATGACTATAATGAATTCCCTTCAGTTGGCAACTCATAAGAACATCCAACCGCTTCAGATAGCCATCACAAAATGGAGAGAAAAAGTTTACAAAAATATTCTTAAATGGATATTTGATTGCTTAACAAAAATATTAATAAATATATAAACAAAGAAAAAAAGTGGTAAAAGACATGGGCAAGAAGTTGGTGTCCAAACCGAATTTAATGTCATCGTTAAGTCTCATATGTATCCTTAAGTATCCCCGCCCCCCCCAAAAAAATTAACTGGCTCACAGAACCTTTGGCAGTAAAAATCTTGTTATAAATTTACGTATTTCATTTTAAGAAAAAATCTGCCGATTTATTGATTTTTTAAAAGAAAACGGGATGATAAACCCTATTACTAATATCAAATTTACGTTTATTTAAAAGCCTTTTTAATATGAAAATCATTAATAATTCCTAAATATTTTTATTTATATAGTAGCATTCACCCATTAATAATGGATTGTATACAATCTTAAAAAATAGAGACTCTCTCAATTTATCATTATTTCTCTCTTACTTGTTGTTGTTATTGTAGATTCAAAAGATACATAGGGAAGCAGACGAACTCAAAGACTGAAGAATCCGTTCCGTTGTGATGTCAGCCTGCTTTCTCGACAACTTGTCTGCTTTCTTTTCCTTTCTCTTTCTGTGTGGCAAGCCGCAAATAACAATTATTTCTTTCTTTCTTTCTTTCTTTATTTCTTTCTTTCGTTCTTTCCTTTTTCGTTCTTTCTTTCTTTTACACATTAATTTTTGTCTTTCTTAAAAGATTATAACAAAAAACGTCAGAGATATCACCTTCCATTTTTCTTTCGTTCCTCCTTCCTTTGTTTCTTTTATTTCCTTCCATCGCTTAATTTATTTTTTCTTTCCTTAAATATTACAACAAAAAGGTCAAAGATATAACCTTTCATTCTTTCTTTCTTTCTTTCTTTCTTTCTTTTTTAGTTCTCAAGTCAGCCTGCTGTTACGACAGCAGACTCGACACCTGGTCTGCTTTCTTTTCTGTTCTCTTTCGATGTGGCAACCTACAAATCACATGATTCGTCCTATCTTTCATTTTCACTTTAATTTTTCTTTCTTCAAAAAATTGTAACAAAAAACGTCAGAGATCTCACGTTCCTTTCTTTCGTTCCGTTTTAATTCCTTCCATTCTTTCTTTTTTAAATATTGTACACAGACACAAAGATATACACACAGGAAACTTGTGTTTTATATCATTAGGATATTATTATTATTATTATTATTATTATTATTATTATTATTATTATTTACTCATTAGAGTTGATAGTCTTTCACTGATGTTTGAGGTGCCCGTCGTATAATAGTTATCGTCGTAGGAAATGGATAGGGCGACACGAGTTCAAATTCTGGACGAGACTGAGAGCATTTCACATAGCACAAATACCCTTGGGAAAGGTATGAATCCAATTATTCTCCCTCCAGCTATGGGTAAATATTAGGGCAACTAGTCTAGGAGATGGAAAACTCTGAATTCAAACCAGTTAAACTCCGCTTAAAAAATTGACCTTGTGTTATATCCTGCCTGAGTTGGGGGGGGGGGTCAATATGATTAAAAGTACCAATCATATTTGGTATAATTGTCACCTTCATGTTCCATAGTTTTTTTAATACCCTAGAAAGGTCGAGGTACTCATCCTTCATTTCCCTTTCTTTCAGTTTAATTCTGTGGTCAGCCGGGACAGCTAAGTCCACAATTTTGCAAGTTCTCTTTTTTTGTTGTTGATTATAATAAGGTCTGGTAGTCTGGCCGTGGTAATATGATCTGTTTGTCTGTCAAAGTCCCATAGGAGTTTATGTGTGTCATTCTCCAGGACAGCTGCTGAGTTGTGCATATACCATTTTTTCGTATGATCTAATTTAAATTTCTTACAATCTCCCAGTGGATCACCTTACCCATCAAGTCACGTCTAGTCTTACACTCTTTCTGTGCTAAATTGTTTCATTCGCTTATTATGTGACTGATGGTTCCGTCTCAATTACCACAAAGTCTACATTTGCTATTTTGTTGCTTCTTATCTATTCTAGCTTTGGTTTGATTGGTTCTTATGGCGTTGTTTTATGCTGCTATTTGGAGAGATTCTGTTTATCTTTTAAAGTTTCTTTTTTCTTAACCACGTCCAGGTTTTGTCGTATGATATGTTGTTTATTATTCGTTTAATGCGTCCATAGAGTTATTTTTCTTCCTATTTTATTGGCTAGTTATTGTTGGCTATTGTGTAGTCCGTATCGTTTCCGATAGCTGTAATCAGTCCTTCTTCGTGATTTTCTATGTATCATTGTTGTTATTTACCTCTTTTCGAGTTTTTTACATCAGTGTTAGTCAATGGTTTCTTGCTGGAGTTTCAGTGACAATAGGTTTCCTCAAATTTCCTGGACTCTTCTCAGTATCCTAGCTAATCTAAAAAATCCTGTAGCTTGGATGATCTCCACTCATCCTCTTATTCTAAGTTTTCCAGTTTCTATAATACTCCTTTGGTGACTGTTTTAAGAGCACCAGTTTCAATTGGTAACACCATTATTTTCATATTCCACAGTTTTTTTCAATTCCCTTGCCAGGTCCTGGTACTTATCCTTCTTTTCACTTTCTTTTTTGATTTAGCTCTTTGGAGACCCCGGACATCAAAGTCCACAATTCGGCGATTTTTCATATTTTTGTTAAATATCATGAAGTCTTGTAGGGGATCCGTTTGTATCTTAAAATCCGAGAGAAGTCTGTGCGTCTCCTTCTCTAGGACAGGTTAAGGGCTGTGCATATAGCATTTGTTCGTATGGCCACATTTCAATTCTTGCACAATTCCCAGTGGATTACCTTGCCCACCCAATCCTGTCTCGTCTTATACTCTTTCTGTACAAGTTTGCTGCATTCATTTATTATGTATTCAATAGTTGTTTTGTAAAATTATATCTAATGATATTTATTTTTCCTCAAGGCAAAGCTTATATATATATTATATATATATATATATATATATATATATATATATATATATATCATCAGTCGTGCAAATAGCATAGACTCCTTTGAACCTCTTTCTCTCTTTCTCTCTTTCTTTCTCTCTCTCTCTCTCTCTCTATCTATCTATCTATCTATCTATCTCCATCTGTCCCTTCTCCCTAACGTTTCTGACAAGTCCTTTTGACAGTATTCGGTGTCCGCATTGCGCTGATGTAGGTTAGTTTTTACTGAATCGCCAACACAATGTGTTCATGAATAGGAGTTCATAAGTGAACATTCCTCATGAGTTCTTCCTGACTTCCCAAGCAGTGCCAAGCATGTCTTGTTTGTCTTAGCGATAAGGAACGTGTAACAAAATTATTAGAATGAAATGACCAAAATTAGTGCCCCTTCCATCACACAGTATGTTTATTTTCTTTTTTTCTGCTGAAACGTGGGTGCTTTTTTTAAAGTTTTTTCAACACTTAAAAAGATCCCTCCCCATGTTTTTATTCAGCACACTATTTTTTATTTTATTGTGAAAAAAATCTTCAACCCCAACTAAGCTCAGTTAACACCCCCATCCTCTTCATGTTATTTCCCTACAAAAAATAGAAAAAAATATAGTTACGCGTCACTTTACAGCTATCTCTGGTCGTTAGTAATGCTTGCTGGTCTGGAAGTGTGTGATCACTTTACGTTAAATTTATAAAAGAAAGTGATCCCCCTAACCTAATCTCTATCTTTTTAAAAAAAAATTTTCTCTGCAGATATTTTTTTCAGGCGGTTTACATGTATTCACAAAAAAAAAGTAGAATCTGATTTTTGATTTTCGTTAAAATCCGAAGAGTTAAAGGGTAAACATTTACCCTAATTCCTGTCATGCTATTAAATTCACTTCCGGACTAATACACTTGGGACATGTAGCAAACATCTTATCCCTTTCTAGCAATGGGTTAAATAATTTCTCTACTGTCCTTTTGCCAGGACGGCTTTGATACTAAATAATCCATGAATGTTGATAACCCATTAAACAAAGAAACCAAACAAAATCAGTTTAAAATGAGTGAGAGAGAAAGAGGAAGAGAGAGAGA
Source organism: Sepioteuthis lessoniana (assembly GCA_963585895.1). NCBI lineage: Eukaryota > Metazoa > Mollusca > Cephalopoda > Myopsida > Loliginidae > Sepioteuthis > Sepioteuthis lessoniana. The sequence continues at coordinate 127,775,493 of OY757905.1, read as the reverse complement.
GAGAGAGTTTGTCAATGGTTGTTGTTACCTGTTGTGGAAGATCTATGGTTCCCCATTTAGCTCTTGACGATATTTATAGACCTGCAAGTTCTGATAAAAGTGTTGTTCAATACTATGCTTGTGTTATTTCAATATTATGATTGGGTTATTTCAATATTATGCTTGTGTTATTTAAATATTACGCTTGTGTCTTTTCATTATTATACCTTTGTATTTTTAAATTTGTTTTTCAATTTTTAATCTCATTTCATTTTTTAAATAAACATTAAAAGAAAACGTGGGGAGAATAAATTAGCTTTCAGTTTATGTGACTAATACACCTAGACGTTGTGCCGTTTTTCTTCTCGCATTTTTAATGTTAAACAATATACGCCAATTTTGGTTTATATCTACAAGTGTGTGCAAGTAACTTCGTAATTGTGTTTGTGGTAATTTACATATTTCTGCATAATTCCCAATTTAAATGCCAACAACTAACATACACCGGTCCCCTGTACGCTCATAGCACTCAACAAGAGAAAAGATCATGCTAATAAACTCGTGATGGACAGCCAGGAAAATTCAGCTAAGGAACCATGTCTTTTTTGCTCAGAGATGACAGTATTTCTGCTGAGCGTTTCGTGTTAAAACATCTAAAACATGTCCATTTCATACGTTAAATAGTTTGTGTATTATACACGGGTGCCAAAAGAGCTCGCACAAATCGAGATAAAAATCACCCTTCTTTTCAATTTTAATTTCGTTCGTCTGACTCAAAATTAAACTAAGCTTAGCAAATTAGACCCAAGATATATTACTGCCATCACAACTGCAATATTTACTAGAGAGACGTTGTCATCAACAACTACAGTGTCATTGATGTTGATGAAAGTACCGTCTACTGTGTGGCTTTGTTTGAATGGTCCATTCAGATCACCAGGGGTTAATAAAATGTTAGCAAAGTAAATAAAGAGAGGGCACAAAGGCTGAATGTCTTCGCTTTTGTATATATATATATAAATATATATATATATATATATATATGCGCACACACACATATATATATATATATATATATATAGTCATCCACAGACAGACTGTTTCGTTCCATCAGAACTCTTCAGTGTGGCTAGACCCGCAGGACGCTCGAAGCCGGGATCGAAACCCGTCCAACTTTACGATAAACTAAGGTTTCAGACCACACGGCTACAAGCGGACTAAGGGAATTTTAAGGTATTTTATTTTTAGCAACAGCAGCAGCAGCATTTGTTTAGATTTTTTTAATACCCTATCGGCTACCAGAGTGCTCAATTCTTACGAAGAGCTTTGCATTACGCTAGGGGCGGCCGACAATTCCTTCGCCAGAGTGCTCAACCCCTATGGGGGAGCGTATATTCCGTTATAATCAGTGAAGAAAAATCGCTGAAGCATTCAAATTACTTGCCAGATAACGTATACCGTGCAGAATACCTTATTCGGGGTGATGGCCACTTGTATACCGTTCATATACAAACCCTGATAAACATAACAATCATTTAAATGAACTAATGATTTTGATGTGAAAAGTGCAGATTTAGTGCAAATTTAGTGCGGATTTAGTGCAAATTTTGCCAGTTTTCTTAGAGAATATATTGAAATGACTTTCCTTCTTGAAGTGAAGTCTTTGTTTGGTTTGGTTTGGTTTGGTTTGGTTCGGTGGTTTGATTTTTAGGGTATATCAACCAAATGCAAAAAAAATGTATCTTGAAAAAAAAAACAGCAACACAAAAAATATAAATATGAATATACTTTGAATGTGATTCCCTAACCTCTGGGCATAGAATAACCTTGGATGCTCTGACCTGCTATTAAAAACTAATCAATCAGCCAATCTCTTCAATTCTCTCTTCAGAGACATTTTCTGGCCTTCTCATTTAAAAGTTCCTTCGTTTGTAGCATAAAGTATCCATACAGTTGTTTTTCGACCCATTTTTATTCATATTATTCAGTTCTGCCTTTCATCCTTCTTAATCGAATTCATTTTCTACTTCCTTCTATTCACCATCAGCTTATTTGTGTTTTCAGTTATTTCAATTATTTGTAGTAGTTGTAATACTACTATAGCTACAACTACGACTACTACTAGTAGTAGTAGTTGTGGCAGTTGTGATGTTAGAGCCAACTTTAAGAGTTGAGGAAAATGATGGCGTATACTACAAGAGATCCAGAAATTTTCCTGTCTCGCTAGAGACTGAAATGATATAATATATATGCGTGTTATAACATATCTCACGGTTATAAGCATGAATATGAGTATGCTATTGCATATATTCATCCTACCGTTCAATATAGATAGTAAACTGATTCAAAAGATTTTTTTTAACACTTCAAAAGTTTTGTTAGCTATAACCTGTTATTTTGAGAACATATCCGAGAAATCACTAGAAGTGATGATAGTACTACATTATCAAGAAAAAAACCTACAGAGTAAAGAGTCGGATATTTTCGTAAGAGATTAATTAGTCAAGCGCAACTCACCTTATTCCGAAAAGGTTTAGTGCTGACTTTCTACGAACTAGCTGTGTGCTATTTAGTTTGCCTATAAGATGTGGAGAACACAACATATTTCAATTTAATAGGTCATCTTTTCAGCTCTTCTTTGCAGTCAAGTTGGCAAGCGGTAAATTGAAATTAGTTTGATTGGTGAGGAGAAAACTCAAGCTTTTTTCATTGGTAGACTGGAATCGGATCAGATGACTGACTAGACTTTTAAAATATGTTGCTAATTCAGGTAGAAGACAAAAAAGTTCCTGTAGAAAACCAGAAAACTAAATAGTTATTGTAGATCAGATGATGGAAAATACTTTATAGAATTTTCAGAAATAAGGGAAAGTTGTTGCTTAATTGTTTCAAACTGGCTAAGGGAAGACATGAAAATGATAAATTCTCTGACTGATTTAATTGATTAACAAGATAAACAAATATTACTGTTAAAAGATAATTTTGTTGACAGAGTTTAAAAACAATTTCTATGTTGAAGATATACGAAAAATGTGGCCCTGAAAACATCTTCTATTCATATACTACATAACAACAAATACAAGGGATGTTGGAAAAGTTAGGCCCAAATAATAATAAATCTAGCATGATTATTATGATACAAATTAAAGAACGTTTATATGATCTCAGTGTGGTAGTTTAAACGCACAGTTTGTTCAGCCTCACCGGCAACCGATGTCTCCCTTCCCTACGTTTTGTTTGTTTTTAAGAAAAGATTCTTCGGCTGCAGGTTTCTGTCGTAAAACTATCACAAGGATTATCATCGAAAAAAAAACAAGAATAAAACGGAGAATAAAGTCGAATAGATGTCTTTATTTTTTCTTCAATTTATCCTAGCTGGAAGAAGCTTTAGGTTAAAGATATCTAACGCAGTTGGTGGTTAGTGACCGACACTGGACGCTGCCAAAGCCTTGTCGTTTTACAGTTGCCTTTTTTTGTATCCGTTGTAAAAGCGATTCAACGGAAACGGTTCTTTTTAAAGACAAGTGAACTCTTTCCGTCGCCCTCGAAAGGGTTTCCGGGCACACTTGTTTTATCTCAGGTTCGCCTGGTAAAACGACGGGCGCCACCGACGACGACGACCGTGGAAAGCTGCCGTAGCCAACAACGTCACCATCTGCGATTTAGGGAATTTCAATCCAATTCCATTTGGAAGAAAGATCAGCCGCTTAAACTTTAAATCTTTTTGCATCTGGGTTAGAATATTTGGATCTGAGCCTATTGGGAATTTTTTTTCTTTTGCCAGTATCATAGGATCAACAGTCAGGTACTTGACCTCTATTGACACATAACTTTTCATTTGTTCGGTTTTCGAAAGGACTTATTTAGATATATGCTACTACCTCCGAGATCTGCACCCAGGGTCACTTTATCCCGGGTTCGACCCTTGAGCTTCTATGCTCAACGCGGCGCCATCCTTCTCAGTACGACATCGTTTTGGTAGAGAAATATTAGCCTCCTGTTGCTTAGATCCAGCAACAGTCTGTCGTTCCACTACCATCATATTTTGAGGACGGCCGATTCGATAGGTGAGTTGTTACACTCTTTTTAGAGAATTTTGTCTTCCGAAGCCACTGTCCTGCTGTCTATATCGACCAATAGCTTTTTGGGGAATATCATGGGCGTCACATTTAGCTCCCTAGCCAGACATTAGGGTTCATCTTACAGTGCTAGTTTTGCTTACCAAATGTGGTCAACTTGGCACTGGCATTCAATTATGGCCCGACACTTGTCAGACAAGCGGGTGGCTTATTCTTTTTTTTTTTTGTGGGAGAGTCGACCTGTTCCACCACAACTGAGTTCGAGTATAAGTCGAGAATTCTGAAAGGTTTAAGTAATTGGTAAACAATTAATGCCTTGGATTTTCCGTTGAATAATAAAAGTTTTTATGACGCTATTGTCATATATTTGGGTTGCTTATCAACGAACCCATTATACACACACACACACACACACACACACACATATATATATATATATATATATATATATATATATATATATATATATATATATAATCTAGATTTTCCAGACAGGCTTTTATATCTCGTACCAAATATGTAATTTATCAAACCACTTTCGCAATAAACTAATTTGTAACAGAATCAAATGTTTATTCATTTATTTCTTTTTATTTTAGATTAGTCACTTAATATAAATACGAATTTTAAAAAATAAAAGTCTTTATTTATATCATCTTTTATAGATATCAGTTCGATAACTGGCCTTGTTCCAGATTTGACTCGCTTCAAATACATAAAAACATTAAACATCAATTTTTATGACCACCAAAACATATTTGTTGTCTAATATTTTTCTTGCTTTTTTTAAGAGTGTCAAGGAAAAACAAAAATAAAACGCTTGGGAAACGTTGTGTTTTTTTTTTTATCAAACTCTGGCTATAATATTTCGGGATAAAAACAATAAACTAAGCAAGTTGTCAAAGGTTTTATGCTTTTTATGAGTAACGAAAAGAAAATGAAATAATATAGCAAACCGTTTATATATATATTTATTGTCATTGCAACTGAAAAACAAAAATAACGTTACCAACTATTTATATCACAAATATTAAATCTGGACTTGTATCTTTATGAAAAATAAAATTGTGGCACGAATTCCTGGCCTTATAACACACGTAGGAATTGACAATCCATTAGGCTCCTTCTTGAATTAACTGTTGTTTTCGAAATCTTTTATTTTTATACACTTTCACCCAGAAGAATTTGACCTGACTAATATTCTAAATGGAAGAATCTATGAGTTTATTTCACTAGTTTTAGAAGTTTTATTGTTTTGATCCCAACCTTACACCAACTATTTTTTCAGTCTTTCAAGATTTCTCTTCCGTTTTAAGATGAATCATGATTTATTGCTTTATCCTTATCATTGTTGTTTTGAGTTCCAATAATTCCTCCAACGTCCACTGATTGTTTAACATCCCAAGAAGAATTATTGTCATTATTTCATGAATTATTCTAACTGGAATATTCATAGGACCACCAAGATTTTGTTAATATACTTTATTGACCTTCTGAAATGTATGATGGATTCACGTTTTCTGAAGACAACTTTACCAGATTCTCTTATTGATTTTACATGTGTATAAACAAATTACAAATAATAAGCGGATCACTTACATCCATGAAAAGAAAAAAATAAGCATAAATCTCAGATAAAACGTATTTCATAAAATAGCTACTCTTTCTCTTTTCGTAGAATATGCCTCAAATTAATTTAGGATATTGTTTCTATTTTGTACACGAGAATTTTTCAAAATAACATATGTATTTCATTTTTCAAAATAACGTAGTACTTAATTTAATAGCAACACATTTTGTCTTCATGGAACATACATCAAATAAGTAAAATAATTTAAAGAAATTAATAATCGCGATTTTTTTCAACATATGGTAATAGTTTTCAAAATAAGGAAGTAGTTTTTAAATAACTACACTTTCTGTCTTCATAGAAAATATCGAAAATCAATTAAAATTATTTATTTTAATTGAAAGTCAACATGCCTTTAATTTAATTTTGTCGGAACAAATTATGGAGTTACTAAATTTTGAATAATTTTCTGGAATATCTCAAAAGCTGAAGATTTAACCCGATTAACCCCTCCGTACGAGCAGGGTATGACACTAGGTCAATTTTGAACGACATTTACCAGGTTTGAATTCAGAATTCTCCTAGACCGGTTGTAAAAACAAGGTTAAGGAGTCTTATCTACTGTACTATATGACTATAGTTAGATTCCATCCTTTTCTTAGTGTATTAGATATTTGTGAAATACAAACAACCTCGTCCTGGTGTTAAATCTGGGGTCAACGTATCCATTTTTTTTACAACGATTACACCATGACCCCTTCATTTGAATGTTCTGAAATGCAGTTTTATATAACAAAAAAAAAAAAACAAAAACAAAAAAAAAAAAGAAAACAATTTGGTATCAGAGAATAAAATGTGAACATCTTCAAGGCTTTTTAATGCAATTTCTTCTTGAGAGACACTCGTTGCATCGATACGAAATGATTCCATCCGTACCAAAAATGCCAAATCCTTATATAGTAGCAAGATTTTTTTTCTCTTTTTTCTTTGTTTTTTTTTTTTAGAAAAGCATTTTTGAAAGTTTTCGTTCAACAACGATGTTTTTGACTTACAGTTAAGACGCGGTGAAAGCTCTGATTCCAGCGAAGACAACTGAATTCATGTTGCGATTAATCGGCACGAAAATCTGATGGGTGACAACTTAGTAACTATGGATAACCAAACAAGATGCAAATGTCAAATTAAGTAAAGTTTATTTAATAATGATTGAGCGCCTCACAAAATGTAATAATTGCAAGTGAAGCTAGCAGTCGATTGTCAGTGCGTTTGAATCTCATTAATTGTTCCTGATTTGTTGTTAAACTAACCTGAGCTGACGAGACAACTGGGCATTTCTCCTGTTATAAATGTTAGTGAGCTAGAGTTGAGGAACACTATTACTGAGTTCGATTATCACTTGGTGTTCTATACATCTGGCTTTGTACGAAAAAAGGCTTGATAAATGCCATCTTAGAGCCAGAGTGCCAGAGGAAGCAAAGCTCTGTAAATAGCAAACTATGACTGTGTGCATTGAACTAAATATTTCCTTTCCCTAAAATACAGGGTGTCACAAAATAAATGCAACCCATTTATATGATAATTCATATTGCATCAAGTCATCTTTCACCAGAGACTTAAAAAGCAACCATATCACTTCAGAAAGCTCAAACCAGATGACAAAGAGAGTGTTGTATACACACATGCATATACATCTACATATACATGCAGAATCATAAAGACACTATAATAAAGGACGAGCAAAAACTTCTTTAAAAAAAATATACCTCTCATTTTATTTGTAAGTTTGTGCGTGTGAGAGGGAGTTGGAGACCGAACAAAGACTGCAAAATATTGACCTCCCCAGCACCTCCATATATAACCGTGTGTCGTTCTCGTTCTCCTGGACTGCTCAACCGGGGGCCTGGGGGCCCAGCCTCTGCTGGATGATGGCTTTCTCTACCACATATTGTCTCTAACTCATCTGTTCTCCAACTCACTGACTTCCTGTCGTACCGAGGTATATAATAGTTCAATCGCCCACTCAATCGTTGGAATGGCATGTTTGATCATCATCAAGCGGAAATAACTGTCATGCAGTTCAGAGGTCACTCTCTTCCGGTGCATCAGTCTATTAGTGTATCATGGGCTTTTACCTTGTCCCATTTCGTCAGCCAAATCCGCCTACACGATTTCTTCTCATAACTGCAAATCGGAGTGTGTCACTTCCTTTCGGTGTATCACTTTGGAATGGCATGTTTGGCCGGGTCGAAGGTCAATATACAACAAGAAAAATTGATTGACTTTATCCTACATTGTACGTAAAAGATCGTAAAAGTTTTAGGGAACGTTTTCCGAGGGACCTTTTCGGACTCCTTCAGACAGAATTTCTTACTACATCCATATTGTTAAGACATCTTGCAGTAAACTTCCTGCCAGACCGGGAATTTTCTGCCTTCTTGTTGAGGTTTTTACTGACCTTGTGGCTTGAAATTTTCGTATCCAATTGTAAATTTGGCTTTTCTGGGGTAATTAAACTTCCAGCGAAATTTTGCTTGCCCAGTTTTGAAAGATTTTGTCTCCAAGTAAGGAGTGACGCAAAATATTGTGCCTCTCTTGTCCAAGGCATTGTGATCGAGGATTAATAGTTGTTATAGGATTCTATTTTCAGATTTGAAACAAAAAAGAATACAACATTATTATAAATTGAGTTATTAGCAGTCACATGGTTCCCATATATATTGGGATACCCCGTATTTATGAAATAAAAAAAATAATGTTTATTCCAAGTCATTGTGGAATACTGCTATTTACGGAACATAAGTTTGCATTAGATAAAATTAGAAATAAAGAAACTGAAGTTACGTCAATATTAAGATTGCTTGATTGATTGAGTAATTAATTGGTTTTAAAAGCTTGTCAAATCAACTAAGGTTATTTTATGCATTGAGGTTACCAAATTGTGTCCATTGTACATCTAAAATCCTTGTGGGCTGTTTTTTAAATTTTTTGTACTCTTAGATGATATTATATCAAGTATTCCTTTATAAAACAAATAATTTGCACACAGATGTATAGTTTTAAGTATTTCTATTAAATAATTATAATCATTTAGTTTCAAGTAATTATTTTGATTTAACCATGGTTGTTTGTTTGCAATCAGTTCTATTTTTCAAGTAACTTATTATAAACTTTAGCCAGCAATTATAACGTCAAGTAACTATTCTTAACGCAAATATTTCTTCATTACATGGTATCACGTATTCCTATGGAATATTAACACAACAACTGATCTTCGTGATCCAGGGAGGTGAATATAACTGGTATTTCCATTCTTGGTCAATGTTGGCCTGAGAGTAATTGTTTGGTTTGGTTTAGTTTCATGTCATATCAATCTTTGTAGGTTATCTAATTCCAAATCCGGTTTTTATATATATATTAAATATATATGACTTGGTTTGGTTATTTTTTATGGCATATCAACCATTGTACGCTATATAATGCCAAATCCTATCCATTCATATATACAAAAATATATATGATTTGTATACACTTTGTTAATAGCATTTTTAAACGATCCATTTTTTGCACACGTTTAAATGGTTTCAAGTAATCCTATGCAACAAGAGATATTTAAGGTTTAGTCTGGTATCAACCATTGTTGGTTATTTAATGGCAACTCCTTTTTATACATATATATTGAATATATAGGATTTGATTTGGTTTGGCATTATGACATATCAAACATTGTAGGTTATTTAATGCCAATTCCTCGTTATACATATATATTAAAAATATATGATTAGGTTTTGTTTGGCTTTATAACATATCAAACATTGAAGATTATTTAATGTCAAATCATTTTTATACATGTATATTTAATAGATATGATTTGGTTTGGTTTGGTTTGGCTTTATGGCATATCAAACATTGAAGGCTATTTACTGCCAAATCCTGTTTTTATAAATATATCAGATATATATGATTTTGTTTTGTTAGGTTTTATGGCATATTAAACATTGTAAGTTATCTAATGTTAAATCATCTTTATACATATATATTCAATATATATGATTTGGTTCGATTAGGTTTTATGCCATATCAACCATAGAAGTTTTTTAATACCAAATAATTTTTATACATTTATATCAAATATATATATTATTTGGTTTAGTTGGCTTTGATTACATATCAACCATTGTATGTTATCTAATGCCTTAACATGTTTAAACATACGTATTAAATATATATAAGTGTGGTGAACAGATTTTGTAGATAACATTCTTAATCTAGCTAGAGCTCTTCTTTGCACACGTTTAAATGGCTTCATGTATTGCTTTATAACAGTCATAAATCAAAATCAGTCATTTGTTTTCACACAGAATTTGTTCTATTTAAGCCATAGAAAGGACCTTTCCAGGTGCTGCTATTCCGGGTCAGAGTGAATATTGGGCAATGGTTACGAAGAGGTACTCCACATTTACTATATCCATGACATTCATTGGAGGTCTATTTCAAACAATTCAATTTAGCATAAGTCATTTGTTTGTCCTCAGTGTGAATATCAAGCAGTTCTATTTGACTCATATGAATGGCTTTATCAGGGACTACAACACACGGCCAGAATGGACCTGGGAGTGATGGCTTTGAAGGCGTACTCTATACTCCTCAGATCCCTAAAACAAGAGCCTCGCCGTCAGATGAAGTATAATTTATAAGTTGATCAATCCTGTTAACGTATTCTCATCCATGTTGCTAATGTGGGCAATACTTATATCACATTCGTATATTTACATTGAAGTAGAATAATAGTTAAGAAGCTCGACTGCTGCCAGGAGGTAAGCATAATCAAAGCCCGGTCGTTCAAATACGTTCATTTTTGGACTAATACTCATAGGAATCATATGAACCCTTCCTTTATCCCACAGCTGTAGGTTAAATAGTACCATTGCTGTTCTTCTACAGGGATGACTTTGGCATTAAGTAACCGATGAAGTTTGATATACCATTAAACAAAGAAACCAAACTAAAACTAGCAGAAAAATGCGCCTCTGGCGGTGTAATGGTTAGCAAGCTAGACTAGCAAACCTACACGAGTAAGTTCGTGTCTCAGTGGGTGCTCCATTTATATAGCCTTGTGCTACATCTTGGCAAAAAGCTTAGTAAATTTCAAAGCTTAGTATATTACAATAAAAAAAAATAACACTGACAACATCCTCACCCAAAAGCTTAGGTATTAAATGATCACTCATTTTGATTTTCCGATTTGATCGGATATATGTAAGTATATCACTCATTAAGCAAGTCAACTCAGACAACTAATATTATATTATAGAATCACACGTCAAAGGAAACCAATTGGGATCGAACTCATTATATAAGAAATGATTTTCTCGGCTACTTACTAACCATTACCCCATGGATAAGTAACCGCCCAGACATATAGATAAACTCCCAAACAATAAACCAATTTACATAGTAACTGTCAAAACAGATAAAAAAAATCAGACATTTATTTCAGGAAAGTCTTCTCAACAAGCGAAATCTACCGAGGCCCATTAGATTTATAAAAACACTATTGATTATGACTTATTTTGTGTGAACTCATCCTCTTTCATAAAAATACATATTGTCTCTCTCACTCACCTCACTATTATTTCAACTCTGTCTCTGTGGAAGGTACGAGATAGTGTTACTCGTACAACAGATGTCAAGAATTATCAATTCAACCATCTTTTACATCACATTTTTCGTTGTTTTGTCGTCTTCTTTCTTCTTCGGCATTTCCGTTTTTCCCATTTTTCTTGTTCTCTCTGGAAAAAAAAAAATCTTTTTTTTCTTTTCTTCCGTATGTTTTCTTTTGTTTGTTTGTTTTTTTTTTTTTAATCTTTCATTGCTTTCTTCTTTTCCTTTTTTTTTTTCTTCTTTCGGTTCTTTGTTATTTATTGTTGTTTTTTTCTTTAATACGGCTTTCTTTCTTTCTTTCTTTCTTTCTTTCTTTCTTTCTTTCACTATATATTTATACTTATGCCTCTTTATTTATTTTTCTAATCTATTTTTCTATTTTGGTTTGTTTTTCTATCCTTGCATCTCACACAAAACTTACGTCACCCTGTCGGCGGGGCATTGAATACGTTGGTTATATTCACTGTTGATGGGTAAGACTCAACTTCAACACCAAGGTGGGTGTTCTGGATAAAATGCATTTGGTGATGTAGGAATCCTGGAGACCATAAGAGAGTGGAATAGACTTTCATTTCAATTACTCCCAGGTCCACGCGGCGTAGTTGTAACTGTTTGGGTTCTATCTATGGATAAAATAAATTTATTTAAAAATGATTACTATTCAATTGGATGATGTGCTAATAAATATGTTTACAAAGAACTACAACATAAATCTAACTATGAACGAAAAATGAATACGATTTCGTAATCTTTTGGCATAAGATAAGCGTCGACAATTTGACCAACCATTAAAATCAATCAATAACTGAACATAAATTTATATTTTTCCTTTTTTTATTTTTTCTCTATTCCCACTTTTGAGTTTATATATATATATATATATATATATATATATATATATATATATATTAACATTCACAGACAGACTGTTTCGTTTATCACAACTCTTCATTGTGGCTAGACCCACGAGATGCTCCAAGCGCCGATCGAAACCGGCTGACCTTACATCAGTCAGATATCTTACCCCAGAGCCATCACTATTCTTATCATAAGTGAAGGAATTTTTACGTATATGTTTTTACACATATGTTATCGTCTGCCTAGAATGCTCAATTCTAGAAAAGAGTTATTGCATTTCAGCGTATGTGGCAGCCGGCAAATTTCCCAACGAGAGAACTCAAAATACGGGGATGGGAGCATATATATTTTCAACCCCGAACAGATGTTTTCGTTGTATTACATCTCTTCAGTGTTACTAGACCAGTGAGATACTTCAACATTGAATACACACACACACACACACACACACACACATATATATATATACATATATATATATATATATATATATATATATATTCCTTTGCTTCTAGAACATTCTTCTTTTTTCATCTTTTTTCGTCGTCTTCCTTTTTTGTCTTTTCTTTCGTTTAGATATTTTTTTCTATTTTCAGGACGCATTTTATTTACAGTTTATATATATTTAACTTATATTTTTTGGTTTTCCGTGTTACAACAGCCCTTTTAATTTTTAAACTTATCCTACTTTTAATTTTGCTTACAATATTTATCATTCATTTCTCTCCCAATGATTTTTTATAATTCCTTCTTTCTTGGGCGAATTTCCATACAGCAGTATTTAACGTTCTTGATTTCGAAATCTTAATCAATAAAACCAAAAGATACTTTCTTTCATATTTTCTTTTAAAAATTCTTCTCAACAATATTTACACACTTATTCTGCCAAGTTTATTCTACTCTTTTTTTTCCATTTTGTCTCCACTTTTTTCTTTTGCCCTGTCTGTAAAATACGCTTACCTTAGATGGGTAAGACCTCTCCAAAAGCGGCTTCCTGTATATGATATTGAACTGAATCCGGTAACAAGGCCCCAATTCTGAAGTTCTAGTGAGTGTAAATCAACCATTCATTGCACTGACTGTCAGGTCCACTCTGTCCTGGTGTTGTGCTACTGGTTCCTGTCCGATGTACAGATCAAATAGATCTGTTTGCGAATTATTAGTATCAGAAACAAATACTTGATATCATAACTGTCTGAAAAAAATACACAAAAAATAAAAATGTAAACGTATAACGTAATCAAGTCTCTAAAATCTAGGCTTAAAATAACACCAGGTGGATTGACATGCCATCCAACCAACCAACCAACCAACCAACCAATCTATTAATCAATCAATCATTTTCTATTTCTTCAGTACATTATTGACATGGGATGATTTTTATTTTTTCTTTATTTCTTTTTTACTTCCCTTATTTATTCATTTACTTATTTTTCTATTTATTTCAAACTTTCTTTTATTTCTCTCTACCTCTTTTATTAACTTACTCGGCTATTACCTTCATTTCTTCTCCGATTTCTTTAATTTCATATTTATTTCTCTTGCCATCTTTGGTTATCATATTCATTTTACTTTATACGTTTTCATAGCAGATAAACCAGTACTATTTCTAGTTTTATTTTTCGATTCTTTATTTAAATTTTAGTCCGTATTTCCAAAGAAAAATACACCCGAGTTTAAATTCCTCGAAAAAAGAGAAAGGATAGTTTATAAGTTTTTGAATTAATCAAAATTATTTTTCAATGACCGAAACAGATTTGAATTCTTGCCCAGTCGGCTGGGGCTGTAGAATACACCGACTGCTTCTCTCCAGAGGAGTAAGACCCCCCACAACTAACGAGTGTCCTGAATATGACACGAAACAATCTGATGGTGAGGTTCCAGCAGTGCTGGAGCTTTGGGGAATGCGGAGTACCTCTTCATTGCCATTGCTCCAAGGTTCACTCTGGCCCGGAGTGGTAGCACCTGATAGGGCTCGATCTATGGGTTAAATAGAACTAACGGCATACTTATGCTAAACTGGATTTTTTGAGTAAACTGAATTGTTTGAAATAGAACTGTTTTTCGACGTTAAAACCACTTAACTTAATTGTTACATATAACTGCATCTGTTTTTTGACCTTGAAACTGTATTTACACTAAACTAAATTGTTTAACATTGAACTGTTCTGACATATAACTGTGTGTAAACAAAATCTGTACTTTTACAAAACTGAATTAGCTGAAGTAGAATTGTTTGACTAAACTGAATAGCTCGAAATAAAAATGTTTTTTTTTACAATAAAACTGTACTTACATTTAAAACTGCGTGCTTTTGCTTAACTGAATTGTTTTAAATTGAACTATTTTTGACACTGAAACTGTACTTACCCTAAACTGAATAATTTGAAATAGAAATGTTTTTGAGAATTAAACTGTGTACTCATGCTAAACCGAATTGTTTAAATAGAACTGATTATTTACATAAAAATGGATTTGGCGTTAAATAACCTACAAAGGTTGATATGCCATAAAACCAAACCAAGAGTTAAATTCCCTTTAATTTTGTTGCAAAATACACGATTAAAATAGAGTCTACTTTTCTTATTATTATATAAAGAATTAACTTGCAAGAAAACATAAAAGAGTATATGTAAGAGGCTGATATATGTCTCTGCTTCCCACTAGACAGGACTTGACAAAAGGTCAATGAAGGATATATAAGGGCCTCTTAAAAAAAGTCTACTCGGTCAATTAGGACCTTATAATACGCCGACTGCGTCTCTGCTGAGGGTTATGTCACTCTTCAAACTAATGTCCTGATCATGTCACTCGACTGTATCTGATAGTGAGTGACATGATCAGGACATTAGTTTGAAGAGTGACATAACCCTCTGCAGAGATGCAGTGTCGTATTATAAGGTCCTAATTGTTTTATGGCAGATAACCGTTTGCAGTTTATTCGAGCTCATTATTTGGGATAATAGTAAAATGGTTACAAGTATTCTCATCAAACATCAATAATTCTATGTAATATTAATCATTTGTTTACACAATGTTAGATGATATTGTCATTTAACATCACTAATTCTATTTACGAAATATCATTATACAATATAAATAATTAGTACACAGCTGAGTAGTCTCATAAAATTAATAATAATTTGTAAATGAAAGAACAGTTATATTTGATCCATCGATGAAAGGTTAATTCAGATTTCCAAAAGCACCGTATGTTTCGTATGTATTTACACAGAGAATACAAAAGATAGAGTAAGCAAATGGAATTATTGGATAGAGCAAGTTTTCTGCAACAAAGCACTCGTCTTTGATTCCATGCAGTTTTACCAACGATAAAAAAAAGCCACCATGACGAGCTCTTAAAACTGACACTGTGAAAGTAACACCTTCTATAGTGTTATTTTAACACACAACAACTGTTGTGTTGATGGCATTGCTGCAGAGGTTTGAGTTTTCTGGGAAGTTTGCACATATCGAGTAACAATACAAAAATGGTGAATGTTGATGGTATTGAAGTAAAGTTTTAAGTTTTCTGTGGTTAAGCAAGGAAGGATGCGTACTTAGCATAACAGTTATAGTCACAAGAAATGAAATTATAGAAATGAGTTCAAATCTGGCTCGAGGATGTTAGCTCTTCAGTTCGGCAGAAATACCTTAGCGAAAAGCATATATCCATCTAATCGCCCGTCTTGTCCAGTCATGAGTAAATAGTTTTGTTTAGTTTCTTTGTTCAATGACTTACCGACCTCCGTGTTAATGCTTAAGTGAATCTTATAGAAGGATAATTATAGTACTAATTAAGCCATCTCAAGGAGAATTAGCGAGTTCATACCTTTCCCAAGAGTGTTGGACCGAAAGTGAACGTAATAGCGCAGCTACCGCTCGAACTCGCTTACTACGATTTTGCAGTCAAGCACATTAGCCACTTCACTCCTGAAACTTTCCCTCAGAAAATACTAAAGCAGACCGGGTTTTTTAGTCAGTGTAGGTGAAGGAAAACTCTAAATTCAAACAATATTTACTCTTCTTAAAATAATTGACGAGTTATTGCGTTCTGTCTGTGGAGGAGGAGTTGGGTAAAACAAACCCCACAAAGATTTGTGTTGTTACAGATAGCAGTTATGTGGCAGTCATGAAAAACGGTGTCAGATCTGAAAGCAGAAGTGCATCACTGAATTCCTCCATGCTAGAAATATATCATACTCTCTTGAACTTGAAGCAGTGAGTAATATATTTAAACATGGGACATAGGAGTGTGAGTAATAAGCCATTTTTCAAATTTGTCAGCCCACGAAATGAAGATCAGAGTACTTGTGTTATATAGGATAGTAGTTGCAAACTGGACCTTCGTTTTACTTGCAGCCGTCAAGCTAGGTCTTTGTGTCTCTCAAGAATTTTTTTTTCTTTCTAAGATGTACATTCAACATTTCACGCATAAATTTTTAAAGAATTAACTTCACATCTACCGATCTCGTTCATATATTATCAATAATCATTTGGAGGTGCCCGTGGTCTAATGGTTATCGTCGTAGGAAATGGACACGGCGACACGAGTTCAAATCCTGGACGAGACTGATTGCATTTCACATAGCACTAATACCCTTGGGAAAGGTATGAATCCAAGTATTCTCCCTCCATCTATGGGTAAATAGTAGGACAGACTAGGTTCTTCTGCCTTGGTGAGGCAACTAGTCTAGGAGAAGGAAAACTCTGAATTCAAACCTGTTAAACTCCGTTTAAAAAAATGGTTGGTAAATTGGATTATCAATAATCAGATTTAGGGATGGAGACAGCGGTTTAGTGGCTTGGGTGTCGGAATGCGACATTGAAGAAAGCCAGTTCGAACTCTTGTCGCGCTATCACGTTTGTTTTCTCGTGAATACCGTTTGGAAAGGTATCATTCCAACTTGTCCTCCTAGCTATAGGTTAAATAGTACCACAAGTCATTCTAAAAGGAACATTTTGCTATTGAGCAACACATGAATGCCATTAAATAAAAAGTGAGGTGCCCGAAGTGTAATGGTTATCGTCGTAGGAAATGGACACGGCGACACGAGTTCAAATCCTCGACGAGATTGATTGCATTTCACATTGCACTAATACCCTTGAGAAAGGTATGAATCCAATTATTCTCCCTCCAGCTATGGGTAAATAGTAGGGCAGACTGGCTTCTTCAGCCTTGGTGAGGCAACTAGTCTAGGAGGAGGAAAACTCTGAATTCAAACCTGTTAAACTCCGCTTGAAAAATTGACCTTGTGTCATATCCTTCCCGAGCGGAAGGGTTGGTAAATATGATTAAATTTAAAAAACAAAAAAACAACTGGATTTTCGAACGTTGAAATTGTAGCGTTGCAGGCGCCTCGAACAATGTTCTTGAAGATGATGAGACAATGGGTCTATTTAACCCATAGCTTGGAGAATAAGGGGGTTCATACCTTTTCCAATTGTATTTGTTCGAAAGTGAACATAGTAGTGTGACTGATGTTTGAACTCATTTACTACAATTCGGCAGTACACTGCTTTAACTATTAGACCACAATGATGATGAGATGAGGTTGCTCATATCAGGAAAGTAAAGGGTAATGAAAAAAGTGGACACATTGATTTTATAAAAGATGATAAAACTCACCTTTGTATCTATCTCTAAAACAGAAAGATATGAAGTGGTATTTTCGAGTCGATCAAGGAAAGATTTGTACCTTGAAAAATCATTAGTCCTGAAATTCAGGTAGTGATTTGTCGCTTTTATGGTATCTGATTGACAGTCCCTTTTCTTAAATCCAGAAGTCTTGTGTGTGGCTGCTTCTTTCACTTTTCGTGAAAGAAGCGACATTGCAGATACTCGAGTCGGGAATCATCTGGAAGGAGGCCAAGTTCAGCGCTGTTAATTTTAATACGTGCTTTTTAGGATTCGGATTCCTATTTTGATTTTTGAAAAATGCATATTATTTTTGTAATTTTCAAAATTATCTTATCTAAATAACTTCGAATTAGAATTTTAATACTTTTACGTGAACACATCTCCTTGTGATTCGAGAATGGAATAACATTATCAACTTTTATCATAACAACTACTACAAATGATTAAATCTATATCTACACGTGCAGAATCCAAGAAGCAACACACCACTAAACAACTATTGTATGATAACTTATCTTCCATCTCAAAAAACATTCAACTACGACCAACAAGACATGTGGGACATTGGAAAAACAAATGACAAACCCATATGTAACGTTCTTCTAAGTACCCCTTCACATGAACGGGCCAGTGTTCGCCGACCGGCAAGAACTTGTTTCTCTCGGCGGACACATGATGTAATTTGGAAGATCTGCCGGTAGCGATGGATGTTAAAGACGAGTGGAGAGAGAGAGAGAGAGAGAGAGAGAGAGAGAGAGAGAGAGAGAGAGAGAGAGAGAAATATTGATGATTATGATGATGATGTATTCTTGGCGTATTCGGTGTGTATTAATATGCAAATTATTTTCTAAGATGTATCACTTGCATTAACGTGCGTATATAAAAATGACAATACGTTTTAAAACAGGAACCAATACCAATAATCTATAACATATATTTGTACAATCAACACGGTTAGATTTTCAAAAAAATGATATAAAGGGTCATTTAGTAATGGATAGGCCTTCGTTTCAGAATCAGTGTTGTATTTGTGTTTAGTTGGTGCGCTTATCCTTGACGGAAATTGAATCGTCGACCCAAAGTCAAATCCTGAATGAGACTGAGTTTCACCTCGCGCTAATATCCTTTGGGAAAAAAAGGAATCTATCTTCCCTACCTGCTTTTAGAGTTAAATAATACAGTAGTTTGTTTTTGTTTACATTGATTAAGCAACTAGTTAAGGTGAAGAACAACAATGAATTCAAACCAACTTTATTCCACGTAAAAAGCGACGTTTATCAACATCTTTGGCGACGTTAATTGATTGTAATATACTAGGGTTAACATGCTTTGTTCAATATCGCAATAATAATTTTGTTCACTGTTGTCTGGATTGAGTTTATGTGAAAAATCAGATTTTTGTTCTTTTATGAGAAAACATGTTAATGGTGGAGAAGACCAAGTGTTAACTCTATGTTATGGATCTCGAAGTTGGTTGGAAGTGATAGTCAGCTATAGGCTGAGAATATTGCAATATTATTTTATGTTCTTAAGTTTTAAAGAAATGACCCTTGAACTTGATTTTAACAATAGTTTATTTGGGATGCACTTTTAGCATAGGCATTATGAAGAGATATACATATAATTGCAGAGTTTGAAGTCACCAATTGATATGTGTTTGAACGGCAAAGAGAACTGATCGACTCGTATTGACAGAGACGGAGCTCACACACAATTTTTATAGCAGTCGGTTGAAATATACCTAGGAAAAATGCTAGCCAGCCCACTTACCTATCTGTGCATTCATGAGTAAATGACCCAAGCATTTCTCTAATTTGCAAAGTTTAACTTAAAACCGACTCACTTATAGCTTGTCCAGACGGTGTATTCTTTTCTTTCTTTTTTTATATAAGTTGAGATACCATACAATAGTTGGCAGTATTTCACTTGATATATTCTTATAAAACTGTTTATATTTAATCAACTGGTATCATTGATCTCCATGAGAAGGGATTGACTTATGCTGTTCAGAACTCTCGTCTCTAGCGGAGATTATCACGGCTTATCGTTCCAGGAAACATCTGTTTTCTAGGCCCATACGGATCCCATTTTCATTTGAATATCGATCTAGACGATCCACGACTGAGACTGCACACTCCAAACACTTTCGAATTATAACCGGCCCACTATTCCGACAACTGTATAGAAACTGAGATTTCATGAGGTTCGTGCTGGGTTGATCATTAATAAAAAAAAATCGACGTGTTTGTTGTAAGAGGGTTATTTTATATTGATTGTGGCCCGTATACGTGAACCCGGTGTTGAAAGTATCATGTTTATACATCCAGCTTGAGACGGAGAATCGGGTAAATACATATTTGTATGGTTTCCCTAAGTTGCATTCTTTATAAGATCAGCGTAGTATCTGTGTTCACTCTCTACTTTTCTGCTAATTGATTGTGCTTAATGCAGGAGTCACTTTTTGCTTTTCGGAGTCTCAGACGTACAAATGGAGACAGCATATTTGTATGGTTTCCCTAAGTTGCATTCTTTATTAGATCAGCGTAGTATCTGCGTTCACTATCTACTTTTCCGCCAAATGATTGTGCTTAATGTATGAGTCACTTTTTGCTTTTCAGAGTCTCAGACGTACAAATGGAGACAGCATATTTCTACAGACAAAAAACAAAGGTTCGTTATTATATATGCACAATCTATTTTAGTAACACCTGATGAGGTATGTATTAATCGAAGCCCCAGCGTAATGAGCAGAGTGCAACAAAAGGTCAGTTTTTAAGTACAGTACAACTGATTTGAATTTAGAGGGTTTTTTTTGTCCGCCATTCTATTTAAGCATATTTTGGAAGAAGAAACAGGCGGATTCATGACTTCCCAAAAGAAACAGTACAAATTGAAAAGCAGACAAATCTGTCAATATTTGTAATTGGATCACCAATTCCATTTCCTACCACGCTAAATCGTTGCACTAATTGTCCAGTCAGCGGTGCTGTAGAATACACCAACTGCTTCTCTGTAGAGGGGTTAGATCCCACCAACGAGTATCCAGGATATGTCACTAAACAATCTGATGTTGAGGTTCCAATGATGCTGTAGCTTTGGGAAATGCAGGCCACCCCTTCATTGCTATCACTCTCTGGTCCACTCTGACCCGGAGTGGTAACACCTGATAAAGTCATATCTATGGGTCAAATAAAACAAAACTGCGTACTTATGCGAAACTGAATAGTTTGAGATGGAACTGTTTTTATTTACTAAAAGGAATTGTTTGAAATTTAACTTTTTTTGACATTGAAACTGTAATACTCTTTAATTGGAATCGCAATAAATAAAAAAATTAATTCTCACATTGACACTGTGTACTTAAGCTAAACTGAATTGTTTGAAATTAAACTGTTTTAACATTTAACTATGTGTAAACAAAACCTACTTATACTAAACTGAATTATTTCAATTAGAACTGTTTATATGTATAAAAATGGATTTGGCATTAATAACCAACAGGGGTTGGTGTGCCATTAAACCAAACTGAACCAAACCAAACCAAACCAAATCTTACGCTAAGATAACGTCCAACATTAGATGAATTATGGACATCAGAAGATGTTTTACTAACCAAAACTATAATTACTTCACTGCGTCTGTTTCTCGAAAACGAAAATTAGAATTAACAAAAGATTGAAGAATATTTATTTAAATAGGATGAATTCCGCTGCTCTAAAAATGATTGTAATTTTGGTAATTCTGTGTATGATTTCTATCGTAATTTAACGTTTTCCCCACAGTACGTTTTCTGATGCCAAACATTTACTGCCTAATTTAAATTCGTCAATCTAAGTTGGTTTAATATTCCCTTATATATTTGGCAACATAACACAATGCTATTTGAGTAATTGCCAAAGGATATGAAAATCTTTCTTTATTAAACTGAAATAAAGACACCCGGTTATTTAATCTATAATTATAATCTAATATAATTCATATATGCTATATATATACATATAGAGATATACATAATATGAATATCAACATGAAACGTAATGTAATTTCTCCTGCAAATTTATATATACATACACTATATGTACATACATATACAATATATACAATATATATACATATACATACATACATACACACACACACACACACACACACACACACATATATATATATATATATATATATATATATATATCCAAACCACCATGAACTGGATATAATAGATGGTAATTTTTTAAGCTCAGCTTAACAGATTTGAATTTTAAGTTTACCTTCTCCTAGATCGGTTGCTATAGCATGGTTAAACTGCCCAATGTGCCCTACTGTTTAACCAAAGCCGGAAAAAGAATAGTTGGATCCATACCTTTTCCAAGAGTATAAGCCTTATTAGTCTTGAAAACTGCCTCGTTCAGAAATTGAACTTGAGTCACAGTGTCCATTTTCTGCGAACATAACAAGACTACCAAGACCGCCTCCATATATATACATATATATATATAGAGAGAGAGAGATAGAAAGAGAGAGAGAGAGAGAGTGGGGTGCGATGAGTCAAGTTTCATCTACATTACCAAAAAACGTAAATAACACCAACATCTCACTTTACATTTAAAAATTACAAAAATGTATCTTAAAATAGTGCAGTTTAAGCTTATTCAACGAAATCACCATTGGCTTTAATTGGGGGGTGTCCTCGTGGTGTAATGGTTAAAGCGATGAACTGCGGAATCGTAGTACGCGAGTTCGTACTCCAGTCGCGCTATTACGTTCACTTTCGGGCAAATACCCTTGAGAAAGGTATGAACCCCCTTATTCTCCCTCCAGCTATGGGTAAATAGTAGGACGGACTAGGTTCTTCAGCCTTGGTGAGGCAACTAGTCTAGGAGAAGGAAAACTCTGAATTCAAAACCTGTTAAACTCCGCTTAAAAATTGACCTTGTGTCATATCCTGCCCGAGGGGAGGGGTTGGTAAATAGTAACATTGGCTTTAATCATGGCCTCCAAACGATTTCGCAATTTCCTGCGGACGTTTCCGACGTCTCCTAGTTTAAATCGGTAAGTGATTCAGTTATCCTTGCCCTCATTTGATCTTTTGTGTTGCTCCTTGTACTGTTGGTCTCTCGCTCAGCTGCACCTCAGACATAATAATTAAAAGGGATTGCAAACTGTGTAGTTTAGTCAGCAGATGTTAGGAGTGATGTGATCTAAGAAATTTTCTGTAGTAGCCATTGAAAAGGGAGCCTTCGTGTGATCATCGACTTAGGTCAACCTCGACTTTACTCTCCTTGTACTTTTTGTCACAAATTTCCTTAAATTTTGAATAAGGAGTGTTTACTTTTCATAGTTTGGTTGCTCAAAGAAGACTAGAAAGCACAGTTGTTCAACTATTATAGCCATAGGTGGAGGTTGAGAGAATGGAGCAAGTTAAGCCTTTCACAAGCAATGAGTGTACTTATGTCTTTTTGTTTCTTTACAAATTCAGAGAACTGCTTGAAAATTTACTGATCCAAGGACAATTAGTACCAATACGACAATTATGAGGTCTACCGTCAGGTCTGATCTATGTCTAACACTGAATAATTTGTGATATAGTCACACATATAAGCTGTTTTTTAATCACAAATGCCAATGTTGAATATTGTCTTGAAGACCTATTTTGATGAACCAGAGAGATTACGTGGGTGGCATAACAGGAAAAAGACCTTTACCTAAAGTAAAAAGAAGGCAGATGCCCCTGCAGAAATGCCGCGTAAACTGCGTAGGTGACACGCGCGAAGAGTTAGATGCTGGAAGCAGAAAAACAACGGGAAGTACACCTGTTTCCTAAAGTAAACAGGGCTACATGGTATAACTGGAACAATTTATCAGCGTGCTATGAAATGACTAATGTTGAATTGAATTATTAGTGTCGATTAGCAATACTTGAAATTCTTTAGCTTCGTGCCTCTTTTTGAATTGTTAGTGTTACATAACGATGTTTGTAGCCATTTAACTGTGGGCAAAAAAGAAAAAAAAAACGTGGGACGTTCGATAGCAGTATTTAAAGCAATTTAAGTGAGTGCAAACTAATGATTAAGACTAAATAGAACTATCCGTGTTAGAATAATTGGAACCATTTAACTGAGAGTAAACAATAAAAATTATTGTGCACAAACAAATTAACACTGACAAATGATTAACGTGAAATTGAATAGTTAAAAATAAAACTATTTTACAATTTAACTGTGTGTAAACAAATGACTGATGTTTAATTGAATTGCTTGTGTTAAGTAGCAATAATCAGAACAATTTAGCTCTGTGCTAACAAATGACTAATATTGAAATGATTTATTAGTGTGGATTATCAATGTTTGAAAATCTAAATTGAATTGTCATTAATACTTAGCGATGCTTAAAACCATTTAGCTATTTGCGAAAAAAAACTATTTATATTAGAAAGCAATATTTAAACTATCTTAGTAAGTGCAAACAAATGATTAATACCAAAGAGAACTATTCATCTTGGAATATTTGAAACCATTTAACCGTGTGCAAACAACAGTTATACTCGTGTGCCAAAAATTAGCTTTGATTCATTTAGAATAAAATTACCTACAAAATATCAATTTACAAATTATGTATATAACCATTAAACAGTGTGCAAAAAATGAGCTCTATTTCATTTGAAGATGTTATCTACAAACTATGCGTTTAAAAATCCTATGTATAAAGAGGATTTGAAATTAAATAGTCTACAAGATTTGGTTTTGGTTTGGTTTGGTTTGGTTTGGTTTGGTTTAATGGCATATCAACCATTGAAGGTTATTAATGCCAAATCCATTTTTATACATATAAGCAGTTCTACTTTAAACAATTCAGTTTAGCATAAGAACATTTTTTATTAACACACAGTTGTATATAAAAACAATTCAAACAATTCAGTTTAGCATAAGTACACAATGTCATCATCCAGGTCAGAGTGGACCAGGGAAAGATAGCAATGAAGGATTACTCCTTATTCCCCAAAGCTCTAGCAATGCTGAAGCCTCGCCATCTGATTGTTTAGTGTCATATCTAGAACACTCATTGGGAGGACTCTTAACCCTCTACAGAGAAGCAGTCGGTGTATTCTACTGCCCTAGCCGACACTGGGCAAAACCTACTAAGATTGATATGCTTAAACAGAGACATCAAATACTGTATCAGTGGCTGATATGTTATTTGATAAATAAAGAAAACCAATCAAGATTTCAATGCAATCGTTAAAAAAAATCGAACTACTTTTGAATTTAATTCGAATTGCCGTGTAACATTTAGCAATTAATTTCCCAGTCATCTATTCTACTTCGACAAAGCAAAGCAACATATTGACAGTTGACGAAATAATATTTCGCCTTTTGTTATGCAGTGTTCTAAAAGGAACCATTTAGAGCACTGTTCAAAATTCATAGAAAAATACCGAATCTGATAGACGTTTACGTTACCTCAGATTTACCGATAAAGAAAATATGGTGGAACTGGATGGAAGTCTACAGATATTAGAAATATACCATTGTATAAATTTTTCCAGCGACCAACTGCCAGTATTAACTGTCTGAACATCTTTTTTTTTGTCGGAAGCTTCTCTATGGTCAAAGCTTTTGCAAGGTGTGACTAAGTTTAAACTTAGATCAATGGGTGCAAAGAAACAGTTTTAACGATAACAAAATCATTGCATCTCATTTTCCTCGGGAGAAAATATAAATTTCAATATTTTTATTTATATCTTTTAAAGAAAAAGTGAGTGATTTTTGTGAATGTTCCAAGTTTGCTTTCGTTTAAGAAAATACCAGCTTTCAGGCGACTGAGATACGGCAGAAGACGTAAACATGTTTTCTATGTCCGCCATAACCAAATACCTCCATTCCCACCCAGCCAACACATATACGGGATGGATTGGCGTTGTTTTCAACGACGCCAAACGTGTAAAACAAATTATAATAAAAATGGCTGTTTGATTCGTATCTTAGTTGATTTATCCTTTCATCTTTGGTGTTTTGAACAAAACGTTTCGACCGACACATTTTTCGGTTTTCTTCATGTATATATTGCGTCTTTCTTTTAATTTATTTCCTTTGTTCTATTTTATCTTTCTAAGTGGCAAATATTCTATTCCAATTCCAAAGTTTAGAGACCAGATTTGAATATCAACAAAAAAGCAGCATAACCAGGAATTCTATGTTTGACATACCATTTTTTGTGACAAGGAATAAAACTGAGAATTGCTGACCCGTAAAAATAAAACTTAAGTAACATAAGAAAGCTGAATTAATTAAAGACAGATTGGAAGAGGATGTAGTTGATAATGGAAAGTAGCCACACAAGATATTTCAAAACTGTGTGTTGAGAAACTTTATTGTGTCCCGGATCGCCACTTTATACTCGTCTTTTTCTTAGCTCAGTAACATTTTCCTTGATATAATTCATATTCATTATATATTGGCTAGGAAAGCAAGACAGAATGAATGTGTTGGATTATGGATTGATAATCTATGTGCCCCACTGTTCCATAGAGACCAAATTCAAAGCAGTACAAAGAAGAAAGAAATGTCTGATATCACGTATTGTATATTTTGTGTGCCTACACATTATTGCTAATTTTGATTGGTTGATCGTTAGGTTGATTGATTGATTGTTGGTTACATTTTACAGAATATCAATCGTTAGAGGTTAATGCCGAATCCTGCATATACGAGGATCATTAAATAAGTTTCCATAGTTTCGTATGGGCACTTTTATTGATAGTACACATGAAACTCTAGTCCCCTTCGAAGTAATCTCTTCCGGCTGTAATGCAATTTTTGTACCGTTCCAACAACTTCTGGAAGGCCCCATGGAAGAACTCTTGTGTTAGCGTGTCAATGACCTTCGTCACAACCTCTTTCATCTCCTCAATTGTCTCACAACGACAGCCTCTGAGCTTAGGGGATAAGCAAAAGTCACAGGGAGCAAGGTCTGGGCTATAGGAAGGCTGAGGAACTGTCTTGAAGCCCATCTTGGTTAAATAGTCTGTGTCAAGGATGGAGTTGTGGACTGGTGCATTATCCTGGTGGAAATGCCACTTAGCCGATTTGAAGAGTGCTGGCCTCTTCCCTAGGAATCTCTTCCTGAACTCCCTTAAAACCACAGCATAGTAACTCTAACCCAAACCCTTTGGCCAATCAACTCTGGTGTATTGGCTTCTTTGCACATCCCACACATCTCATCATCCCTCACAGACTCCCTACCTTCCCTGAATCTCTTATGCCACTCAAAGTCTGATTCTCGATTCAAGCAAGATGGTCGAAAACCACTCTGAAGCATTCCATACGTTTCTGTGGCATTTTTTTCAAAGTTTAAAACAGAATTGTATTGCATATCGTTCTTCTAAAGTGTCCTTAAGTCTAAATTGCGTTTTTGAAATTCACCAGCAGTGACAATTAGGCTTTTGTAGGGTGTATTCCAATTCCTGCTGTAGTAGTACATTTGAACCGAAAATCATAAAAATTGGTCAGTCATCTCATAAGATACTGAATTTTCAAGAGTCAACGACAATTTTAAATACCTGTACAAAATAGGTGGGGAAAATTATTGAAGGCACTACGTATATATGATTTGTAACCTAATAGTCTTTTAAATAACTGCTTTAAAATGAGTCATGTCTCATTGTTTAAACACAGTTAAATGGTCTCTAGTATTGCTATGTAAAACGAATCATTCAACTTAGAATTGATCATTTGTTTGCGCATAGTTAAATGGTTCTAAGTATTGCTATATAATACCTATCCAATTTAAGATCCGTTTTTTTCACACACAGTTAAATTGATGAAAGTAAAGTAAATGATTCAAAATTTCTATTTGAACCACTGATAGAATCTAAGAAGATACTACCACTGCTGGTCAGTGGATATATTGGAGTTATGGCAGTGAAAAGGGGTGCTCCACCTTCTCCAGAGCTCTTGGAGTGCAGCCTCACCCACAGATTCTTTTATTATTGTCTATCTGTATTACCCCACTGCAGAGTTACTATTGGCGTATTCAAGAATATATATATATATATATATATATATATATATATGGGTGTGTGTGTGTGTGTTTGTGTCTATTTTAATGTTGGTACGTAATTTACCGAGTGGGTAAGATTCTTTTTTTTTCTGATACTCTTTAAATCAACAATTTTATTTTATAAAAGCAATTAAAATGCAGAATTTTTTAAGCCGAAGATCTAAAAATTTAAATTCTCTCGCCAATCATTTTTTTCCATACTTTAGTAATTCAGAAAGATAAAATTCTTCGTTCAGAAAATCCTTTTTTCTCGACGAAAATTTTTAGTTTGAATAAATAATACAATAACGCACATTATCATATCATATTTACCCAACCCCTCCGCTCGGGCAGGATATGACACAAGGTCAATTATTTAAGCGGA
>OY757905.1:127592285-127742285 GCA_963585895.1 Sepioteuthis lessoniana | reverse complement strand
TGGTGTAATAGTTATCGTTGTAGGAAATGGACACGGCGACACCAGTTCAAATCATGGACAAGAATGATTGAATTTCACGTAGCACTAATACCCTTGGGAAAGGTATGAATCCAATTATTCTCCATCCAGCTATAGGTAAATAGTAGGGCAGACTAGGTTCTTCAGCCTTGGGGAAGCTACTAGTCTAAGAGAAGGAAAACTCTGAATTCAAACCTGTTAAAACTCCGTTTAAAAAATTAACCTTGTGTCATATCCTGCTCGAGCGGAGAGGTAGGTAAATATGCGTGCGACATTGTAAGTTGTTGCCTTACTAGTTGTGCAGTACTATAAAAGGAGAGAAAATTATTCAAGAAGCCAACAGCCTTGGTTTAATTGGATTCAAATAAAACTTGCACTACGTTTGACAATAAGATCTTTTTTTTTTTTAAATTTTCAGATAAAGAACACAATCAAAAATGTTTATAAGTTTTTCCATGAATATCATCATCATGTCGCGCTACGAGCGCAGATCTCCCTGACCCTCTCACCACCCATCTCTATCGCCCATCGCTCCTTGGAGGTCTTCCAGGCTAAATCCTGTATCAGCACAGAGCTGTTGTATATAAGTTCTAGCGGGTCGTCCAACATTTGCTCGTAAGTTTGAAGAAGTCTACGGGAGTACATCGCTTATGAGTTTTTCCTTACTTCTCCTTCAGTATCCCGCATGTCTGGTTCGTTTAACTTGTATAGTTTTTGTGATGGGTGGTAGGTGGCCGTACGGCTGCTGTTTTGTGGAATGTTGCCTCCAGGACTTGTTCAATACAGCTGGCAGCATTCATGTGTAATTGCCGTCAAATAAGTAAAAGTAAAGTTGGCGACCATTTTCGAGGGCAACCAGAAGGCTCCCTTTTCAATATCTACTACACCAAGGTGAAGGGAAGGGCGCTACTCCTTTCCCTAGATTGCTCTACTTTACCTTTGATACGTAACTTATATTGCTGAGTGTTAAGCAAGGAGGTATCAAATACCATTTCTAAAGTCTTT
Source organism: Sepioteuthis lessoniana (assembly GCA_963585895.1). NCBI lineage: Eukaryota > Metazoa > Mollusca > Cephalopoda > Myopsida > Loliginidae > Sepioteuthis > Sepioteuthis lessoniana. The sequence goes on along the minus strand of OY757905.1, from coordinate 127,741,262 downwards.
GGTATGACTCGACCTGGGATTGTACCCAGGTCTCCTGGGCCATTGGCGAACACTCTATCCACTAGCCCAGTGAGCCGTCAAATACTACAACTATTTGTAGTACTCTTAGATTTATTAATATAATGCATATCCAAAAATCATAGTCATATCTTTTATCTTTTAAGTAAAGTGATGTTTCATGTTGTTCTTTGCCTGTTTGACTTACGGTAATATATTCTACGTTTTTTTTTGTCTTATATATGGGGACCAGATAGTTTACTTTGATGACCTCTCAGGCTTGCTTATTAGTAGTCGTCACTGTTATTAGCTTTAAGAATAATTCTAAATTCATTGTCCTACCAAAACCTTAATATTTACCCACATTTTCCGGTAGTCAGATGGGTTTTTGGTGGGTTTTTTTTTTGTCTTTTTTTTTAGAAATCGGAGAATTTCTGTAAATGTCAAATCGGTGAGAGATTTCGAGTGGAAGTAGGAACTGGACAAGTGAAGAACTGATCAGTTAAATAAGGGTAGAAACGATGTGTATTTAGTGCATTCAGCCTACCCGAGCGGAAAAGACTTACGAATCTATCCTGTTGCCCCGAATAAAAGGTAACACCTCGAAAATCAGGAAATAAACGACAATCTTGGCAGGTTACTTGTTTGGTGGCAATGGCATATCAACTTAGTCAAAAGTATTTGGCCACCCACAAAACATTTTCTCATCCTAGAATTACTATTAATGACTGGGATTCCTGTTTATGAAAATCCTCATTATTTTGCTAATTAGATTTTTTTTAAGCTTGCTTTTTGTCCGCGACTAAGAATCTCACTAATTATTATCATCCTCACCTTGAAATTCAGTCATTACCGATAAACTTCTGTCATACATAATGAAGGACAAAACAGTCTGCCATAGAGAAGCCAGCAACCTCAGCTTTTAACAATATATATATATATATATATATATATATATATATATATATTTGCAAGATTATCATTGTCGACGAAAAAGGGCTTCATACAGAAATTCCGATAAAAATGTATTTCTTTTAGACTCGGAAATATGGAGCATTGATAAACGACTTGAAAGACCACAAAAATTGGCAGCTTCAGACTCTAGTCTCTTAGCTTCAAGAAGCATTGATAGGATTTTTTGTTCTGAAAGTCTCTTAAATAAACTTGATCTTAATATCACAACAAGAAACGTCCGAAGATTAATTTTGTGTTTCGATCCCGAAAGAAGGTCCTCAACTTTGATTGATTATCACAAGAAGAAACAACCAATTTGATGAAAGTAAGTGAAAGTAATTTAAACTAAGGAACAACGAAGGTAAGTTCTTTGACAAGAATAGGTTAATTATATATAGAGCCCAGTTGGTTGTGGCAGTAGAATACACCGATTGCACCTCTGCTGAGGAATAAGAACCTCACCTAACGGGTATCCTTGATATACTAACAATCTGGTCATTAAGTGCTATTCCTTGAGCTTTAGAGAATGTGGAGTACTCTTTCATTGCCAATGCTCCCAGGTCAAATCTGGTCATGATTTGTAGCACCTGAAAGGGTCCTATCTATGGGTCAAATAGAACTGTGTGACATTTAAACTGTGTGCGAACAAATGAATTATCCTAAATAGAATAGAATAGTTTGAAATATAAGTCTTTATCCATTTAACTGTGAGTAAACAAATGACTAAGCTCAAGCCCGTTTTAAAATGTTATCAACAAAATGTGTTTACAAATCAATAATGTCAACTTAGACATTCATGTAATTGTAAAATAAAAAATGAATGCCTACTAGGAAATTTATGCAACCTCCATAATATTGTATATCAAGCCAACAATTCAGCTAAAGGGAATGATAACAATGATAAGAATTACATAGGTATGACAAGCTTTCGGCTAACAGGCCTTGTCGGTAGAGTGTTCTCCAATGGTCTGGTAGACCTAGGTTCAATCCCTGGTTGCGTCATTCCAAAGACTTTAAAAATGGTACTTGATACCTCGTAATTAGCACTCAGCAATATAAAGTACGTATCGAAGGTAGAGTGAAGCAATCTAGGGAAAGGAGTCATGCCCTCCCCTACATCTCGGTGTTGTAGCAATTGAAAAGTTGGCCTTCTGGTTGCCCTCGACAACGGTCGCCAACTTTACTTTACTTTACAGTCATCTAGAAATCCAAGATTTAAAACATCAAACTACTTTATTTAGGTGTTACTGGGATCTAATAGAACTAGGGTTAATACCTGTGATCAATTGGAAAATAATTAAAATACCATCCTTGACAAACAATTTACACGGTAAGTGCAATGTATGTTTGCAAGAGAAAATATGTATAGTAAAATATTTAAAAGGAAATTTGGTTAATACCAGAACAGAAATGATTTCGGCAAATAGATATAGAATTAATTTTTTAGTATAATCTAACTTGATATACTATTATCATTAAATATATTTGACTATCGTTAATTAAGTGATTTATATATATTTAATTCTATATATTGGAATATTAATCCATAATTTCTACAAAATAGCCAAATTAACTAATTATAATAAATAAGATTTATAGAATTATAACAAGTAAAAATTATCCCGATACTACACAGTTTTTTGATGACACCATTTTTTGCTGTCGGTAAACAAAAATTTAGGAAGCGAATATCTAATTTATTTATAATATAAACTAGAAGTTACATTGATAAAATATCTGTTATATATTAATTCTTTACTTGTTACGATTACTTTACATTCGATATGTGAATTACATATTACTTTTTTCTTAATTACGATTGACTTAACATTTGATATGAAAATTTCTTCTTGATATAAATAACATGAAATTTTACGATGGTTTTAATAGTTAGGATTAGTTTTTGTAAATTAAGGTCAACTTTGAATAATCATTTCCCGATAACACGAATTATATTATTTAATACTGATAATACTTAATAGTTTCAACGAAAGTATGGATGCAAATTATTTCCTGATAACACGAATTATATTATTTAATATTGATAATAAATAATAGTTTCAACAAAAGTATGAATGGAAATGTTGTCTATAAATCTATATAAGTATCGTCCTTCTATTAACTTTTTCCGGAATTAGGTTCTTTTTTATTTTCTGTAGTATTTACATTGGGGTAAGTTTTTTTTTTGTTTTGTTTGGTTTTTACGATTGTATAAATATTGCATAAATGAAATATAATAATAAATATAATATCTCCACCGTTAAAAACGTTTCTTAATAAAAAAAAATATGATAGAATGTGTTTTTAAAAAAATGTTTTGATTAAAAAATATTTTAATTTAAAAACAGATAGAATTTTCTTTTTAAATTTCATTCTCGAAGCAATATAAGAACACCCAAATGAATATTTTCTTTCAACATCTGATGATGGTTTCACGACCAGAAATAAATTTATGATGACACCAGGGAAGTGAATATTTTTTTTGTTTTTGTTTTTACATGAAAATGATTTTTAGCTCTGCACGTTAAATGTTGATATATTCTTAATCACAAATAAATTATACATCAATAGCCGTTGACATCGAGCCCTCGAATTGTGTTATGTTTTGACCTTTTGACCCGGCCAAAATGCCATTCAAGGTGGTGCACCGGAAGGAAGTGACACATCCCGGTCGCTGGAAATTGGAAGAGGTTGCGTAGGCGTTGAGGTGTGTCTATATTACTGCGTGGGAGTTTGAAGGTAATATAAGGCCGACGAATTGAGGACAGTGGGAGATAGGCGAGAAGGAGGTCAAGCAGTACAGTGGAAGACGGAAGTAGACGCGAGGTAGTAGGGAAAGCCAGCACACATGAAGAGTTTACTCCAGGGTCCGGTTGAGTGACCATGGAGAACGAGAAAGACACAACGCTGACGGCCATAACTTCGGGGTCAAAATATTTCAGTAATGTTCGATCCCCAGCTACCTCTCACACGCAAACTTTGAGTAATCCTTTTCGAAACCTTACAAATAAAGTGAGAGGTAAAATATTTTATAAAGAAGACTTCCTGCGTCTTTTTTCCTGCGTGCGTCGTTTATTCCTGTGTCTTTATCATCGGGCGTCCTAATTATTATTGCATCGGTATGTATCCAGCATATATATGTATATTTCTGCATGAATCAGCAGATGACTATATAACAATTGGATACTCTGTCCCCTTGAATTTGCTCCTCGAGTTATATATATATATATATATATATATATATAGAAAGAGAGAGAGAGAGAGAGAAAGTGAGAGAGAGAGAGAGAGAGAGAGAAAGAAGAGATTTGGTGTTCAGTATCTAATAGAGTATGATATGCCATAAAACCCAACCAACTAATAATCATATTTACCAACTCCTCCGCTCGGGCAGGATATGACACAAGGTCAATTTTTTAAAAGGAGTGAATTCAGAGTTTTCTTTAACCTGAACTAGTTGCCTTACCAAGGTTGAAGAAATCAGTCTGCCCGACTATTAACCCATAGCTGGAGGGAGAATAATTGGATTCATATCTTTCCCAAGGGTATTAGTGTGAAATGCAATCAGTTTCGTCCAGGATTTGAACTCGTGTCGCCGTGTCCACTTCCTACGATTATAACCATTACACCACGGGCACCAACTAATAATGGGTGACTATTTTTCACGGAAGTCGAAGCGTTTTAGCCCCTTTTCGAAAATCCAATGTTCTGTAATTATGTTGGATGCTATATTTTTTGAAGAATGTTTCGTGATGGAAGCCATGCAAAATTCTCATGACAATATAACTTTCTTAGCAAATGGTATTGTTCCATTTGCCACTCAGTATTATAAGATAATGTTTATACTGCGACAGAATGACGCAGATATTAACAAAGCTAAAGCCGCCAATGAATGGTTTGAACATCAACGCAATACCGTCATGGGCTGGTCTGCAAATCTTCCATATTGCAATCCATTTGAGTGCAACGGCCTTTTAATACATGCTTATGCATAAGAAAGGCAATTCATGAAGATTCGCAAATTAATCGCTTTCATAAAGCGTTGCAGACATGAAATTGCTCTTGCAATCTTAGAAAATGTCTTCTTAATGTAAAATAAATGAATGCAGGGTTTAAAGTTAAAAGGAAAACTTTGTAATTATTGTAATTATTAATTGAGATCCTTTGAAAGGAAATTCGTGATGTTTTATACTTACTTAATAGCGTAACGGTTGTAGTTTTGTGAAAAATAGAATCAGCGACGCGAGTTCGAATCCTAAACGGGGTAGTATACGTTTCCTGTCGTACTAATGCCCATGGGGAAAAGATGAATCCTTCACTCTTCAAGCATAGTTATAGAGTAGCAGACAGGATTATTGAGCTAAGGTAACGAATAGTCGAAAAGAAGGAAAACTCTAAATACAAAACAGTTATAGCTTTCTTAAATATTGACTTTCTGTCACAACTTCCTCATACTGATGAGATTAGGTATATACGGACTTCATCATCATGAACCGTGATCATCAAGCTAAAACCTGATTTAAAGATCATTGTTTTTTTTTTTTTATTCAATATAAGACTAAGAGTTTTGTCAGGTATTCGAAAGTTACTAATTTTACGTTGCGTAATCAGAGAAACAGAGTATACATGCTGCAACTTGTTCGAGATCATCACCATAATGTTGCAAATTAACAGTGTATGGAAAGAAGTATAAAAGTCTCTTAATAGTTATTACCCACATTATTCTGTCATCAAGACGCCTTTGGGCATGTGGATTGGACAAGAAGTGAATATTTTCTAACGGTTAAAATTACTCCGAGCAGAATTCATTTACCGGCACCACCAGGTCGGCAGCCCAAAGAGCAACAATTAAGTCTCCTCATTGCTTTCGAAGCAATTGCAGATGCTTTTATTATGTCTTTTCTTTCGTCTCTCGTCGATATGTGACCTCTCTCGGTGGAAATAGTCTGTGTGTCTCTGTGTCTGCTCTTTCTTTACAGTTGCTCCTTTCGTATCATATGTATCAATTAATGAAGCTCAGCCTGTCGGTCAGGACATCCTATGTACTTTCTTCGATTTAAGCCGGAGTGTAATCTATTAATTTTCCTCTCATATTCACCACAAGGTCACCAGATTTATACTAGCGTCTACACGCAATAACAAAGAAATAACCGTTTTCTTTCTTTTATTATTTTCTTAATGGCGTATCAACCTTCGTGGGTTAATACCAAAGCCAATTATCTTGGACAACTGTAGGAGCACTATTTAGCTCACAGCTGGGGAATAAAAGTCTTCATAATTTTCTGAAGGGTATTATTTCCACTACTGGTAGACAAATGCACCTACCTTGGAAGCAGTGTCTCTTCAACCGAAAAAGACATCGACACGCGGCTAACGAGGGCATGGACAGCTATCGATAGACTTTCGATCATATAGAAATCAAACCTGACCGATAAAATGAAACGCAGTTTCTTCCAGGCAGCGGTCGTGTCGATACTGCTGTATGGATGCACCACTTGGACCCTTACAAAACGGCTCGAAAAGAAGCTACACGGCAATTACACAAGAATGTTGTGAGCAATATTGAATAAGTCCTGGCGGCAACACGCCACAAAGCACCAACTATACGGCCACCTGCCTCCCATCACGAAAACTATCCAAGTTAGGCGAACCAGACACGCAGGACACTGCAGGAGAAGCCAAGACGAGCTCATAAGTGATGTACTCCTATGGACCCCCACATATGGCCGAGCAAAAGCAAGACGACCGGCTCGAACATAAATACAGCAGTTATGTGAGGACACGGGATTAAGCCCTGAAGACCTGCTAGAGGCGATGAACGATAGGGAGAAGTAGCGAGAGAGGGTCAGGGATATCCGTGCTAGCGGCACGACGTGATGTTGATGAAGATCATTTCTAAAGTCAACATAATTACACGTAGGGAGTTTGAACTCGCTTACTACAATATTGAAGTCTGACATTTTATTCGTTGCATCATTGAGTTTCCCCCACTCTGGTTCCCATCTTCTACACAACACATTGTTACCATGTTCATTGAAAAATAATTATGACTTTTACTGGCTTACATGATAAATAACAAATGACTTTAGTCCCACGATTCGTTGTTAATTTCGGACTTTGTCTTTAATTTCTTCATTGCATATTACTGTAAAGATTATTTACTTTACTACAACGTTTTATATCTTCTAAAACCACATAATTCAATACTTCGGCTACATACGCAACAAAAACAAAATTGTACCAAAGATATTAAAAAGTCAACATTAAAAATATATTCATTGATGCTATGAATTTGGGTTAAATTGTGTAGAATTTCATAAAACAAATAACTGCCCTGTCGATGTGGTTTTAAATGCATTGACTGTATCTTTAATCAAAAAGTAAAAACCCTACTACTAAAGGGTAAGACCCTCTGTTGAAAGTGTACTCTGGATATGACACTAAACTGCATCTGATGGTGAGAATCTAGTTATCGAGGTTTGAAGAGTGTAGAATACCCCTTCAGTTCTATTACTCCCGTGTCTACTCAGTCCCTAATGGGTAGGACCTGATAGGGTCTCGTATATCTTTTTAAAAATTATTAATATTGGATAGGAATGCTTCTTACAAAATAGCTGTACATTAGTTGTAGTAAGAATCGGTAATTGTTTCTTTCTTAATTATTTTTTGCTTGTTTGTTTTAATAATATATCAACCTTCGTGGCTTATTTAATGCCAAAGCCATTCTTGCAGAAGACCAATTATGATACTAATTAACCCCTAGGTGGGAGGATGATAGACTTCATATCTTGCCCAAACATATTAGTTCAAAAATCAACATAATAACGTGACTGTTGTTCGAACATGATTACTTTGAAGCCACAGTCCAGCACGTTAGGCACTGCAATTAAAACTTTCGCTAATGTATCATTAATTACATAAAGCCATATAACTGTATACAAACAAATTGATAATATCAAATAGGAATAATTACTTCAAACCATATCATTATTATCATTATTATTATTAAAGTTATATAGAATACTTGAAACCATAGATATGCGTGAAAATTATTCGTCTTAGATAGAAATATTTGATACTATGTAACTGCGCAAAATGTTATAAAGGAATAACTGCGCAAAAATGTAAATTTAAATATACAATGAACGCGATCTGTAGGCATAGAATTATCCTAGACATTCCAGTAAAATCAATCACGCTACAAAATAAATAAGCGACATTCACGTAGTCCCCATCTATTACAAAACACAACCTATATTTTTGAGATGGATTCCACTGTTGGACTAAGAAAGGAAAACTAATTTAGCTTGTATATATATATATATATATATATATATAAGATAGAATAATTTCCTCTTACAGTTTCATTGATGAATATTATTGGCAGTAGAAATAATTTGAAAAATAATCACCGTACATGAACTTCTGTAAGGGAAAACCTATATAAATGACAAGATTTACCCTTATATTCTTAAAGTTCAAGAACAGTACTGATTGAAACAAGATTCTGCACGGAGTTCAACCGGAAGGTAACAAAAGCAGTTCCAGGAACTGTTTTTTTATATGAATGTTATTGCTAAAAGAATAATATGGAGAAGAATCAAATTAAAAATGATTATATGAATTGCTCGAGTTAAAACCAACATCTTCAGCAAAAATGCAATTTCATAATACTGTGAGATCAAATATATATATATATATATATATATATATATATATATATTTGTTGTCGGTCGAAAAGAAATAATTAAAATATTATAAAATAGGTAGGTCCACGGAGAGATTTGTATTTTTTTAATTGGTTTATTTATTGATTTTGTTCACACATACGTGTATGTTTCCAGCTTGTTGCTTTCGTCAGAAAACATACATGGCACAAGGCCTTGTTAATCGAGTACTCAATGACACTTGAACTCACACTTCAAACACGCCTCACTCAAAAAGAATGAGGGGAAGACCCCTATATAAACCAATAACCAACTGAAAATCATTCAAACTGCAAACACGAGTGAGTTCAAGTCTCAATTTCTACCCCATTAACAAGGCCTTCTGCCATATATGTTCTCTGGCGAAAGCAATAAGCTGGAAACATACATGTATGTAAGAAAAAAAATGGATGAATAAATAAATTTAAAAAATACAAATGTCTTCGTGGACCTACTTATTTAAAAATATATATATATATATACGATGGTTGTTCAAAAAATTCTCAGGCCTCACCCAAAAAGAAGCGTCTTTGCTGAACATTCTTTATCATGGCAAAACAAAATTAATTCTTATATAACTAGAAAAAATGACAAAAATTTGTCTTTTAATTTTTGGGCAGGTGATGCCCATAAAATGGCTAGAAGTGGACAAGTCGGAAATCCGAGTGAGGCTTTTAACCTTTTGAACGACTCTAGTATATATATATATATATATGTGTGTGTGTGTGTGTGTGTGTGTGTGTGTGTGTGTGTGTGTGTGTGTGTGACCGAACTGTAATATTTGTAGAACTTTGCTGCCGGAGCAAAAAATGAATTCAGCACTGAATTACAAAAACGAAACAGGGGGTTAGAATTTTCAATGTAATATATTTAACAAAAAAATAACAATGGGGGAATTGTTGTTTCGTAAAATATGTTTGAAAACTTTTACTAAATTGTCTAACATAAATGTTAACTGTTATAAAGTTTCAGAAAAAGTCACGGTATTTAAAAAGAAAGGGAAATCCGACTAAATTAGGATGGTATGTTTATAAACAAAAACTTGGACTTATATGAACACTTAATTAAAAGTTAACCATTTTTGTTTTTTTCATCAAAATCAAGAATCTGAATCTTTTATTGGAGGCCCAAATAACAACCAAATATACTTATAAACTTCAAAACATTTATGTCATTATAGATTGGTGCAACCTTTTATTGAGGTGTTACGTAGCATTGAAATTAAATCCTTAAATGTTAAACGTAACGAAAAACAGTGGGTTAATCTGTATGATTAAAGATGATGATCTCGAAGTTAATTTGAGACTACGGGTCTTATTGAAAGTTTTTGGTCCGATGGCCAAAACGGCTTTTGAAGTAAGTAATAACTGAATCAGGTAGTGAGAAACGCTTGACACAAGCGGTTGAAATGATCTATATATATCCTCTTATCACAAACTCCCCGGTTAGTCGGATGCATGATGAGAAACTGGAAAATTTTATAAGAGATAGAAGTAATATTTGGCTTGCTTTGATTTTATGGCAAATTAACCATTGTTGGTTATTTAATGCCAAATCCTGTTTTTACAAATGTATATTAATTATATGATTTGAAAAACATTTTGTTGATACCCCCAGTTAAATAATCTATCAGTTGTAATTCTAAGAATTCAATTTAGCATGAGTCAACAAATCTAAATGGTTACAAGTCTTGCTATTCAATTAAGCATCAGGCATCAGTTAAAGGATGAAACAGTTCTATTTCTAACAATTCAGTTTTGTATAAGTCCTTTTCTCCACTCAGTTTAAATGTACAACAATTCTATTTGTCCCATTGATAGGACCCTATTAGGTGCTACCATACGGGTGTGATGACAAGGAACTGTCATTCCACATTCCACATAGTTCCAGCATGACTGTTGCTTCAGATTTATTAATGTCATATATCAGGATACTCATTTGGCCGGGGGTTCTAACTATTCTGCAGAGATGCAGTCGGTGCATTCTACTGCCTCACCGGACTGGCTGACAAGTAATATATACATATGAAAAAGTGGTTGAGTTTTTATTCCTCATAGCAGCAGAGAACTCAGAAATAATTGTTTAAAAAATCGAATGACAACAGAAGACAATAAATGCGAACGAAGATGGCAATACGTAAGAGTGACAAGAGGCGAGGGATAAAACGCTCAAAGAACGGAGTGAAGATGGGTGCTAGCCGACAGTCGAGTAAAGGACTATGGATCCCCTTAATTCGTAGAGAATGTCTCTTCTTATCTTTGATCAGAAGTTTTTGATTATCTTTTTCCTTAACACTGAACAGTCACCTCACTTCGATAAACCTTAAAATCTGGTGTGGGATATCTACTCAAAATACTAAGAAAAGTTAGTGACATGAGGGTTTGTGACTCATGTTACATAAAGCATTAACCACGTGCCGAGCAATGAAATAATACTTTTTCGAAAACCATCTGGATATTCGTTAAAGATCTGAATGAAAAGTTGTCATGGGGAGGTGAACATATGAAAAAGCAATCGAAGGAAAGAATCAAAAGACAGTTTTCTTAATACAAGGGAGAATAAACTCGTGAAAGAAAAATAAAGAATATCAAATTATGTAAATGGGGAATTATACAAGTAATATAAAATAAACAAGAAACAAAAGAAATAAAGAAAATCTAAGTAATGACAGAAAGAATTTATAAAACAAAATAATGTGAAAGAAAGAAAGAAAGAAAGAAAGACTTTCATGGAATAAATAAATCAATTTAAAGAAAGAAAGAAAGAAAGAAAGAAAGAAAGAATTTCATTGAATAAATAAATCAATTTAAAGAAAGAAAGAAAGAAAGAAAGAATTTCATTGAATAAATAAATCGATTTAAAGAAAGAACGAAAGAAAGAAAGAAAGAAAGAAAGAAAGAAAGAAAGAAAGAAAGAAGTCAGGGTTGAAACGTGAAAGCAAAACGTTAAGGACTAAAAGAAAGAAAGAAAGAAAGAAAGAAAGAAAGAAAGAAAGAAAGAAAGAAGTCAGGGTTGAAACGTGAAAGCAAAACGTTAAGGACTGAAAGAAAGAAAGAAAGAAAGAAAGAAAGAAAGAAAGAAAGAAAGAAAGCTCATAAAACATGTTATAGAATAAATAAATCAATTAAATAAATAAACGAAGAAAGAAAGATAGAAAGAAAGAAAGATATCAAACAAAGAACGAAATAAATCAAACGAAGAATGAAAAAAACAGTACAATTAAGACAATGAATAAATAAATAAATAAAACAAAAGAGATAATGAAATTAATCCAAAGAAAGAAAGAAAGAAAGAAAGAAAGAAAGAAAGAAAGAAAGAAAGAAAGAAAGAAAGAAAATGTATACGAAAGTTAGAAAGAGAATTAGCAGACAAAAAGAAAAAAATAACAGAAAGGAAAATAAAGAAAGATGTTAAAAAACGGCAAATAAATAAGGAGAAAACAATTATAATATAAAGGAAGGAAGGAAGGAAGGAAGGAAGGAAACATACGTGAAAATTAGTAAGAGGATGAGAAAAAAGAAAAAGTTAACAAAAATGGGAAAAAAGAAAGAAAAAAAAACATTGACATTAGATATTACAATATTAGTAAAGATAGAATTCAAAGAAAAGGGAGAGTAAAAAATAAAGAAATATAGAAATAATAAAGAAACATTGAAAAAACATGGTGTGTGTTAAAGAAACAAAATTCGTTCTAAATGACCCATCGTGAATAGTTTATTCGTCAGTGACGAGATACAAACTGCTTAATTAAAAGACGAATTTATTATTTAATTCTTTTTAATCTGTTTCGCTCGCGTTTTTTTTTTTTTTTTTTTTTTTTAAATTACTTTCCACTCGCTATTGTTTTCTCATTAAATTCTGTAGAGATAGGTATTCACGTGAAAAATGAAGCAGCGTTTAATCAAAGAGAGAATCCACCTGGAGGCACAGAAGAGAAGTGAACGAAACATAAATGATGCTCGAACGAATTAGACCACACTGAGTTATAAAGTTGATCGCACTGCCTACATCGGTGTAAATCTTTGCTCAAAACGTTCCATTAACAAATTTAGAGACTCAATGTACGTTGCGTATTGGAAATCCGGAAACACATATTGTCGGTGCTACATATTTCGGAACTTACAAGAAGCATTGTGGTCAATTAAATACAAACAGTAACATGGGATTTACATTTTGTTCACCGAATTTCAGAACAAATACTTTTACATATATTCACCAAGCCTATCTGGCTCGACCAAGATGAGACACAAGATCAGTTTCTAAACAAAATAAAGGTAATCTGAACTCAGTTTTCATTCTCCGAGACTGGTTTCCTAACCAAAGCCAAGGAAAGCTGTTTGTACTATTTACTCATAACTGCCGGGAGAAGAGTTTAACATGCATTTCCCTTTGCATAAAATAAAATTCGAATGACCTAAACCAGGATTTGAACTCAGGTCGTTCATTCTACTTCCTGTGATTATATACGTTACGTTATGAGTGCATATTGAATCTAAGAGAAAAAGGATTAATGATAAACTTAAAGTTGAAAATTGAAATTTGAAATATCTTTTCTAATGAAATTAAATTTGTTAATGTGGATTTGAAATTTTTGTCAAATTTTGGGACCGCAAATTATTCTGAACGTATTAGAAACATTGTTGGTTATAAAACAAAATTCGTAAAATTAATTTTGCTTTGCAAATTAAAGGACACTAAATTATCATATTTACCCAACCCCTCCGCCCGGGCAGCATATGAGACAAGGTCAATTTTTTAAGCGGAGTTTAACAAGTTTGAATTCAGTTTTCCTTCTCATAGACTAGTTGCCTCATCAAGGCTGAAGAACCTAGTCTGCCCTACTATTTACCCATAGCTGGAGGGAGAATAATTGGATTCATACCTTTTCCAAAGTCATTAGTGCTATGTGAAATGCAATCAGTCAAGACCAGGGTTTGTCCAATCCTGCGACGATAACCATTACACCACGGAAACCAAATTATGTTTAGTGTAAGAGAAACGTTATTATAAATTAGATTTTTTTTTGTTTTTTTTTATTTGTTTTAAAAGAACCCAGGATTCAGTGAATATTGTTACTTCGAAATAAAGAAAGACATTATCAGTGGTCATGTATAAAATACAATTTTGTTCTTTATTTCAGGGAAACAAAATTGTTTATAAAATAAAAATGGCAGAATTTGTCCAATAACGAGACCAACATTTTTTCAAGATTAAGAATTTATAGAAATGATACTGACTTTTATATAAAATAAAAAGTATATTGGAATTTGCTTGAAGCATTGCACAAATTATTTTATTTCATTGGATTGAATTAATTTTAAGGGCTATTGCAATGCAAAATAATAATTATTTGATTCCAATTAATTTCAAAGTAAAACTTCATCGTCAGAGAACACGATTTTTGAGGTTAAAACTATTTTTTTAAAATTTAATCTTTTCTTTTAAATTTGAACTTCCAGCATCTGGTTCATTTATTTAAAAAAAATGCCCTGACGACGAAGTTTTACTTTGAAATTAATTTGACCATAATAATTGTTATTTCACATTGCAATAGCCCTCTAAATTAAATCATAACTATAAGATTATATAAAATATCATTTATATATATATATATATGTGTGTGTGTGTGTGTGTGTCTGTGTGTCTGTGTGTATTATTCGGTCCAGTTAAACAGAAGTTGGGAGTAATTCCATCAGGACCAAAAAAAAAAAAAAAAAAATTCAACAGTGAACATTTAAATTTCCTCGGTAAAGAGCTCAATGTAACTGACATTACTGAGCAATAATTTCTTAAGAAAAAACAAAAACCGGTCACATAAGTATTATAAATTTATTTCCATCCTGTTATGAGTTTTGGTATAAATCAAACACCCCAAAAATAACAGGACTTCTTCAGATCTAATGGATGAAATAATTCAGAATAGACACACGAAATTTTTGGTGTTTTTGATTTACATCAAAACCCATAACAGGATGGAAATAAATTTATAATCCTAATGTGACCGGGTTTTCTTTTTTCTTAAAGAAAGGTGTATATATATATATATATATATATATATATATATATATATATATATATATATATATATATATATATTGTGTACTAAGGAAGTAAATAATTTCTAAGCATGTACTTGAATACCGTGGAATATTTTCTTTTTAAGAGTTTTTCAATGAGAAAAGACCTTAATGTCTTCACTGAAAGTTTCTCAAAAGAAAATAATCAACGGTCTATAACAGGACATTCTTAATATATATATATATATATATATGGGGGGAGATAAATGGTAGATTAAGGTTAATCTGACAAGATGATTCAAATAAATGGAAAATGGATAAATCAAACATTTATAACGAGTTAAATGGTAATATTTCGTTCTTTATACAGAACAGCTGTGAATAAAGAACAAAATATTACCAGTAAACACGTTGTAAGTGTTTGATTTATCCACATTTTAATTTGTGTCTAGCCACACTGAAGAGTTTTGATACAACGAGACAGTCTGTCTGCGGATGACAATATATATAAGTAAAGTTGGCGACCGTAATCGAGGGCGACTAGAAGGCTCCTTTTCAATAGCTACTACATCGAGGTGTAGTGGAGGGCGCTATTCTTTACCTGTACAATATATATATATATATATATATATATATATATATATATATATATAACCCATCTACCCCGAGTATGATGCGATACAAATGCAAATTTTAGGCAGAGTTTAATAGGTATAAAATCGCAACTTTCCTTCTCCTAGATCGATTGCCGTACCAAAGTTAAAGACCCTAGTCTGCCATACTATTTATCCATAGTTGGAAGGAGAATAGTTGGATGTATACCTTATCTTAAGATATTAGTACTCTGTGAAATGCAATCTGCCTTGTCTAACATTCGAACCTAGTTCGTCGTATTCATTGCCTCTGACGGTAACCATTACATCATTAACATTTATATAATAAGGGCACAATATTGCTGAATTTATGATAATTGAAATAGCTTGAAGCTTGACAGAGAAGAGCTTATAGAATGTATTATATGAAAGAATTACTATTAATTTTCCGTCGAAAAATAAATTCAATCGGTAATACAGAGTAGGAAGTAATTGTACAATATATGAATAAATGTAAATGTTAAACTCACTGATGATTAAGAAGAAATGTATAGTCGATGTTCAGGAATTAATTTTATCGTAACTAACATGGAATAATTTTTATATGTGTAATCTTCAACTAAGGAGGTATCTAAAAGTTTAAAAGATTAAAGTAGATTTTCTGCAAAACGAGGAACCAGCCAAAAAGGGATACGAAAAACGAAGAATGAAAACAATCACGAGCCAAATACAACAAACAAGTAACATAATTGGGTTTCTAATTGATTATTTTATTATTTAGTTTTATTAGCTCCCGATTTATTCAGGGGTCTTTTTGACTAATTGTTATCAGCGCCGCTTCCGCGCACACGAAGTTATGGAACTGTAACCTATAAAATTGCTTCGGGAACCCAGGTTACCTCCGGTAGTGAATTGGTGAGCATGTTAGACTAGCAAACCTTCACAGGTGTTTTCGAGTCTCATTCGGGTGCCCCATTCATATGGCCTTGTGTCACATCTGGGCAAAAAGCTTGGTAAATTTCAACTAACTCATTTGCGTAGAGTGACAAAATTTGATTGAGGTAAAATAAAACAATGAAAGTTGGGGACACGTGTGATAATCACAATGATACAATGCAATGATATGGTGGGACGTCGTCACATTAATGATATGCTTAATTTTAGAATATTCAAATCAGAGGATTTGAAAATTAGACAGTTGACATCGACAGAAAAGTTAAGTAAGTCGGGGTTAGACGTTGGTACGAATCGGTGAGGTCAGATGGGTGAGTGACCCTTTGTATCTACCAAGCTGGTGTTCGTATACAGACCCTTACGATGTCTTCCTCTTTTTCTATCTCGTGTTTGCGATTACTATAATAAAATGTTGGGTCCGAACAAAGCATCTTCGTATCTGGAACAGCTGAGTCCCCTTGTGCTTTAAAAAAAGTGTAATATCTATTGATTTTCAAGATGTTGCCATGGTGTTGCACTCTTCACATTCGGTACCGGGCACTCATAGGGCCACATTTGGAACCGTGAAAAGCATAGTATCACAAACAGTAAGAGTTTTGGTTTCTTTCTTTAACGGGGTAACAATATTCGTTGGTTATTGAATGCTAAAGCCATTTTTGTTGCATATTAACCTTTGATCGAGTTGTCAATCAGATTCTCTGCACAGGACGAACCTGTGAAAATAAGCGGAAGCAGTCAAGTGGTTGAACGAAACTGAGTGTGTAATGAAATGATATATATATATAGATACCCACGTGAGATATGGATAATGTGAGTATCAGTCTTGACTCAGTCACAGTAACGCTAACGAGTGGCTGGGAACCCCGGGGCAGAGAAGCAGAAGTACTCAGTGGGGCCTTGAAGATAACACAGCGTGGGATGGCCAGAAAAAGAATAAGTTATCAGTCAGTATAGCAGTCTGTCTTCGTTTCCCTGTCTCTGTTTCTCACACTCCTACTGAGATTTGACTCCTCGAGAGAAATAAAGGCATATTATTTTAAGAGTCATGCTTATTCCTCCATTCATCATTCATCTGTTTATCATGTCGGTATGGCTATATAATATTTGTACAATGCCTTTCCCACTGGGATTAGTCCAAAAATAAACACAATAGGGTGACTGGACTTGATGTCGAAACTACGATCCAGCTCGTTAACCAATACGCCACTTGCTTGGCTGGGACTGTAGAATACACCGACTGCACCTCTGCAGAAGGGTTAGACCCCTCCCAACGAGTGGCCTGATATGACACTAAAAAATCTGATGGTGAGGTTCCAGTAATGCTGGAGCTTTGGGGAATGCGGAGCACCCCATCTTTTCAATCGCTCTCAGGTCTACTCCGGGTCAAATAGAACTGTTTTGATATTTAAACTGCGTATTTATGCTAAACGGAACTGCTTGAAATAGAACTGTTTTGTCATTTAAACTGAGTGATTATGCTACTCTGAATTGTTTGAAATAGATCTGTTTTGACATTTATCTGTGTGTGAACAAAAACTATACTTATACTAAACTGAATTGGTAGAATTAGAACTCTTTGACTAAACTGGATAGGTTAATATAGAAATGTTTTTGACAATAAAATTGTGTACTTACATTTAAACTGCGTCTTTATGCTAAACGTAATTGCTTAAATGGAACTGTTTTTGTATGCTAAACTGAATTGTTTGAAAAAGAACCGATTTGTTGTATAGAAATTGATTTGGCATTAAATATGTCATAAAATCCAAACAACCAACCAACATTACACTACAGTGACTAACGAATAATAATCACAAACTTACTATTGGTTTGGTTTGGTTTGGTTTGTTGAGTTTTATGGCATATCAATCTTTGTAGATTATTTAATTCCAAATCCACTTTTATGCAAATAATCAGTTCCATTTCAAACAACTCAGCTTAGCGTGAGTACACAGTTTAATTGTCAAAAACATTTCTATTTCAAACTATTCGTGCAGTTATATGTAACAATTCAGTTTAGTGAAAGTACAGTTTTGATGTCAAAAACAGTTCTATTTTAAACAATTCACTTTAGCATAAATACGCAGTTTAAATGCAAAAATCACTATAGCGAAGGAAGCATGATTTAGTTCTATTTGCCCCATAGATAGGACCCTTATCAGGTGCAACCAATCTGCGCCAAGTGGACCTGGGAGTGATTGCAATGAAGGGGTACTCCGCATTCCCCAAAGCTCCAGCATTGCTTTAACCTGACCATCAGATTTTTTAGTATCATATCCAGGACACCCATTGAGGGTGGGGGTCTTACCCCTCTGTAGAGAAGCTGTCGGTGTATTCTACAGCCCCAGCTGACTGGGCAAACAAACTTACTATTGAATTCAGCAACAAACAAAGGAATACATTAGGTTTTGAATTTTTCTGTAACAGTTAACGAACCACTTGGTTGTGTGAAATGTTTAAAAATTCGTAATAGATATACAGAATGACAACTACGTTTTATAATAATTCCCTATTGGTGTAGATAAGAATTTTTCTGCACTCACTTGTTCGAAGTGATCAAGAAAATTGAATCAAATAGAAAGGAGGTAAAAATTCAAAATCAAGAAAAAACAAAAGAAACAAGGAGAAAATGATCTGGATGTATCCCAGGAATACTCGGAGCCAGTTTTGTTTTATGATCTGGTCAAAATGAAAATAATGTGAGGAATTCATAAAAACAGAAGTTATGTGACTAAAGTCGTTTGATGTTTAACACATTACATATCAAAAAGACTATTTTTCTTAAATGATGCTCAATGGTCGTTTATCCACAAAATCTCATGATAAAACAGTGATACGTAAATTGAAGAACTGTTCTTTAGATTCAGGAACTCGGTAACAATCGCTCTACGAATTATAATTGTTGCTTCTTAATCAGCTTATATATATAGTGTGAGAGACAGAGACAGAGATTTAAATGTACCAACACACACACTCAGACACACAGACATACAAATATATGCATATGTGTATATATATATATATATATATATATATATATATATATATATATATATATATAATTGCATGTGTTCGCTAGAAAACATGAGAATGGTCTCAGAACGATGTGAAAAAAATAATTAATCAAAATTGTTTCAGTTATTCGAGTTTTACGGTGAAAAACATACAATATTCACCCACAAATGTGTATACCAAATAAATCTTACCAACTAAATTATACTCGTAATTTTTTTTTCAAAAAAATAACGGGTCTGTTACACTCACCTCTAAAAAATTATTGTGCATTGTAACCTGTAAAAAAGTTTTATCGATGTTCAACCACACCGTGTGAGTTTTGAGGTGCCCAGTCGTTACAATTATGACATTGAATATTAAAGCACGAAACAATCAACGTGTTTAAACAAAGAATGAAAACAGAAAGAACCCAAATACTAAATAAGACAATTGGTTAAGTTTTCAATTCCAGGTGCTTCTGTTATTAGCATGGTCTTAAAAAGGATCTTAGCTTTCAAAACCTAACATAAATGTTGATGTTATCAACTCTCTTTGGGCCAGAACGATGTTCATTTCGATCACCTTCAATCCCCCATAATATTCGTCGGATACACGGTTGCTCCAATTATTGGCAGATTACACATCTGATTTAAAACTGTTTAAGTACAGATCAGCGTTACTGATCTTACAGGAACCAGTGTTTCAGCACTACATTTAAGTCATTTAATTCTCGGACGGTCGGAGATTATTTCAAGAACTCCTGCCAATGCTAACCGGATCAAATTTGATGATTCAAACAAAGGTGGTGAATTCATATGAATGTAATTATATACATTAGTACATTACATTTGAAAATATGAAAACAATATATATATATATATATATATATATATATTTCTTTAAGAAAAAAACAACGAAACCAATCACAAAGGATTATAAATTTATTTCCATCCTGTTACGCATTTTTGAAATTTTCAAAAACACGTGTTTTTGAAAATTTCAAAAATGCGTAACAGGATGGAAATAAATTTATAATCCTTTGTGATTGGTTTCGTTGTTTTTTTCTTAAAGAAATTATTGCTCTGTATAATTGGTACATTGAGCTCTTTACCAGGAAGATTTAAATATTCATTCATGAATAATTTCTTGTCCAGATGGAATTACTCCCAACTCCGGTTTAACTGGACTAAGTATTCTATATATATATATATATATATATATATATATATATATATATATATCGGGATTTGCAAAAAAACAAATGTTTTATATCAATTTAAATGTCTTTTAGATGATTGTATCTCTGAAAATAAGAATATATTCGTTGGTTTAAACTCAATTACCCCATCGAGACGACTAACTATGCATCTCTCTGACATTAGTTCAATAGCAAAAGAATTTAAAAAAATATTTCTGTCATACAACTGACTTTCGGAAAATTCTAACCGAAAACATAACAATATAAAAACAACAAAATAACAAGCAAAATTTTAGAACTTGAAGCGTTTCGCATTAGAAAAACAACTACATAGACTCAAAAAAATTAATTTTGAATGCAGTACGAATGTACCTAAATGTCTTTCGCTTCTGCTGCTATTTATAGAACCGAATTTAAAGTAAACGCTATAACACATTAATATAAACATTGAACGCTAAATTATTGCAAAGTAGTTATGTACACGTAAAGGTTACATCGGTTTTACAATATACACACCTCTGATGATGGCTCAAGATCTGTGAGAATGTATTAGGGAACCAATTAATCATTGGAAGTTTAAAAACCAATTCCCGCCAGATATTGTAAAATCGATACTGTGACTCGAGAGGTTAAATAGAAAAAGATGCCACCCTTGTTTGTAAAGTTAGCGACCATAGTCGAGGGTGACCCGAAGGCTCCCTTTTCGATAGCTACTACACCAAGGTGTAGGGGAGGGCGCTACTCCATTCCCTAGATTCGCTCCACTTTACCCTTGATCCTTACCTTATAATGCTGAGTGTTAAGCAAGGTGGTATCAAGTTCCATTTTTAAAGTCTTTGGTATGACTCGACCTGGGATTGAACCCAGGTCTCCCGGGCCATTGGCGAACACTCTAACCGCTGGGCCAATGGTGTGTGTGTGTGTTTTGCTGATTATTTTGTCAATAAGTATGGTAATATTCTATTATTCGGGATATTTCTTTGTTTTCGACAGTTGAGGGATAATTATAAAATATTTCAGGGTGAGAGATAAAAAGACTGGGATAGATAGATAGATAGATAGATATGAGCATAGTGTAAGAAATTTAAAAAAACAAAAAAAAAATATGCTTATGAATAGATTGAATTGGATGTAAAAATATTGGGATAGATAGATAGATAGATAGATACGAGAATATGGTTTGATATATAAGACAAAATCGATCAAAGGAAAATTTCGAAATTAATTCGGGGACAGATTGATGGGGAACGTTGGCTTTTATACAGTTTAATTTTAATGATACCACCTCTAAATATCGGGTAATTACAGCAAAATATGGATTCCTCTCAAATGTTAGCCAAGAGCTGATAACACTTATGCAAATTCCATAATTAGATTGGTTTCTGCTCCATTTTATCCGCAAGCTAATCATTTTACATCATTATCTAATTATGTTTTCGTACTTATATCAATCTTTTGTTATTGTCACCGAAATCAATTTCGCTTAACTTGTTGTCACAATAACTTCATTATATTCAGGATTTACTTTGTATTTAAAACGATTAAGAAATAATTTTATATGTGTGTTTGTATTATAAGGAAAGATTATCATTAAATAATTGTTTTTCTTCTACAAAACGTTGTCTTGGGGGTGTCCACGTGTAATAGTTAAAGCGATGGACTGAGGAATCGTAGTAAGTGAGTTCGTAGTCCAGTCGCGCTATTACGTTCACTTTCGGGCAAATACCTTTGGGAAAGGTATGAACCCCCTTATCCTCCTAGCTATGGGTTAAATAGTACAACTACTATTCTTCTTGGAGAATGGCTTTGGCTTTAAATAACCTACAAAAGTTGTTACGCCATTAAACAAAGAAACCAAACGAAACCAAAACGTTGTCTTAATTATTCTTCCTAATTTCCGATTCTATAGGTGCATATTGCATGGTGAACGTTCCAAACGAACCATTAACAGTTATTGCCACTTTTATTCTCATGCTTCCCAGTTTTTTTTTCGGGGGGCGGTCAGTTCTATGGCAAGGTCTAAGTACTTGACTTTCTTTTCGTTTTTTTAAATTTTTTTCTGTGTGGTCTGCTGGGACAGTAAAATCCCTGAGACAGCAAGAGCTCTCTTTCTTTCCTATTCTCTCTCTCTCTCTCTCTCTCTCTCTCTCTCTCTCTCTCTCTCTCTCTTTAACTAGCGTGAGTTCAGTTGTTCTGGTCGGGATTAGGGGATCTGTTTCTATCTTAAAATCACAGAGAATCTGATGCATCTCATTCTCTACGACAGATTGTGTTTCGTGCATATACGTGGGGCCTTCAATAAGTTTACAGACTTTTTGTGTACAGGAATTTAAAATTGGCATAGACTCTTGAAAATTCAGTATCTTATTGCTATACATCATATGAGATGACTGGCCAATTTTTATGATTTCAGGTTCAAATGAACAGCTACAGCAGCAATTGGAATACACCCTACTAAAGCCTGATTGTCACAGCTGGTCAATTTCAAAAATGCAATCTGGACGTAAGGACACATTAGAAGAGCGATATGCAATAAAATTCTGTTTTAAACTTGGAAAAAATGCCACAGAAACGTATGGAATGCTTCAGACAGCTTTTCAACCATCTTGCATGAATTTAGCATCAGTTTTTGAGTGGCATAAGAGATTCAAGGAAGGCAGGGAGTCTGTGAGAGATGATGAGAGGTGTTAGAGGAGTAAGGAAGTCAATAGACCAGAGTTGATTAGCCAAAGGGTTAGGGTTAGAGTTAGGGTTACTATATTGAGGTTTTAAGGGTGTTCAGGAAGAGATTCCTAGGGAAGAGGCCAGCACTCTTCAAATCGGCTCAGTGGCATTTCCACCAGGATAATGCACCAGTCCACAACTCCATCCTTGACACAGACTATTTAACCAAGATGGGCTTCAAGACAAGTCCTCAGCCTTCCTATAGCCCAGACCTTGCTCCCTGTGACTTTTGCTTATCCCCTAAGCTCAGAGACTGTCGTTGTGAGACAATTGAGGAGATGAAAGAGGCTGTGACGAAGGTCATTGACACGCTAACACAAGAGTTCTTCCATGGAGCCTTCCAGAAGTTGTTGGAACGGTACAAAAATTGCATTACAGCAGGAAGAGATTACTTCGAAGGGGACTAGAGTTTCATGTGTGTACTATCAATAAAAGTCACCATACGAAAAAGTCTGGAAACTTATTTAATGATCCTCGTACCATTAAGTAGTATAATTAAACTTCAATAATTAGCACAACTCCCAGTGAATCCCCTTTCCGGACACCTACTGAGCCAGTTTCCTGCATTCGTTTATTTGGTGATGAATAATCTAATCTCTGACTTGGCATAAACTATAATTACTTTTTTATTATCGCATGTTCTTCACCATAGCTCAAACTGATGTTTTTTCAAGTGACCGTAAGTCTTCTCTGATTTCCAGGAATCTTCTAAGTATCCCAGTTAGATTAGGCAATGCTGAAGTATGGATGGTTCTAATTCTCAATCTTCAGATAACTCTATCTCAAAAAGCATGAAGAAGCTATTTTTTTAATTGCTCTCAAAATCATAATCATTTTATTAAAAACAATTGGCCTCCTATTAAACATAGATTATGTTACCTACACATTCGACCATCAAGTTTATACAAACAAAAAGCCTTGCCCTATTTAAAACACTTATTCCGGACAATTTATTTACAATTAATATTCATTTATATATATATATATATATATATATATATATATATATATATATATATAGGTATTATTCGGTCCAGTTAAACCAGAGTTGGGAGTAATTCCTTCAGGACAAGAAAATCATTCAAAAACTGAACATTTAAATTTACATAAATAAATTATATAAATAAGTATATATATAAATAAATTTATAATCCTAAAGTAACCGGTCTTTGGTTTTTCTTTAAGAAGATATATATATATATATATATATATATATATATATATATATATATATATATATATATATATATATATATCAGAATTTGACAGTCAATAACTTTTAAGAGGTTAATTTACCATAAAATCCAACCATCACCAACCTAAAAACATGCAAATATTAGGCATTAGATAATCTGTAGAGGTTGGTATGCCATTAAACCAACCAAACAACCAACCAAACAACCAACCAACCAATCTCTTTTTCAAGATCTTTGGGACATTTCCAAGTGACTCTAACAACGTTATCACTAACCTACAAAGGTATACATCCAATTATTATGCCTCCGGCTGTGATTAACCTGTAGGATGTGCTGAATCATTTAACCTTTGATTACCGGTCTTGGAGAAAGAAATATCTTAATTTGAACCTGTTAAATGCCACTTGTATCACATCTAGTTCGTATGGAGGGGCTGGGTAAATAATACTGTCAATTTCATGTTCCACGGCGTTTTCAGTACTTGGGCAAGATATTAGTCTATAGTTTAATTGTTGTTTTTTTTTTACTCTATGGTCTGCTGGAACGGAAAATGTCCACGAGTTGACAAGTAATTTTATCATTGATCAAAAAATGGTTGAATCTTCTGGCTGGAATGTCTACGCATACAATTTGAAAGACTCAACGTAATGTCTGATTCATCACCTTTCTCACCCAGTCAGACTTATGATGCTTGTATTCTAACTGTATTGGCTCATCATGTGATCATCTGTTCGATCCCTACCAAAAAATCACGTGAAATAGATTCGGCCTCTCTCTTGAGGTTTTTCACTTCTTAGCAATGGCATGGTTATTTCATGCGCAATCTAGCTAGTTCTCCGTTTGAAGTATCCTGGCTTCTATTTTTCTTACCGTTGTTGTTTTCTATTATCATTATTATTTCAAAGTTATTCACACCATCATCAGCTGATGGCTTCTCACTAAAGATTGAGTGACAGTAAGTCCCACAAGTCTCTGAGATTCTTCTCAGTATTCTGGCCGTTACTCTGACCTTCCATTTCTTGATTTTAACATACATGTTAGTGCAGACTTCTTCTTCTTCTTCTTCTTCTTCTTCTTCTTCTTCTTCTTCTTCTTCTTCTTCTTCTTCTTTCTCGGCCACTTTTTTCGATTACCTCTGACGATTAATTGATTTCACAGTAACATACACTCCTAAATTAACAGATACTACACTCACGTATTTAATGAAACTCGTTGCAGAAGGATTAAAATAAAAGATAATAAAATGAGAATATCACCGACAAAAGAGAAAATACGGTTAGTTTCCAAACTCTTTAGCATCGACGAAAGAGAATTTACCGTTTCACTGAACGTCTATTTCGGGATTGTTTAAATCATTATAGCTACTCCTTGAGAGTTTTTCACGTCTGCGTGGAGTTTCAGTGACAGCAAGTCTCCTCAAGTCTTCAGGACTCTTCTCAGTATTCTGTACGATCTCAATAATGCAGTAGTCTGGATTGTCCCTACTCGTCCTTTTATTTCCAAGTCCTCCAGTCCTTGTATCAATCATTTGCTGAATATAACGAAAGCTAAAATTACAATTGGTACAATCGACATTTTCATGTTCCACAGTTATTTTGGTTTTTTTTTCAATTCCCTATCAAGGTCGAGGTACTTATTTTCGTTTTCTTTCAATTTTACTCTGTGGTCAGCCAAGACATCAAAGTCCACAATACTGAATGTTCTCTTTCTCTTCTTTTTTTGTTGATCATTATAATTTCTGTTCTTCTGGACGTGATTTCGTCATCCGTTTGTATCTCAAAATCCCATATGAGTTTGTGCATCTCATTTTTTCTGGATAGATGCTGGATTGTGCAAATACACATTTTTTCCTATGGTTAAATTTCATTTTCTTGCCCAATTCCAAGTAGATCACCCTGTCCACCCATTCATGCCTTGTCTTATTCTATTTCTGGGCTAATTTACTCCAGCCGTTTATATTGTGATTGATCGTTTCGTTATTTCCACTGCTGTTACCTAAACCTGTTTTATATACTATTTCTTCATTTTAAACCCAATATTTCATCAAACATTCTACATTTTCCTTTCACCTTCGTCACTTTTCTTTTTTCTTTTTTTTTTTTTGTCATCATCATCTTCTCTCCAGACGCCAAAATACAGATCCCCGACAAAAATTAACAGTAAATTATCGTAAAAATTGACTCTCGCTGAAAAAGGAATTCAGTTGCATACGCATTTAGGGTTACAGACGTCACATCACGGAAAACTTATTAATTAGTATAAACACTTTAAGCTTTCATTTCCTTTCTTTTTTTTAATCTAATTTTTGCCTTTTGGCTTTTTTGTTTCTTCTCCCAAACCCTCTTTGCTAGAAAGTTGGAATTGAGCAGTCACTTGAGTACAACCGTTTCATCGCCATGTCTACTTTTGTATACAAACATCTTACCATTTCAGCGCTCTTGGCCTAAATCATTTGACTGTCAGAACAATTAAAGTCGACTGTCAGCACCGGAAGTGATTCATTGTTGAAGCTCTCTATGGTAATTGACTGCTTCCGGTGCTAACTGTTTATACAGGTGATCAATCTTCCTGCGTTTCGTCTGTACCATGTTCATTTTATTCTTTGACGCGGACCATAGATTTTATCACCTTTATTTTACGTATATATATATATATATATATATGTGTGTGTGTGTGTGCGTGTGTGCGTGTGTGTTTGTGTTTGCATGTCTGTGTCTGTATGTGTGTAAGTGTTTTCCGTTTTAGACACTTTTTTTTCTTTTTTCCTTCCTTTTTTCATTCATTTGTAGGAGACAATCAGTCGACGGAAGACGCCAGCGAGAGTTCCGCAACAATGAAGACAGAAATCAGACTAGGTCCAAAATATTTGGGGAAAATGCCAAGTTTAGGGTGAGTGCATGTTTAGCTTTAGAGAAAACCAGGAACTCAAGCGTATCCTGTCGAAGCCAAAATACAATTAATAAATAAATGTAAGCGTCTAAAATCTGGCAACTTGGAATTCTCTGAACAAATGAGCAAACCATGGCTGCTTGAAACCCGCAAGCTCATCAAATCTGACCCACCTACACTCGTCATGTCTCGTATATCAAACAATCTTATGATGCTTGGCAAGACATCAAAAATCTAGTCGTGGCTTGCTAACACCAATCTGGAAACTACATCCACATCACAAAAGTGAAAGAGCTAAAAGTACTTCAATTTGAATATTCATTATATTTCTATGAATAAATCGTGCAAACGAATGATTAATATTAAAAAAAAGATTTATTAGTATTAATTACCAATACGTGAAACCGTATTACTGTGTTCAAACAAATTATATATATATATATATATATATATATATATATATATATATATAATGTGGAATGATTATACCAGACACTGATATTACATCCGGTTTTCACTCCAAGTTCTCGTACATATCCTTTTGTTTGTCCGCTTCCATCTTGACTTATATACTTTATATTTATAGTTATATCTTTAATGAATATGAATCTATTGAAAGAATATTTTAATATATTTTTTACTTCATTATGTGACGGTTGTCTGAAGAGCTGAAATAAACTCATCATAACCAAATGGCGGTCTATTGATTTTTTTCAATCACACACACACACACACACACACACGTATATATATATCACAATAGTCATCCACAGACAGATCTTTTTCGTTCTATCAGAACTCATCAGTGTGGCTAGACAGTATCTTCCCGTAGATGGGATCGAAACCCAAGCCAAAGCTTCTAACCATTCAGCCACGAGGAGATATTAGCTGCGAAGTAAATTTTAAACGGTTATGAATCACAATTACTATTGTTTACATACATCCGTTCAAACGGTTGCCGAAACCTCAATTCATCTACGAAGAGGCTTGCCATAAACGCTAATGGCAACACTCCGTTCATGTATATATATATATATATATATATATAAACAGAATTTCTCATTAATTAAGCACAATGGTTGATATGCAATATATATATATATATATATATATATTGTCATCTACAGACAGACTGTTTCGTTGTATCACAACTCATCAGTGTGGCTAGACACATGATATGCCTTAAGCTGTAATCGAAGCCCAGCCAACTTTATGTCAGCCCGATAACATAACATCACAATTACCGAATTTAACGTATATGGATTAAATGTTGGCATTTGTTTCTTGTTGGCCGGGCTGAAAGTACTTTGCCGGTATATTCGGTAGAAGATACTACTCACAACAAAGAGGGGTGTTCTAGGTATGAAACTAAACTATATCTGGTGGTGAGGTTCCATATCTCTAGATCTATGGAATGTGTAATACAGGTTCATAGCCATTACTCCCAGGTTTAAGCTGATCCCAAGTGATTGTACCTAGTAGGATTCAACTTACAGCTCCAATAGAATTGATTTACAATTATTTTAGATTGAATACTTGATAACATATACTAACAATTGTTAGTAGAAGCTATAATTATTTATTAGAGATTATTATAATGAATTGCCTGTAACCAGTGTGGAAATGTCACCTGTTTCATTATGGAACATGACATTTCCACGCGGGTTTCAGCCTCTCTGAAACTGGTAGACAAATTCACCTACCTAGGAAGCAGCGTCTCATCAACCGAAAAAGACATCGACACACGGCTAACGAAGGCATGGGCAGCTATCGATAAGCTTTCGATCATATGGAAATCAAACTTAACCGATAAAATGAAACGCAGTTTCTTCCAGGCAGCGTTCGTGTCAATACTGCTATATGGATGCTCTACTTGGAGTCTAACTAAACAGCTGGAGAAGAAGCTGGATGGCAATTACACAAGAATGTCGCGAGCAATATTGAGCAAGTCCTGGCAACAACACCCCGCAAGGCACTAACTATACGGCCACTTGCCCCCCCCATCACGAAAACTATCCTAGCAAGACGAACCAGACATGCAGGACACTACTGAAGAAGCAAGGACGAGCTCATAAGTGATGTACTACTATGGACCCCCGAATATGGCCGAGCAAAAGCAGGACGACCATCTCGTACATACATACAGCAGCTATGTAAGGATACGGGATTTAGCCCTGAAGACCAGCCAGAGTCGATGAATGATAGGGAGAAGTGGCGAGAGCGGGTCTGGGATATCCGTGCTAGCGACACGACATGATGATGATGATGATCTGAAACCAGTTAACTATGCATAACTAAAGTATAATCGAATAAGAATAATTATTTAAAACCATATAAAATTATTAGAATAAGATTAGAATATTCAAAAACATGCAACAGTGATACTATGTAACACAGTTGGGTATTAAACCTAAGGATTAAGTGTATATGGAAAGATAACCTTTTGAAACTTTTGATATTAATATGTATTATAAGCTATTATCAGTCCGATTATAACATTATTAATCATCATCATCATAATGTCGTGCTGGTAGCACGGATATCCCTGACCCTCTCTCGCTACTTTTCCCTATCGTTCATCGCCTCAGGCAGGTCTACTGGACAACACCCCGTATTCTCACATAGTTGCTTAATGTATGTTCGTGCTGGTCGTCCTGCTTTTGCACGGCCATGTGTGGGGGTCCACTAGAATACATCACTTCTAAGTTCGTCCCTGCTTCTCCAGCAGTGTCCTGCATGTCTGGTTTGTCTAACTTGAATAGTTTTCGTGATAGGAGGCAGGTGGCCGTACAGTTGGTGTCTTGTGGGGTGTTGCCGCCAGGACTTGTTCAAGATTGGTCACAGCATTCTTGTGTAATTGCCGTCTAGCTTCTTCTCCAGCCGTTTTATTAGACTCCATGTAGTGCATCCATAGAGCAGTATCAATGTGACCACTGCCTGGAAGAAACTGCGTTTCATTTTGTCGGTCAGGTCTGATTTCCATATAATCGATAGCGTATTGATAGCAGTCCATGCTTTCGTTAACCTCGTGTTGTTTTCTTTTTCGGTTGATGCGACGCTGCTTCCTAGGTAAGTGAATTTGTCTATTTGTTTATGAGGGGTTCCGTCTAGAGTGGAGATGTCACCCGTTTATTATTGCACATATATTCCGTTTTGCGTGCATTGACATAGAGGCCTATGCCTGCGACTGCTCGTTCCAAACTATTCAGTAGTGTTTCGGCCTGGTTGGGTGTATTTGCCAGTATCGCTATGTCATCGGCGTAGTCGGCGTCGGTAATTGTTTTTGCGGGGTACCTTCTGTTTTTTTTCTTTGTCAGCTCGAAGCCGTTCTCTCTGGTTTTGTCAATCGATGTTCTAAGTACGTAGTCTAGACAAAAGATAAAGAGGTACGGAGCCAGCGTGTCCCCTTGTTGTACTCCTGCTACAATGTCGAAGAATTATGTGACTCCATCTGGTGATCGTACTTTGGTGTTTCTATAGAGAATTGTTATTGCTGCTACGGTTTCTTTAGGTATGCCGTATGCTAGTAGGATTTATTCCATCTTTCCTCTTTGAATGGAATCGAAGGCCTTGGTAAAGTCGACAAATATTAATGTCGCTTGTAGGTTTTTTTTGCCCGTACACATTCAAGGATTCTACGGATGGTTAATATTTGTGAGGTCCTGGATCTATTTCTTCGGAAGCCGTTTTGGTTTTTCCTAAGTATGTTGTCGATTTTGGGTTCTATGCGGTTTCGTAGTAGGGCATTGTAGATTTTGGCTGCTATGGATGTAAGTGTTATGCCTCGGTAGTTTTTGGCTAATCTGAGGTCACCCTTTTTAGGGAAGAGGAGGATGCATCCCTTCATCCATCTATCTATCGGATTTTGATTATAAACTGCGCTGCAGTGTCGGAGCAGTATGTAGTCGAATCGTCTGGTCTTCCATACTTCTGGGGGAATCTCGTCTAGCCCTGCAGCTTTCCTATTTTTAATTTTTCTGAGAACCGAGTCGAGTTCTTCTTGTGTAAACGGTCCTAGTTTAATGTCCAATTGTTTACTAATTATTCTGGTGATTGGTTCATGTGTTACTTTTGGTGGGTTTCCTAGTAGGTTTTCGAAGTGCTGTTTCCACAGTTTTATTCTTTCTTGTTGGTTTGCAGCTTTCAGCTTTGCTTTGGCTGTGCTCTTTCTTTTACTTACTTCGTTTATTGTTTGCCAGGCTATCCTAGATTGTCTATCTTCCACCGAGTCTCTAATCTTATCTATCTGATTTTGAATGTATTCTGTCTGTTCCTTTATACATATGCCTGCTAATTGATATTGTGCCGTTTTTAGTTTTCGGGCATTTGTGCTTGTTCTGTTTTTTCGATAGTTTTTGGAGGCTGTTTTCACTAGTGCACGCTTTTCTCTCACCCCTAAAGTTTCCCATGGGACTCTATATTTAGTTTTGAGTTTTGTTGGAATATATTTCGCTGCTGCCTCGAGGTGCGCATTGACGAAATTTTGATATTCGTCATTTGGAGTACTTTTTTCCGTCTTCTCTTGTAGTGTTTCAAATCTGTTTCTTAATTCTAATACGTATTTATCTCTTATATCTCTGTTGTTTAAAAGGGCCCAGTCATAGTGTTTGGTGGTCGCTGTTCGTTTGGCGTTTTTTCGTCGGCTTAGCCGAATTTTTGCCGTGACTATTCGGTGATCGGACGACACACTCTCGAAAGAGGAGTATGCCTCGCAATTCATTGCACTATTTTTCCATTTCTTGTTTATAAGGACGTAGTCTATCTGTGCTTTACTATTGTTCGCGTACGTGTATGTCCATAGTTTGCCCTACCATTTTTGGTAGTTTGTATTGAGGCATGTTAATCTATTTTCTATCATGAAATCTGTTAGATGTTGCCTATTCCTATTGGACGTGTTGTGGAGGCTGTATTCGTTGTTTCCGTTTTTCCCGATTTGGGCATTCATGTCTCCGCCAATGACTAACATGTTGTGTTTCGGGATGCTACGCACTAATGAGGATAACTCATCGCAGAAGGTGACTAGTTCAGTTTCTTCACTAACATTGGTAGGACTGTAGCAGGAGATGATTGTTGCTCTGGGGTTGCCGTTAAAAGTAGCTTCCCTCATCCTAGGTTGTATTTTCTCAATGCTACTTAGCGTTTTTAATGCTCTAGGTCCTATAAGCATTCCTACCCCTCCTTCTGCGGCGTTGACAGAGTTTTTCCATGCCGATATTGTGTCGAGCGTCCATCCATTGCCAGTTTCGTGATATTTGATATCTTCGGTGTGCCTGTATCAGTGTTCTTGTATGCATATTATGTCTATCTTATGTTCTACGGCCGATGCTATTAGCTCTGGTAGTTGTCCTATTCTATTTAGGTTCTTACGTTAAATGTCGCTATTTGTAGTGTTTGTTTGCATTTTAGTATTTTTTGTCGTTTGAGCTCTATAGCTGATTTTTCGAACACTGAGGCCAGGGCTCCAACCTCAGCAGGACGCGCCCCTTTTTCACCCGCGCGAAGAGCGATGCGGTTTGTGTATGTGGTTTGAGTGTTGGTCATGGTTATCTTTCGATGGCTGTTGTATTCTCTTCTATAGAAGCAGTAGTTCCCCGATCGAACTAACGATCCTGAGCGTTAAGTCGTCAAATTCACATCCAGGACCTGTTTAGGTATTGGGTTTGGTCATCAAAGGGTTTAATCAAATACCTTTACGTACATCATGCTGCTTCCCATGTGTACGTAAAAAAAAGGGGGGTAATTTTAATTTAAGTTTTCTTAAGTTTTAACTTTGTTAAAGTCCAGGATTAAGGTACTTTTATCATACTTTCACTTACATTTTCACCTATCTTCTGATACTGCTACAGAAATAATGTTGTTGTTTTTTGCAGTATTGGGACTTTTTTCTAGGCTTTTTAGTTTTTCTTCTGTACTGCCGTTAGGAGCCAAGGAGGATTTAACAATTATATAGCTTTTACAAATGAAAATTTTTCTTTTTTTTGGGTGGGGTGGTGGCATTGGGAGTTTTAGGCTTTTAGTTTTTCTTCTAAACTATTGTTGGGGATAGAGCGTTAATAATTTTAAACTTTTAGAAAAGATTCAAAACGTTTTGCCATGTTCGCTGACACTTGGACAGAGTCATATATTCAATTTGGGTTTATAGTAAGGGTGTCTTTACATTTAAAACGCACAGTTTAAGCAATATTTTACAAACTAAAGTACAGCATAAAATTTTGTAAAATCTTCAGCATTTTAAATTTATAGGACTTAAAGACACACTGACCAATATTGAAACAATTTTCTCTGCTGGCAGGTGCGAGTTCAAATTCTTCCTCTCCCCTTTTAGCGTTTATTTACTAATGAATTTAAAGTATATTAATATGTATTATAAGCTATTATCAGTCCGATTATAACATTGGCTATTGGGTATATGGAAAGATAATCTTTTGAAACTTTTGATATTAATATGTATTATAAGCTATTATCAGTCTGATTATAACATTATTAATATGTATTATGATATATTAATATGTATTATAAGCTATTATCAGTCCGATTATAACATTGGCTATCGGGTATATGGAAAGATAATCTTTTGAAACTTTTGAAATCAATATGTATTATAAGCTATTATCAGTCCGATTATAACATTGGCTATTGGGTAGAGTGTTCGCCAATAGCCCGGGAGACCAGTGTTCAAATTATTGGCATTGGAAAAGACGACTTTACTTCATCTAATTTTGAAAAAACTCTTACGAAACAATTACATGAAAATGAACGTACAATGATGTTGGTTTTTTGGTAGTTTTGTTTTACGGCGTATCAACTCTTTCGGGTCATTTAACGCCGAATTAATTCATTTTGCTAAAAGTTCGAACAATTCCATATAAGTGCACATGTTCTTTACACACAGTTAAATGTTATAATAGTTCTATTTCAAACACTTCATTTCAGCATAAGTACGCAGTTTAAATGTCAAAAGAGTTCTATTTCAAGCAATTCAGTTTAGCATAAGTAAACAGTTTACTTCTTTTTTACGCATATATAGGACCCTATCGGGTGCTATCATTCCGAGCCAGAGAAGACCTTGGAGTGATGGCAATGTACGGGCATTCTGTATTCCCCAAAGCTTCAGCATTACTGGAACCTCACCATCAGATTGTTTACTGTCATATACAGGGCACTCAATGGCGGGGTCTTAACTCTCTGCAGAGAAGTATTTGTTGTGGATAAAGATGGTTAAAGCATTTGTTGTGGTTAAAGATGGTTAAAGAAATTGTTAATATCTTCTACGATCAGGCAAGATCAATAAGAACAAAAACAATGGATTCCGAGGCTGTTCTCAAAGCCATAGTGCAAAATCGAGTGAGTAGTATTTGGTGAGCATCAGGCGAACTCGGTATCTCATAGTCAAGTGTCGTTCATCTCCTTAATGTCCACAGCAAAAAATTCGAATTTGCGTAATGGTGCCTCACGAATATATTGCAGAATTTTTAACTCAACCTCGT
This sequence comes from Sepioteuthis lessoniana, assembly GCA_963585895.1. NCBI lineage: Eukaryota > Metazoa > Mollusca > Cephalopoda > Myopsida > Loliginidae > Sepioteuthis > Sepioteuthis lessoniana. The sequence continues at coordinate 127,706,556 of OY757905.1, read as the reverse complement.
CTTAGCGTGATACATTTATTTTATTTTTCTTATTTTTTGCGAATTTCTAATAAAGGATTTTATTCACAAAAAATAACTACCGGACTCTTTGCACTAAGAATATTTCAGATTTTTACAATATGATGCTGTCAGGTAAATTGTGTAATTCATTAAAAAAGAAAGTATACAATTTTACTTATATTTATTGTTCAGTTTCTTATAATTGATGTAACCACTTATAAGAAATTGGATGGAACAAAAATAGTCTTAAATTGTTGTAAGCACCTATTAGAAAGCTGTTATTGTATGGAACAGAAAAGAAATAGACTTAATGAGATGTATATTTGAAGTATAACGCATTTTGGCATGCCAAAAAAAAAATCAGTTCAGGATATTATTGTTTGATGAGGTTCAAGCAATTCTTAATAAACCCTTCCATTTAAATGTCATTAAAATGATCTATTAGAAAGCACTTAGAGACAGATAGGGCCAACAACCAGAGATGACATTTGTTCCGTGATGGATGCCAACGTTTGATACATTCTCAGTCTTAAAGATAAAGACTGAAAAGGAAAAATGGGTATCATGGAAACCTGGCTTTTGCTAAAACATCCGTCAAGGATGAACAGTAAGACGGTGACTGTTATTCGAACTGGTCTACCACGATGTCAGTATCAGACACATTGGCATTTAGGCTACGAAGACTCTAAGTGGGATTGAGTGTTTTTCTCTACGACAAATAGTTTTAGATACATGTAATGCTTTATAAAGAAAAACATGGAGCCATACGATGATCACAAGTACTCTTCTGCTCCTTTCTCTCTCTCTCTCTCTCTCTCTCTCTCTCTCTCTCTCTCTCTCTCTCTCTGTTACTCTCTTTCTCTCCCCCCTCTCTCTCTCTCTTTCTCTCTCTCTCTCTCACACACATACACACACACACACATATATATATATATATATATATATATATTGTCATCCCCAGGCAGAAGTTATATATATATATATATATAGATATTTGTTGGCCGAAGCTATAGAATACGCCGACGACACTTCTGTAGAAAGTTAAAATATTCTCCAAACGAGGGCATCTTTAGGCTGTGATTTTCGACTTTTGCTGACTTACGACGGGATACTGGTTGCTGAATAGTCTTTGACCCGGCAATCGAGACGTCTCGTGACATGTAACTCTCTACTTTGTTTTTTTACAATGTTTGAAGTTGGAGAGAGGCTCGATCCGATTAATCGAATAGTTATGTCAAGCCCTAGTTCCTAAATGATTGTTCCGACTGTAATTTTCGTTTGATCTTATGGCAAACGAATAACCTAAAATAGTTTATCGTGCAAGCAGCAAGAAATTGGTAGCTGAGGGTCAATTGAGCCGATAGCAATACTTAAAACCAATTAAAACGGCGTGCAAAAAATTATTAATATCAAATAGAATTATTAGTGTTACATTGCATGACTAGAACTCGTGTCTTTGCTATGGCACTAAGCTGCATCTTATAGTGACGCTTCAGTCTTTGACTATATGGATGTAGAGAAATCTACATCACCGTAACTCAAGTATCCATTCTGACTCGGGGTGATAATTTCTATGGGTCAAATAAAAATGTTCAATCGTTTAATAAGGATTATTATACATCTTGCATGTTTCTCACATCAACGTTAGCTGATAATCTTTCGCTGGAGTTTGAGTGACAGCAAGTCTCTTTAAGTCTTCATGACTCTTCTCCGTAATGTGGCTAGTCTTAACAATGCCAGAGTTAAGATGTTTTCGGTTCGTCCGATAATTTCTAAGTCTTCCAGACCCCTTTCTAAACCCTTAGTGACCTCTCAAAACGGGTCAGTTACAATTGGTTTAGCTGTTTCTCTCACGTTCCACAGCTTTCTTAGTTCTATGGCAAGGTAAAAATACTTGTCTTTTTTCTTTTCTTTGATTTTCCCTTTTTGAACCGCCGGTAGGTTTATGATTATCATTCTTATTCACTCCTTGAGAATTGTTTACATCAGCGTAAGCTGATGGTCTTTCATTGAAGTTTGAGTGACAGCAAGTCTCCTCGAGTCTCCAGTTTTCTTCTCAGTATTCTGGACAATCTCGATGGTGTAGTAGTTTGGATGATCTCTAATCATCCTCTTATTTCCATTACCTCCAGTCCCTTTAATAATCCTTTGGTGACTGTACCAAGAGCACCACTGACAACTGGTTTGAATGCCTTTTTCATTTTTCACAATTTTTTTCAATTCCCAAGCACGGTTGAGGTACTAATCCTTCTTTTCACTTTCTTTCAATTTTACCCAGTAGTCAGCCGGGTCAGCAAAGTCCACAATTTTGCAAGATTCTTTTTGTTGATTATTATAAGATCTGGTCGTCTGGTCGAGATTACCTGATAGGCTTTGATGTTAAAATCCCAGAGAAATTCATGTGTCTCATTCTCCAGGACTCATAATGGGTTGTGCATATACCATTTGTTCGTATAGTCAAATCTAAATTTCTTGCACATCTCCCAGTGGATTACCTTGCCCATCCAGTCATGTCTAGTCTTATACTCCTTCTGTGCTAATTTGCTGTATTCATATATTACGTGATTGTTCGTTTCGTCTCTCTCACCACTTCATCTACATTTACTGTTTTGTTGCGTCTTATCTATCCTTGCTTTGATATAATTGGTTCTATTGCGTTGTTTTGAGCTTCAATTAGGAGATATTCATTTTCACTTTCAAGGTTTCCTTTTGTTAGCCACGCCCATGTTTTTATTCGCGGGAGAAATTGCATTTAAGCCGCTTAAAACGCCCATAGATTTGTTTTTCTTCCCATTTCTGTTTTCTAGTCATTGTTGTTCTTTTGCTCCACGTGTAGTCAGTGAGGTTTCTGGTGGCTGTTATCAGTCTTTCTCCGCGATTTTCTATGTATTCTTTAAATCATTGTATTGATACGTCAAAGCTGTCTTCAATACTGGCAAGTCCTCTTCTGCCTTCTTTTCTCGATCCAAATAGTCTGTTAACGTCATCTCTGGGACGTAATGTCTTATGCATGGTCATTAGTTTTCTTGTTCTTCGGTCCATATGTTAAAAGTTCTTCTCAGGTCCACTTTAAGAATCGTCCCGAATATATGGGAACAGCCCAGGCGTATATTCGCTTGATGAGGTTTCTGCTCCATAGTTTTGTCTCGAGTAGCTTTCTGGTTCTCCTGAGATACTTTTCTTAATTATCTTTTCTTTCAGCTCCACTTGTTTGATTGTGTCGGCTTTTAAGATGGCCATGTATTTGTAAATTTCTTTTTATCCGAATGTCCTAATCTTGTCTTGATTTGGTAGTTCCATTCCGTCCACTCGGTGTCGTTTGCCGCTTTTTATTACTAGTACGGCACAATTTTCGATGCCAAATTTACTATTATTATTAACTCCTTTAGAGTTTTTCACACCAGCGTTAGCTGATAGACTTTCACTGGAGGATGAGTGACAGCAAGTCTCCTCAAGTCTCCTGGACTCTTCTCAGTATTTTGGCCGTTCTCAATAATGCTGTAGTTTGGACGGTCTCCACTCTTCCTCCAACTTCCATGTCCTCTAGTCCCTTAAATGATAATACTGTACCAAACGCACCAATCACAATCGATATAATTGTCACTTTCATGTTCCATAATTTTTTCAGTTCTCTAGCAAGGTCGATGTATTTATCCTTCTTTTCTCATTCTTTCAGTTTTATTCTGTGGTCCAGCGGGAAAGCTTATTATTATTATTATTATTTTAATCATTAGACTTTTTCACATCAGCGTTAGCCGATAGTTTTTCACTGGAGTGTGAGTGACAGCAAGTCTCCTCAAGTCTCCAGGATTCGCCTCAGGATTCAGGTTATTCTCAGCAATGCTGTCGTTTGGATAGTTTTTACCCGTCCGCTAACTTCCAAGTCCTCCAAGCCTTTTTATAATCCTTTAGTTATTGTGCCTAAATATTGGCACAATCGTTACTTTCATGTTCCACAGCTTTTTCCATTCTCTAGCAAGGTCGAAGTACTTATCTTTCTTTTCACTTTCCTTCAGATTTATTTTGTTATCCGCCGGGACAGCAAAGTCGAAAATTTTGCAAATTCTCTTTTTTTTGTTGATTATTATGAGGTCTGGTCTTCTGGCCGGGATTAGTTCATCCGTTTGTATGCTAACGTCCCATATTATAATAATAATAATAATTATTATTATTATTATTATTATTATTATTATTACAAGGTTTTTGAGGCCTTAAAGCTTTTTGAAATATATTAAAATATTTGATTATTAGTTAATGTTAGTTAACAATACTTGAATCTATTTAACTGCCAGCAAACACATAAATTTAGGCCCCTGTAAAAATAATATTACCTATAACTATCCGCTATCACATCATATATATATATACGTATTATTACTATTATTATTATTATTCACTCATTAGAGCTTTTCACATCAGCGTTAGCCGATGGTTTTTCACTGGAGTCTGAGTGACAGCAAGTCTCCTCAAGTCTCCAGGACTCTTCTTAGTATTTTGGCCATTCTCAATAATGCTGTCGTTTGGATGGTCTCCACTCGTCCACCAACTTCACATTCTTTCAGTTTTATTCTGTGGTCAGCCGGGACAGCAAAGTCGACTATTTTGCAAGTTCTCTTTTTTTATTGTTGATTATTATTAAGTCTGGTCTTCTGGCCGGGATTAGGTGATCCGTTTGTATGTTATATTATTGAAATTTTTATCATATTTCTTATCTATAAAGTTATTGTCTATTCGTGCTTTAGTATTATTTGCATAGGTGTATCTCCATAGTTTTCCCTTTCTTTTCTGAAATTTAGTATTGAGGTAAAGTTGACGAGCGAAGTCGAAAAATACCCGAAGGCTCCCTTTTCGATAGCAACTACACTGAGGTAGAGGGGAGGGCGCTACTCCTTTCCCTGCATTGCTTCACTTTACTCTTGATCCTTACCTTATAATGCTGAGTGTTAAACAAGAAGGCATCAAGTACTATTTTTGCGTCACTGGACATTGGCATGAAGGTTAAAGTGTTCGCTAATGGCCCGGGATACATGGGTTTAATCCCAAGTCGAGTCATTCTAAAGAGTCAAAAAATGGTACTTGATACCTCCTTGCTTAACACTCAGCATTATAAGGTAGGGATCAAGGGTAAAATGGAGCAATGCTGGGAAAGGAGTTGTGCCCTCCCATACAACTTTGTGTAGTAGCTATCGAAAAGGGAGCCTTCGACTAAGGTCGCCAATTTAACTTTTCTTACTTTAGTATTGAGGTATGTTAATCTATTTTCTTGCGTGGAATTTTTTAGATGTAGCCCCATTCTTTTTGACAAGTTGTATAAGCTGAATTTTTGGTTTATGTTTTTACCAATTTAGGCATTCATGCCTCCACCAAAATGAGAACGTTGTGTTTCAGGATACAAGGAACAATTGAGGATAGTTCGTTATAGAAGGTAATGAGGTCAGTTTCTTCACAAACATTGGTAGGTTTGTAGCAGGAGATGATTGTTACGCTGGGGTTGCCATTAAAAGTAGTTACCATCATCTTCGGTTGTATTTTTGATGCTATTTAGTGATTTTAGGGTTCGTAGTCATATAAGCATACTTACACCTCCTACCGTGGCATTTATAGAATTTTACCCATTAACAATTTCATATAAATTCTAAAAATAAGTACAAAAAAAGATACAAAATATTTACATAATTACCAGTTTTTTCCTGTTTGTTCATAAATGATTCGTGTAAGTGGCATCGTCTCAAAAAGATATTGATTATTCACCACAATTTGTAATTGTTTTAAATCTAATTTTATCCCTTGAAAAAAATCACGATTAAGTTTCAATATTTGTTAAAATTTTTTGATTCAATTTAATTTCTTGTTAAAATTTCATAATCTTTAATTCATGTATAATAAGATTTGATTATAATTAGAAATTAATTTCAGAAATAAAATTGGAGACTCACATCATTCTCAATAACATCAGGTGGAAGACATAATATGTGACAATCGAATATTTACATTTAGTCCGAAGTCTTTGAAATTGTTCATCGCTTTAGAAAGTTGATGCTAATTTTTTCTTATAATTTACAAAATTGTTTTAAAGCTAAAAATATAAAATATATATTAAAAGAAAAAGGTTTTGAAATAATGTTTTCAGTGAATAGTTGATATAATTTGATTAGCATTTTTAATTTCTTTATCAATCAAAGTTTTAGAATAAAAATGAAATCATTTTTAACAAATTTTCATTAACTGAAGATTGCTTTGTAGGTTTTCGTTTTTGTTGTTTGTTGTTGTTGTTGTTGTTTTGTTAAATGGCATGTGAACTTCCTCTATTATTTAATGCTAAAAACATCCTTGTAGAAAAACTGATGCGGTATTATTTAACTATGGCAGGTGGGGATAGGGTGATTCATACTTGTTCCCAGGGTATCCAACCGAAATTGTATGTGATTGTGCGATTAGAGTTTGGTCTTGATTTCAACGATGTCACTGTCCCCTAAGTTGATAAATACACTGCGTGGACTTCTCCTAATACAAATACTTTCGTTCTTTTCAAGTCACATGAGAGAAGTTTAATCTAAAGTAAATTTAAGAAAATACGAGAAAACACACAATTTGAGGCACTGTCCTTCGCTAATAAAATAAGATTGTAGCGAATGTCAAAAAAAACCCCACTGGGTTTTGATCAATGATAATAAATGAGAAAGCTCTCGAGAGATCCTGAATGTTTTTTTGAAAATATATAAATGTTGGCTTATAGAGTGTATTTACCAACCCGTTCACACCGGAAGGATATCACTAAAGGTTAACTTTGAAGTGAAGTTTAAGAGGTTTGAATTCAGAATTTTTCTTTTTGATTGGTTGCCTTACTAAGGCTGGAGAGTCCAGTCTACCTTAGAATTTATTCATAGCTGGTTTGGAATAATTGGATTCATACCTTTCCGAAAGGTATTAATGAAATGGGAAATGAAAACAGCCTCTTCCAGTATTTGAACTCGGGTCACTGCGTTCATTTCTTTTGACGATAACCGAGTAACTACAAGCATCTCCTTAAAACATTCAAATCATTTCTGAGCGGTGTGGTCGAACATATTTTCATCTAATCACACTTCTGAAATTTTGCATGTAACTTCAACGGCTTTGAAGCCCTGTCTAACGCAGTTAATAAAAGTTGCCAGAATCTTGATATATTTCTAGCATTATGGCATTTTATTACAGTGTACATTAGTGATATCAATTTTCATTATGGAGTGTTCTTTATCTAAATAAGTCTAACGGCTGAATTTGTAGAAAAACACCATCGGTCATTTGGTATAACTGTAAAACAAGAGGGCAGATGATATTACCATTTTGGCATAAATGGTAATTTACGCAGTATCGTTCTGTTGTCTCTTGTTATTTTTATAGAAAGGAAACAAATTATGAACGCGTAGATACTGATGGCTTTCAATCTAGTAGTTTAATGACTGCTTGATAGGAAGTTTTCCTTATGCCGTGAGTTGAAGAGAATGAGAAAACACTTGTAAATGGTTATGCGGGAGTTTAGTGCTTAGCCAGAGGCATCAGGTCCATTTGGTTTTGTAGGGAGAAATAATTGACCAGGAAATGGTATCCTAAGCGCTGCCTTTTATGGTGCTCGGTGAGTTGTGCCCGGGCAGAATGGCATGGGTCGTTCTAATTGGATGAAATATATAATTTCAAAATTCCAATGGCAAAACAATTCCCGCACTGAATAATGGTTTGAAATTCTTTCTGCTACAACTCACATCTGATGAAATCGAAGGCTGTTTTAGATCAAGGCACTGATAGGATATTTTCAGTAATGTAACTAAATCATTTGTAGATTTAAAAAAATGATTTTAAATTCTTATTTGCATGTTTTAAAGCGCAGAACTGCACACACGTGTGAATGTTGCCAATGCTTATTTTTTCTCCTGTATTAATCGAACCACTCCCTGAATATAGTTTTACTAATCTTTTAGAAGGACATCAATACAATAAAGAAACATGTGTAAAGAAAGTAAATTAATGATTATCGAAGAATGCAATGTTAGGAGATTTTTAAAATAAAATATTTCATATGCAAAAAAAAAAGCAATTGCATATATTGAAAAAAAAAAGTATGTTTGAAGTGATTGACAAAATTGTTATTAAAGCCGTATATACAAATTGTATCAACAATGAATATGTACATCGCTAACATTTATTAAATAAAATGTTATCCATATAGACTAAAGACAACAGGATTTTTATAATTTATTGTAGAACACTGAACTCTCAAAACAGCTATTAATAGATATAATCTATAACAAAAATACGCTAGATGGGAAAAACAGAAGAATCTTAAGTGCTGTTTTATCCAATTTCTGAAAGCAGCACCCCACAAAATCGTAGTTGCTCGGCCACTTAATTCCCTTCTCAGAAACCATCCAAGTAAGACGAACAAGACATGCGGAACACTGCTTGGGGTGTAAGGAGGAATCACACAAATTTACTGCTGATGAGATCTACTAAAGTCGAAACACCTGTCCAGTTCCTCTGTATGTCAGGCGCAATGCTTGCCGGATTTTTTGGTCATGGTAATTCAATTTAAAAGATATTTTTAAATTTTATTTTTCGTTACAGAGTTTAAATGATGCATATAGATTGGTAATAAATATAACCAAATTTATTGTATAAGTTTCCCCTTGAAATAATAAAATCCTGGTATCTTTATATGAAAAGAAAATTAATTTGTACTTTTGAAAATTAACCAGATTGTACTTAATTATGAGCGATATTACAGTAAAGATGTTTTAACCTGTTTACTAAAAACGTGAAGAAATTTACCTACTGAAATTCTTCGAAGGAAAATGGGAAACAATGAATTTCACAAAGCAAAATATTCATTTCACATTCACCGAAATTTCAATCAACAACTAGAGTATATATATATATATATATATATATATATATCACTTAGCTTAGTTTCTTTATTTACTTAAGAAAGTGATAATACGAATTCTCAAAGGTTAGCGATTATACTCAAATCCTCAAGAGATAAGTTAAATAGTTGAGCAGTATATATATATATATATATATAGACACACTTACACTCTCACTCACACGTATGTGTCTTTGTCTGTCTGACTGCGTTTGTGTTTATTCTTTTGTTTAGCCCTCCTTTGCGGAACATGTAGATAATTATCTTGTGTGGTCTGGCACACGAAAGTAAACTGTGTTAATTATCTAATAAATACAACGCAGACAGTAGAAGCGACGTGATCAGCGTCCTCGCCTACTATCTTCTATTTATTTAAGCGATCAAATTAGCCCAAAATCAAAAACGAGACACCCACACACTGTGCCAAACTGCCTGTTTTTTCTTAAGAGCGGCCTAAAATTGCTTATGAACTGTTATCTCAGGCGGGACATGATATGGCTGATGGCTTTTGAAGTTTGTTCGGTATGCGAATTTATAGCTGGAAGAACCGACAATACTCGAAAAGATAAACGTCTGTCAGAGGAATCCTACAGCGAGCATCTGCGACGCAGATTTTAGTCTGAGATACGTACCAAAGTTGTTGGTAAATGTGCATGTGCATTGGATCAGTGTCACTTATTCAGGTAAACGTATCCCATTCAAATAAGCATTCTCAATTCACTTCTCTCTTCCTATATCTTCCCATTCTTTCTGTCTTCGAAGAATGAAGGTTATTCAATAAAGAAAGTGAATTTCGCCTAACTTGTTTGTAATAGGAAGCACTATTTACCGTTGCACCTTTTACAAGGAAATCAATAGCGGTTGCTCCTTTTATGTTCCTGAATGACCATCTTTACTGACACAGGTGCGTAGTGGCAAACCCATGTTTGGCCCAATCGAAAACATGTTTATTTTTTACAAAAACATGTTTCTCCGTCGTCATCTTCATCATCATGTCGTGCTGCTAGCACGGATATCCCTGACCCTCTCTCGCCATTTCTCCCTATCGTTCATATCCTATGTCGTGCTGCTAGCACGGATATCCCTGACACTCTCTCGCCATCTCTCCCTATCGTTCATATCCTCTGGCAGGTCTTTAGGGCTACATCCCGAATCCTCACATATCTGCTGTATGTATGTTCGAGCTAGTCGTCCTGCTTTTGCTCGGCTATATGTGGAAGTCCATAGGAGTACATCACTTATGAGCTCGTCCTTGCTTCTCCAGCAGTATCCTGCATGTCTGGTTCGTCTAACTTGGATAGATTTTGTGATGGGAGGCCGGTAGCCGTATAGTTGGTGCCTTGTGGGGTGTTGTCGCCGAGACTTGTTCAATATTGCTCGCAACATTCTTGTGTAATTGCTGTCCAGCTTCTTCTTCAGCCGTTTTGTTAGCGTCCCAAGTTGTGCATCCATACAGCAGTATCGACACGACCTCTGCCTGGAAGAAACTGCGTTTCATTTTTTCGGTCAGGTCTGATTTCCATATGATCGATAGCTTATCGATAGCCGTCTATGCCTTCGCTGGCCGTGTGTCGATGTCTTTTTCGGTTGATGAGACACTGTTTCTCCGTACACATCACATTTTCTTCATGGTTTTCCGTTTAGTCCCAAAAAATCTAACGACACATCTGTTCAAGCGTGGAGGTTACAGTTAAATTTACCGCAAATTCGAATAGCCTCAAAACAAATATGTGTCTGTGATTAAGATATTTTTCTGCAATAAACCAATTCCAAATAATGCAGACTTTATACTTATTGAAAAAAAATCTGCTTTTTAAAAAAAAAATTGTCCATGTTTATTGAATGGCCCGGGTACTTTTCTCAGGTGGTGAAATGGTTAGCAAGATAGACTAGCAAATCTTCCCTAGTGAGTTCGAGTCTCATTGGGTACCCGATTCTTGCGGCCTTGAGCCACATCTTCAGCAGACCCAGATACTCTTTTCTCTAAATATGCAATTCGATAGGATATTATCTTCATGACTAAAAAGGTAAAAGCAAATATTTTGAATAGAGATGCATTTTTTATTATAAAGATAACTATTTTTTTGCTATTTTTCTCCTGGTGAAATTTTCACAAAAAGGCTAACAAGTGGTTTTCACAAGATTCCAAGTGACAACAAGTCTCTTCAGCTGACCCGATCTCTCATAAGTATTATGATTGATCTCAGCTGTACTGCAGTTTGGACGGTCTTAGTTCTTCCTTGGGTTTTTATTTTTCCAAGTAACTTCATGAATGTTCCAAGGCTCAAGCTATGATCCGTGTCAGTTACCCAAACTATTTCCACACTTTTGTTGCTCTCTGTTAAGGTCTATGCATTTATCTAATTTTTTAACAGCCCTTTATAGAGTGTTCGCCAATGGTCCAGGAGACGTGGGTTCAATCCCAGGTCGCGTCATACCAAAGACTTTAGAAATGACACTTGATACCGCCTTGCTTAGCTCTCAGCAATATAAGGTAGGTATCAAGAGTAAAGTAGAGCAACCCAGAGAAAGGAGTAGCGCCCTCCCCTACGACTCGACGTAGTAGCTATTAAAAAGGGAGCCTTCGGTCGCCCTCGACTACGGTCGCCAACTTTACTATTTTAAATCTGAGGCCTAATGGAAATATGAAATCTTCACGCTTGTTTTTTGGTTGATTTCCCCAGGGCCTAGTTTTTGGTCAGGACCGAGTGGTCCATTTTTTCTTACAATTTTTGCGAATTTTGAGTCTTATTTTCCAGAATAGATTCTGATTTTTGCATAAATTATTTCTCTGAATGGTTGAATTTTACTCGCTTGAACAATTCTATGAGTATCATCTTTTCCACCTTTACGTTCCAGCTGTATACTACTTCAGGGCCAGTTTGATGCATTAACCAATTATGAGATCAACTAACTCTCTCTGTCTTTCTCTCTCTCTCTCTTTCTCTCTCTCTCTCTCAGAAAACACACAAATACACACACACAAACACACACTCACATAGAAACATATAATATTTGCATGAGGGTTTTTAATTTGGTAGGCTTTTCTTCTGGGCTGCTATCATTAACTGCTATGTTTCCGACTTCAGTTCACTGGTTTACAAATAAATTGAGGCAAGGACAAAAATACCCGTTTTTACCTAATTTGAGGGTGCTGAATTCAAATTTGAAATCCGTTTTTACTCATCACCTCTAGTTTTTTTTAGATATGCATAGTGTGCATTTTGTGCATATACGGTACATAAAGGCGTATATGAATTCGAGGTTAATTCTAATATTGTGAGACTTATGGCTTTTCTTTTAGTTATTATGCACTAAATGTAAGCATTACATTATATATATATATATATATATATATATATATAGATGGATTTTGACAGTTAAGGCAACAGGTCTCAATCCACACTCTGGCAGTCATTGGAAGAGGTTGTCTCGCGGGCGGCGCAGGAGGTTGGTGTCCCTCAACTATCGTTTTACACATCTTTTGGGTTACTAAATATTAGTATTACATTTTTGAAATGCACATTTAGTTTTCAACTTTACAGTCCCGATGGTTTGGAAAGAGCTGCGAAACTATGTAGATGATTGTTATTTTTGTTTATCTAATATAACTGGTTTCAATGCATCTTATAGGAAAAAGATCAAATATCCCAACCTTCGATCTGCTATGAGACCCGTTCCACATTCAGATGATCTTCCTGTACCCACACCTCCAGTAAATAAGGATCTTCTTTCCTCATCAGATGAAGAAATGCCTTCAAGGAGGATTCTGCCGAGTCAATATCTTTGGAAGATATTGAGTCTACATATTCAGAAACAAGTGGCAATGAGCCACACTGGATCACGCAAGAAGACCTGAATGATCTTGTTCGTGATTTGTATCTGTCAAAACAGCAGTCAGAGCTCTTGGCTTCTCGGTTTAAACAGTGGAACCTAGTCCAGGAAGATGTTAGTATCACCAGTTTCAGGAATCGGAACAAAGACCTCGCTTCCTTTTTCGACATGGAAAACAAGTTGTGCTACTGCACAAACGTACCTGGCTTGTTTACGTCCCTTGGTTTGCCACATAATCCTTCAGACTGGCGTCTTTTCATAGACTCTTCCAAGCGAAGTCTCAAGGGTGTTCTTCTGCACAACGGGAATAAATATCCCAGCATTCCCATTGCACACTCTGTCCATCTAAAGGAGTCCTATGACAATATGGAACTTCTTTTAGAAGCTATTAAGTACAGCGAGTACCAATTGAGTCTGTGTGGGGAACTCAAGGTAATTGGTCTTCTTATGGGTATGCAAGCGGGCTTCACAGAGTACTGTTGTTTTCTCTGTCTCTGGGATAGTCGAGCTGTATCCCATTACAAGCAGAAAGGCTGGGGGTCTAGAAGCACTTTGTTCCTTGCGAACACAGCCTCAAGGAGAATCTTCTGGTGGACATGAATAAGGTGCTTCTTCCTCCTCTTCACATCTAGCTTGGTTTGAAGAAGAATTTCGTGAAGGCGTTGCACAAAAATAGTGCAACCTTCCAACACTTGTCTACTGTGTTCCCAGGTCTTACTGCTGTTAAGCTCGAAGAGGGCATCTTTGTCGGACCTCAGATCCGAGAAGTGCTGAACGATACTGATTTTGAGGAGCTTCTTAATTTAAAGGAACTGAGAACATGGTAAGTATTCATATCAGTTTGTAGTGGCTTCCTTGGTAACACACGCGTACCAGATTACCAAGCCTCTATTGAGAAGTCTTACGAAGATATGGTGTGCCAAATGTCACTCAAGATGTATTTTCTCCATTCCCACCTCAACTTCTTCCCGCCAAACCTTGGAGCAGTGAGTGATGAGCATGGAGAAAGATTCCACCAAGACATTACGACGATGGAGAGCAACTATTAAGGCAAATGGAACCCCGGCATGATGGGAGACTTCTGCTGGATGCTCTTGCGTGACATCCCGGGGGCAAAATACACCAGACCTTCTAATAAAACACATTTTTGACTGTCTGTGGTGCTATGAATTGTGTAATTGTGTCATCCAAGTATATTGATTCAATCAGTGTTCTTTATCTATCCGGTTTTATCCGTTATAAGCTGCTGTAACTCTTGAAATATGCACATATATTCTCTGTTTATGCTAAAATGAGACTATTTTAAAGCCAGAAAACTAGAGGTGATAGAGCAAAACTATTTATAAATTCGAATTCAGCACACCCAAAATTAACAAAAAACACCTATCCCCATTCTTGCCTCAGACCAAAAATCTATTTTTGTAAACCAGTGTTATTTATAAATTCAGGCATCGGTATTTATAATTGTCTGTGCTTAATATACTAGTTGAGGTATTTGTTCCCAGGCCTTTTTTAATTGACTCATTTCTTGGAATTTCACTTCATTTCTTAAATTATTTTTTCTGCCACAGCTGCTTTATTTTTTTTTTTGCCTACTTATGTCTGTTTCTTTCACTTGGCGGTCAAGTGAGTTAATAAATCTTTTGTTATTTTCAACTGAAAATCCTCTTTTTTTGCTTCCAGGATTGGTTTATTAAACGTAGCATCTAATCTTATTTTTCTCTCGTGTGCCAATACCCGCACCGGCCAACCCCCATTATCTCAGCTTCCTTAAAACACTAATGGCCATTAGATCAGATCATCTAGTGGTTTCTCTCATCTCCGACCAGGGGTATTACAAATTTCTTTAGAGACACAAAAAACACAAGCGAGTGGGTGGAAGAAAAGAACAAACGAACAAACAGGAGCTTGTGTTAGCTCCATGCGTAAGAAAGAAGAAGTCTGTGACACTGTGCATTCTGTGTGCTAACGCGAGCGTGTACTCGAGCGAAAATTATCACAAAGTTACTAGCAATTCTGACTTAAATTCTCGCGTTGGTCAACCCTGCATCTGTAGGTCAACAGCTCTTAGCAGTCCTCTTTCTGACTTCTGTTCATCTCTCTTATATGCCCTGCTTTCATCTCCTGACTGCCTCCTTCTGCTCTCCTTTGTCAATTGTGTCCTTCTCTTGACTAACCTCTCAGGCCAATTGTCCTCTTCTGCTCCCTTCTGCTGACTCCCTTCTCAGGGACCTTCCTTCCCTCGTTTTTCCGGTATCGTGGGAGATCTCGAGTGCAGACCCTTTGTGTGGGTTTGGCTCCAAAGCAAACAAAGAATTTTTCTGACTGGCACCCACACACACCAACACAATGAATGCCTAACATAGCGTCACACTCGTGTTTCTTTCATTCTTTGGGTTTTGCTTTGTTGATCTTTCTAGTTTAAGTCTTTTCCACCTAAATAATTCGATGTATACTTTTCTCAATATAAAATGGAAACAACCTTGTCCAGTATTTGAACTCGGGTCGCTGTTTTCTTGCAACGGTAACCTTTTCATCCCGGGATAGAGTATTATCCTCTAAACCTGTGATTGCCAATGTTGGGGAGAATGCCCCTCCGATGGGTTGGTTAGTTGGTTGGTATTTTTGTTTTACGACGTTTTAACATTTTCTGGGTTGTTTAATGACGAATTAAGCCTACCCCGCAAAAACAATTACCGATGCCGACTACACCTATGACATAGCGGTTCTGACAAATGCACCCGCCCCAGCCGAAACCCTGCAACATAGTCTGGAACGAGTCGCTGCAGGCCTCGGCCTTCATGTCAATGCATACAAGACGGAATATATGTGCTTTAATCAAACAGGTGACATATCCAAACTAAACGGTAGCTCTCTGAAACAAGTGGACAAGTTCACCTACCTAGGAAGCAGTGTCTTATCAACCGAGACAGACATCTACACGCTACTAGTAAAGGCATGGACAGCTTTCGACAGACTAATGGTCATATGGAAGTCAGACCTGACCGATAAAATGAAGCACAGTTTCTTCCAAGCAGCGGTCATGTCAATACTGCCATATGGATGCATTACATGGACGCTAATTAAACATGGGGAGAAAAAGCTTGACGACAATTACACAAGAAAGCTGCGAGCAGTATTGAACAAGTCCTAGAGGTAGCACCCGAAAAAGCAGCAGTTGTATGGCCATTTACCATCCATCACAAAAAACTATCAAAATTAGATAAACATGCGGGACACTGTTGGAGAAGTAGAGACGAACGCATAAGTGATGTACTCCAGTTGACCCCTTCACATGGCCGAGCAAAGGCAGGACGACTAGCTCGAACCTACTTACATCAGCTCTGTGTAGATACGGGATGTAGCCCTGAAGACCTGCCGGAAGTAATGTACGATAGGGAAGGGTGGCGAGAGAATCTCTGGGATATCGGTTCTGATGGCGTGACACGGTGATGATGAAAATAAGAGTTTTTTTTTTTCTTGTTTACACTGCTAAAAGTCAAAATTAATTTCAAACAATTCAGTTTAGCATAGGTACACTGTCTAGTGCTATTGAACCCATAGATAGGATTCTATCAGGTGGTACCACTGCGGGACAAAATGAACCTGGGAGCGATGGCAATAAAGGGGTAATACTGAAGCCTCACCATCAGATTGTTTAGTGTCATATTCTGTACAATCGTCGGGGGAGACTTACACCTCTCCAGAGATGCAGTCAGTATATTCTGCAGCCCCAGCTGACTGGGCCATCAACCGGTGGGGCATGGTTATATTGCGGTGGCGCATGTAATATTTTTTGGGGATTGTTTTGAGACCAAGTTAATGAATATAAAAGAATTACATACGACAAGGAGGGGCATCCGAATAATTTAAATACCAAAGACGGGCACGGCTCAAAATCGGTGGGAACCACAGCTCTAAACATATCATTCCCATGTAATTCACAATTACAGTCTATGATATGTTAACTTATCAACGATGTTAGAGCAAATGTATCATAATAGTTCAAATTCATTTTAAACCTTATCTAAAATCTACTGGGCCAGTTGGTTGTGGGTGTAGAATACACTGACTGCATCTTTGTCGAGGGGTAAGATTCCCTCTACAAGTGTCCCGGATAAGACAGTACACAATCTGATGGTGTGGCTTTAGTAATGCTTGAAGTTTGGGAAATGCGGACTACCTCTTTATTTCCATCGCTCCCAGGTCCACTCAGGCCCAAATGGGTAGCACCTAACAGGGTCCTATCGATGGGTGAAATAGAACACAACAGTGTGTCAATGCTAAACTGAATTATTTGAAAAAAAACTGTTTTTGGTATTTAAACTGCGTACTTATGCTAAACTGAAAAGATTGTAACAGAAATGTTTTGTTATTTAATATGTACTTATGTTAAAATGTACTTACGTTAAACTGAATTGTTTGAAATAGAATTGTTTATATATATATATAATGAATTAAGCATTAAATAACCTACGATGGCTGATATGCCATAAAAGCAAACAAAACTACATAGATCTACTTGGTACATGCCAGTGCGCAATTGTCGTCGTGTGAAAAGGAATCGGCTAACCAAGTTCTAATCTTGGGCAGGGCTATGTTCGCTTTCCATCACGCTAATACTCCTAGGAATGGCTTGAATCTATCACTCTCTAGAACTGAGGGTTAATAGTAGAGGAAACTGGTCTTTTTAGCTTTGAAACGGCTATCAATCTAGGAAAAGGAACACTCCGAATTTAAATGGCAATATTTCTTCCATCCAAAGAAAACCTTGTGTTTCTTCTTGCCTGTCGAGTTGAATAAGTACTTAGATGATATGTTAACTGGTACTAACTCTCCGGATCAATGTGAGTCTGCAAATAATGTTGAAAATTTAAATGGAAATTACTTTATTCTATATACAAGATTTGGGGGGTATTTTTTAATTTTTTTTTATGGGGGAAGGTTGTTTGGATTGCGAAGACAAATATTGACCTACGCTGTGGTCTGTTATGGTACCATACAAAACCCCACAAAATGGAGTATTTTATCCTGTATTTGAAGAAAAAACAAGGATCTTTATATTCCATAAATATTGCATACGTAGAAAAGGCCGAAGAACAGATCTGCTTGAGCATTTTGATAACAAGAAAACCAGAATAAGATCAATTATTTGAAGAATTCTTTGAATGGAATCGCGCATATACAGAGTGACTATGTATTTCTCTTTTGTTGTGTAAGCCTTCTAGTTGACATTTGTAACACGTAAAAGCGCCATATCAATGAAAGTGACCCATTCATAAAAGCCAAGAGAGAAAGAGAGAGGAGTAAAGAGAAAGAGAAAGAGAGAGAAAGAGAGGAGTGGGGACGCGAAAGGATACACAACGCATTGTTTGCGGCAAAGAAAAATATGATAGTGTAAAGTTGTAAAATATTCTATAGTTATTGTGATAATAATGCCCTGACCGGATATCTTGATTCAGCAGCTGACCGGTAGAGCGACCAGAGAAAGGAACCATCCGGATAGAGTGACCGGCAAGTAAGCCGTCTTCTTCGAATGCCACATTGTACCGCCAACGGCTTCCCGCACCAAGCAACAATAAAATCACGTTAATTAATACTTGTCAGAAATGAAGCATGGGAGCTCTGACCGGGAGGCATACACAGAGTAATATAATGTGTGCTGAAAACATCAACCAACCAAGTTGTCAACAAACTGGCCATTAAGTTCCTACAAAAGCTAAATGGTCCGTGCTTTGCAAAGGATTTCTGAGGTTTATTATTTACTCTCGTCATTCTGTGTGATTAAGTTTTACTAGCATAGTAAACTTATAAGTAGTTTGGTATAGATTATAGTTTAGTATAGTTTATAGTTTGGTATGTATAACGTTGAAGAATGTGTCGATAGCCAACCGTGTGGTTTGATTATAGACTTCAAGCTAAAAAAACACAACTGTTGAAATGGATTATTCTATTGGGATCCAGTTAGACAGAGGCCTGACGTGACGAAAGAGATCAATTGTAGCATTGGAAGTTAGTACTATGTAAGCGTTCCATACTCGGAATTTGGCATATTATGAGAGTGGCGAGATAATAAAGTATAGAAAATTATTCCTACCTAATATCAACATTGTGTGTAAAATTATATGGTTCGAAGTAATATACCATAACCAGATACGGATATGCGAAATGGACATTACTCCTATGGACCCCCACATATGGCCAAGCAAAAGCAGGACGACCAGCCTGAACTTACATACAGCAGCTTGGTGAGGGCACATGATGTAACCCAGAAGACCTGCCGGAGGCGATGAATGATTGGGAGAAGTGGCGAGAGATGGTCAGGGATATCCGTGCTGACGGCACGACATGATGATGATGATAATATATACATAGTACATAGGATCTCGAAATTCGAAAAACACGTAATGACTTCTCAGTTCAGGTACGAAACTTTTTATTACCTTTGAGTTTAAAGGTTCTTCGACATAAGGAGAGAGATACACATTCTTTCTATTCTGGCTTTTTCATCTGCCCCCCCCCCCAATTTCGTGCGACACCTGCCCAAGGCCTTTGCGAGCAAGCGAAAATCAACCCTTCTCGTTCGATGTCCAGTTCTCATCTCAACTTACTGACTTTTTCAAAATCCTAAAATCCTCCGCGCGCTTCCGGTGCGTGACGTCATTTTGCACTTGCAAGCCCCGTTTCCCATCTGGGCTATTATGACATCTCTGAGTGACACGTCCGCTCCGCCAGCGCGCGCGTGAAAACCTGCGTTAATGTTGCACCTAACTAACCCATGCACTGAGCCGAAAGGTTCTCAGCCTAACTAAACCCAAAGGCATAAAATGAAACCCCTCGGTCATTATATTACAGTAATGCGATTCGATACCAACAATTTAAAGACAGCAATATAATTTAAAGTATTCCTATCGAATAATGATACACATAACCCTAGATAAGTAATTAATATGAACTGCTACAAGGTCAGAGGGGAGCTAGGATTAATGGCAACAGAGATATAACTCCTTACTCTCCAAAGTTTTTAGTGCTATACAAAGCACATGTATTGTATACACGTATTTAGCAATCCTGACGCACTAGCAGAATTTGACTCAAAGAGGGGTTTAACAGACTTGAATTCTGTTTTTTTTCCTTCTCCTAAACTAGTTACCGAGCCAAGGTTAAAGAACCTCGTCTACCTTACTATCTAAACAGAGTTAAATCGAGAATTGTTGGATGCATACCTTTTACAAGTGGATTGGCCCAATATGAAATGCAAACAGCCTAGTTCATGATTCGAACTACGGTCACAAAGTCCGAGACAATGCCAAAGTCCAACAGATAAACTGGACTAAAAATAGTGAACAGTAATC
The DNA here is from genome assembly GCA_963585895.1 of Sepioteuthis lessoniana. NCBI lineage: Eukaryota > Metazoa > Mollusca > Cephalopoda > Myopsida > Loliginidae > Sepioteuthis > Sepioteuthis lessoniana. The sequence goes on along the minus strand of OY757905.1, from coordinate 127,686,468 downwards.
TAGATTTAGATGACGGTTCACTATCATGAAACATTTTAGGATGGTGAACTATATATATATATTTATATATAGTATTTAAGCTACGTATAAAATGGTTTGTTTTGCATTGTTTTTTTGACATCTCAGTTATTGTTGATTATATGATACCAAATCATGTTTTTACATTCATATTAAATATATGACTTGTAAACACATTTTTTTAGATATACACGATTAAATAATACAACAGTTCTATTTCTAACAGTTCAATTTAAAATAAGTCAATAAAATGAAATTGTTCCCAGTATTGCTATGTTTGACTAACAATTTAAACAAACATAAATCAGTTGTTAACACACAGTTAAATGAAGAAAAAGTTCTATTTCAAACAATTCAATTTAGCATAAGTCATTTATATACACTCAGTTTAAATGCCAAACAGTTCTATTTGACCTATAGATAGGAAACTATCAGGTCCTACCACTCTGGACCAGAATAGACCTGGGAGCCATATCAATAAAAGGGTATTCCACATTCCCCAGAGCTCCATTGACTGGAGCCTCACAATCCGATTGTTTAATATCATATCCAAGACACCCGTTAGGGAAATCCTAGTCTTCTGCAGAGATGCAGTCAATGTATTCTTCAGCCCCAGCCGACTGGGTATAGAAATTAGTACATACATATGTACATATTTTTCTGCGTACAAATATGCATACATGTATTTATGTATGTGTGTATGCTGTGTTGTGTGTGTATGTGTACACGTCTGTCTATTTATTTGATATTTTGCATGTGAAGAAGAAGAGAGAGAGGGGTGATAGATGCTATGTGCATATATGTGGGTGTTTCAGTTTTTACGTTCACACACACACACGCAGAGAGAGAGAGAGAGAGAGAGAGAGAGAGAGAGAGAGAGAGAGAGAGGCCGATAGATTCAATATGCATGTATATGTGTGCGTGTATTTCAGTTTTTACACTCATACACAGAGAAAGAGATAAAGATATATATATATATATATATATATATATATATATATATATATATATCTTTCTCTGTGTATATATATATATATATATATATATATATATATTTTAGAGAGAGAGAAAGAGAGAGAGAGAGAAAAAGCGAGAACAATTCCGTGTGTGCGTGTGTGTATTTGTTTCTGTTTGCGTATATATGTGTGTGTTTATGTTTGTGATAAAGAGGAAGCGGTAGAGAAAGGGAACATATTTGTATGTCAGTCTGTCTGTCTGTCTATCTCTTTCCTCATGTTTATGTATATTTATTCGTGGATTCCAGTATGTCTCTATTATCACTGCTGCTGATATCTTCCCATACATCATATCATATCGCGCGGATGAATACAAAGTACAAAATTGATCATTTTGCATATTTATTTATCTTAAACGCTTACGTCTACTTTTATCACCATCATCATCATCATGTCGTGCTGGTAGCACGGATATCCTTGACCCTCTCTCGCCACTTTTCCCTATCGTTCATCGCCTCAGGCAGGTCTTCTGGACAACATCCCGTATCCTCACTTAGTTGCTGAATGTATGTTCGTGCTGGTCGTCCTGCTTTTGCACGGCCATGTGTGGGGGGACCATAAGAGTACATCACTTATGAGCTCGTCCCTGCTTCTCCAGCAGTGTCCTGTATGTCTGTTTCGTCTAACTTGAATAGTTTTCGTGATGGGAGGCAGGTGGCCGTACAGTTGGTGTCTTGTGGGGTGTTGCCTCCAGGACTTGTTCAAGATTGCTCGCAGCATTTTTGTGTAATTGCCGTCCAGCTTCTTCTCAAGCCGTTTTGTTAGAGTCCATGTAGTGCATCCATATAGCAGTATCGATACGACCGCTACCTGGAAGAAACTGCGTTTCATTTTATCGGTTAGGTCTGATTTCCATATAATCGATAGCCTATTGATAGCTTTCCATGCTTTCGTTAACATCTTTTGAATGGAGATGAAAGTGACAGATAAATTAATGTGAACACGACGAATCAATAGATTAATGAATAAGTGGAAAACATAACATGGACAAGAACGTGTTTATTTGATGAATATTATCCGATAATTGTGGGGAAAAGGAGATTAATATTTGAAGAAGGAAATGAACGTAAAATGCCAGTCATCATCATGTCGAACTACCAGCACGGATCTCCCTGACTCTCCCGCCACCCGTCTCTATCCTCCATCGCTCCCGGCAGGTCTTCAAGGATATATCCTGTATATCGGCACAGAGCTGTTGTATATCGATTCTTGCTGTTTTTCCTGCCTTTGCTCGTCCATGTGAAGGGGCCCACATGAGTATATCTGTACCTACTTCTCCAGCAGTGTTCCACATGTCTGGTTCGTCTAACTTGGATGGTTTTCGTGATGGGTGGTAGGTGGTCGTACATCTGCTGTTTTGGGAGTTGTTGCCTCCAGGATTGCGGTTTGTTCTAGTGGTTTGAGTGTGAGTCATGTTAATATTTCAATGGCTATGTTTTTATTTTCATCCTTAGAAGCCATCCCAATAGATGAGCAGCAGTAGTTCCCCGATTGAACTATTTGATCCTGGCCATTGTCCCGTGGGATTAATACGCCCAGCACCTGGTTAGGCATGGCGTTGACCCGTCATTGGGTTTTGTCAGTCTTTACGTCCACCATGCTGCTTCACATGGCTTTAAAAAATCCTTTCCCCCTTCCAGCCTGTGTTAATTTTTAACTTGGTAAAAGTCCCGTTACTTTTTTTAATTCATTAAAGATTCCTATCTATGGTTCATTGTATCCTTAGAAGCATTCTATTTTTACGCAAACTTAGGTTTTCAAACTAATAAATTCCAAAAGTATTATCATTTTCTACTTCGTTTCTTATGGTTCAAATGCAACTTGGAATTACTGTAATAGTCTTTTTGCATTTAAAGCACAGATAATATTCAGCAGAGATTTTACAAAAAATAAAATCTTTATTGCATTTGAAAATGACAGTATAGAAAAAACAAAAAATTTCAAGCCAGGAGTTAACTATTTTCAAATGTAGAAAAAGATTTGCTTTGCTTTGGGTCCCCGTCTTTATTTTATGAGAGTCCGTCCATTCTTCTGTCGTCTGGGATTTCTAAATCTTTCGTATTTTATACAGATGTTTTCTAGCGCTTTTTATCTATTTATTTATTTATCTATTTATGCATTTATTTTTGTAGGGGATGGTCATTCATTTATATCTTTTCCATTTCATTTTTTTCTCTGCTTCATCATCTGACACGAATCCTTTCAAACTTTGGCAAGCAAAATAGTAAATCGTTATCCACAATTGTATTTTAGAGTATAAAGAAAAACTTTTGTTTTCGATGTAATTATTGTAGTACATTACTGTTTTCTTTATCTTACATTGTTAAATTTGCTTTCAGCTGTGTCTTTAACTTACTATCAAGATGAGCAGAATTGATATATTATTTAATGAACTTCAGCTGTTGTTCAAATAGTAGCGAGGTCTGGGATATCTTGCCTTGACAGGCTACCAGTTTTGAAGAACGATAATTCAAAATTCAAAACTTATCGAATTCTAAAATGATAGAGCTGTCAAACTGTTTCAGCCCTAATGAACATCAGTAACATGGACAAAAGGATTGCTGCATGAGCATCGCCCGTCTTTTATACAGTCTTTGTTAGGTTTGTGTATTCGTCCAAGGGTAGTCCGAAGGGCCTTGTGTGAGTAATAGATGCCAGCACTTGTAGATATACTGAAGTAAATTGAATATGATTTTAAAAGCTTTCCCTCATTTATCACAAGCATAGAACAAACTGGTTTCTCTTGTCTTGAAGAGTAACCAACCTAAGAGAAGGATAACCCTCAGAGGTGCCCGTGGTGTAATGGTTATCGGCGTAGGAAATGGACACGGCGACACGAGTTCAAATCCTGGACGAGGCTGATTGCATTTCATATTGCACTAATACACTTATGAAAAGTATGAATCCACTAATTCTCCCTCCAGCTATGGGTAAATAGTAGGACAGACTGGGTTTTTCAGCCTTGATAAGGCAACTAGTCTAGGAAAAGGAAAACTCTGAATTCAAACTTGTTTAACTCCGCTTAAAAAATTGACCTTGTGTCATATCCTGCCCGAGCGGAGGGGTTGGTAAATATAGATAACCCTCAGTTTTGAACTAGACGTTGGACTTTGTAAAGCAGTCTGATCTTGTTTTCAACCTCATTCAAATAATTCCTGAAATGATAGTGACGCCAAGCTATACTGACCTTTGCCTTTTTTTTTTTGCACAATATTGTTGGCATAGAGATTACAAGTCATCTATAGAACTTTGTTCAGACCAGCATCTAGATCCAGATGGAGATCCATGAATTCATCAGACTAATGGATGGCTCCACTATATTTGAACTTTCAGTTTTCTTTATTTAAATGCATAAAAATAATTTTAATCAACATGGGTCGTACAAGGAGGTAATATTCGATTATCATTGACACTACGGTGACCAAATATGGTAAAAATAGATACACAGCATCAACCACACGGTCTCCATTGATTATAATAAGACTAGAGTCGTATTTTTTAAATATTTCATTGTATATTTTTGGCGAATTTTTCTGGTAACCATTCGTTGTACATAGAATTTAGCAACATGAATAGGTCAATGTTCAATACATTTGTTATTATTCTGCAATACACAAAATATTTTGATAATATTTTCAAAAATTCCCAGTAATTATTAAATATACCCCCATGTTTTTTCCTCTTTTTTTTTGGATGGTTTTAAAGATGAGATGTATGTCGGCGCACAGTTCTTGTTTTCTGGGATGTTGTTACCAGGATTTGTTTAATAAAGTTCGCAGCATTCTTTTAAAGTTCCCGAAGAAGACATGTGAGACATTTGCAGGAGAAGAACGAAGGAATTATTAAGTGACGTTTCCCTATGTAACTATTTACATGGACGTGCCAGTGATGACCAATCAACAAGAACTTACCTGCAATAGCTCTGTGCGTACACAGGATATAGTGTAGAAGACCTGCCGAGAGCGACTGAGGATAGAGACGGATGCAGAGAAAGAGAGAAAGAGCGAGAGAGTCATGTAAATCCATGCGTGCAGCTCGATTTGATGATGATGATGATGATTATAAGAATACAAAAGGATTTTTGAAACATCGAAATTCTGTGGCGGTTCACCAGACTAAAACAGGAATCATAGGCGTCAACAGTTATGCACACATATATATACATATATATGCACACAAACAGACACACACATATATATATATATATATATATATATGCATATGTTATATTCTCATATGCATATACACATGCATATACATGCAGAATAATTCACAATGATAAAGGACGAGTGAAGACTTCTTTAACAAAATATATACCTCTCACTTTATTGGAAGGGTTACTCAGGGTTTGCATGTGAGAGGGAGGTGGAGACCGAACAGAACTGCAATATATTGACCCCCACTCTTATGGCCGTCAACGTTGTGTCTTTCTCGTTCTCCAGATGCTCAACCGGAGGCCCAGCGGCCCAGCTCTCTGCTGGATGATGACTTTCTTTACTGCATCTTATCAGCAACTTTTCTGGATCCCAACTTAATCGGGGGCCCCGAGCCCCTTTGGCCTGGTGTGGCTTTCCTTACCACGACTCGTCTATAACTCCGTCCGAACTCTAACTGCAACTGTCTGACTTCTGTCTTGACTGAGTGATATAATAGTTCAACGCCCACTCAATCGCCTACTCGATCTTTGGAATGGCATCAAGCGGAAATAACTGTCATGCAGTTCACAGGTCACTCTCTTCCGGTGCGTCAGTCTATGAGTGTACCATGGGATTTATTAGCTAGTTCCATTTTGTTAGCCAATTTCCGCCCACGCGATTTCCTTTCATAATTGCCATTAGAATGTGTCACTTCCTTCCGGTGCATCACATTGAATGGCATTTTTGGCCGGGTCGAAGGTCAAAATACAACACATACATATTTTCATAAATAGATGGATATGCGTACATATACTCATAGATACATGTATATACACACTAATAAGAACGGTTGCAGACCACAAGTCTAGGACAAGGACAAATCTTAATTACAACCTAATTCTTCGCATATGCATTGTGTGGCAGATTAAGGCACTTTAATTCACATGCCTCCGGATGCCGAACGAGACGCCAACTGTACAGCCACCTGCCTCCCATCACAAAAACTATACAGGTCAGACGAGCCAGATACGCCGGACACTGCTGGAGAAGCAAAAACGAGCTCGTAAGTGACGTACTACTATGGACCCCCACATATGGCCAAGCAAAAGCAGGACGACCAGCCCGAACTTACATACAGCAGCTATGTGAGGACACAGGATGTAACCCAGAAGACCTGCCGGAGGCGATGAACGATAGGGAAAAGTGGCGAGAGAGGGTCAAGGATATCCGTGCGGGCGGCACGACATGATGATGAATTCACATGCCTTACACATCATAGAGAAAGACCACAGTGGACTGAAAAAAGGACTGAAATATAACCACAAATGTAAATATATCAGGATAGATATATAGAAACCACATAAAAGTGGTAGATATGACCTTACTATGATAGATATAAAGAAAATTGACATAGCCAGACAGATAAATAGGTTGAGTGAGTAGCCGAGAACAAAAGAATTGTGATGTCCTTTATCGGCAATCATCGCCTGTTCAATAAGCGAATCACGCTTTCAAAGAAAACTATAAAAATCCATTGATTACATTGTCCAATTGTTTTATTATATGATACTACCGTCTATTGTAAATGCGTTGTGCATAACTTAGAGTATTGTCACTTATGGTAATAAAACCATTCGGTCCTTCTATAATGGGGCTAATCGAAAGCTAAAGCTTTATTCAATGACCTATATCATCTACCTAGGCAGGTGAGATGGGGCGCCCTCATTGTATCGTTTTATAGGCTATTCATCCAATTATATGAGCACACACACTCGAATATACAGATATTAAGAAAAATAAATTGTATAAAACGGAATTCTTATTTCAGGGTTAAGAATTTCTAAGATACCTAAAGCAGTAACCGCTTTATTAGAATAGGTAACAATTTAGAGTCCTTTTATAAGTAATATTCTCCAGATTTCACTGGAAAGTATCTCTCTCTCTAGAAAGACACTGCTTTACCTACTATAGGGGTACTATAGAAAAGGTGATCTACAAAACGTATTCGTATATGTCCCTCATTATAGGTGCTAATGACTAGGTATCCAGGACTCAGCTATGGGGAAATAGAACAGTTAATAGATTCTTTACCTTTAGTGTGAGTATATATATATATATATATATATATATATATATATATTGAGGTTTGAGCTTAATGTATGCTGCTTATGTATAAATGTGTTCAAAATGACGTGGTCTATTTATATTCCTGTGACTCTCACGTGACAGTTTTTTTAAAGAATGCTTATTGAATGATTGAACGGTTATATGATCATTCTTTGTATATATTCTCCTTCCATTTTTTTTTTTAATTTTATCAAACATCCATTATTTTTCTACCAACACTTGTTTCATATTTTTGAAACCCTGATAAATTTTCATTAAAACCGAAACATTTTAACGTCGACTTTACTTTGACATAAATCCATCCTTTTGGATTGCTTTATTTTTCAATTTTCTCCATACGTATATATATATATAGTTTTTTTTTGTTTCGTTGAATGTCTTATCAGCCTCCATGGCTTATGTAATGACAGAGTCATCCTTTGAGAAGAACAACAGTGATAATATTTCAACTATAGCTGGGAGGTAAGAAGATTTTTACCTTTCCCAATGTAAAGTCCAAAAGTAGTCGGAACAGCGCATCTGGAGTTCGAACTGTCTTATTTGAGGCTGCACTATAGCACTTTAGCAATTACGCCCGGGTACTTTATATAAAAGAGATTTATGGTTCTTACTAGCTCACTTGGTGAGTCGATTGTTGGGTATCACCTACCTTTTCATCATAATGAGCTGTTCCATCTGCCATATATGGCAGTAGCGGAGACCAGTCAAGCCCAGAATCAGTCTACGAGTCAGACCAGAAGAGCCGTTCCGATTGTTGAAGTATATCCTTACACTATCACTAATCCTATGTTCTTATTTCTAACAGTCTCTCTCTTGTAAATACTCTTTCCTGTAAATATAATTATTTTCCTCACATATCGTGGTTTCTCTTATTATTACAACTACTTGTGTCCACTAACCAGAACACAACATTAATGAAGAACCAAATGTTGCTGTATTGGTAAAAAGTACTCAATATCTATGATAGAGCACATATCATTACACGTACTCTAAAGATGATTGTATTAAGAAAACTAACTCAAAGAAGTGATTTCGATATCTGGACTTCGCATTTAACATTTCAGTTCGCACTAAGGCATGGGAAAGTAAAGAATCTTTCTCTTACCACATCTTCCCCGAATAAATATTCAGTAGACTAATATCTTTAGCCTTGGTAATGCAACCGCTTTATGAAAAGGAAAATGAGATGAATTAAAGATCTGAGTAACAAAGTTCGGATAAAAATGTATCACACTCTAAGGTTATCATTCAATGATCATTTCATCCAAGATTTTTATACGTCTCGGCACAAACGTTCACTATATATATATATATATGTGTGTGTGTGTGTGTTACTAAGAAAAGGAACTTGAAAAGGAAATTGCTATATTTAGATTTAATATAAGGGAATGACCCACCCACTCCGTATCACAACAATAGTCGTAGTACTAACCATTATTTAAGTACGCACAGATTACTCTACGTACGACTTTAACTGATGTACCCCTTAGATGTCGGAGAAATTTCCAGGAACGGCCTAATTACCACTGAACTCGACACCGGTTCCCTGCGTCAAGGCGGCGGCATCTTCACCCCTAAGGTCTTCCGGTTCGTAGTCGACAGGAAGGTAAGTGGGTCTGATGTCTCTAAACTTTGCCACTTGGAATGCAGGTGGACGGAGGGACCCAAGCAAGTTTGCGCCCTTGCTTGGTGAACTCGAACCTCAGAGTTCATGTTGCCGCAGTGCAAGAGACTCATTTCAATTGCATTACCCATTGTCGGGTGCTGGAAAGGCCTTTGTCGTTCTTTTAGCATACAGCAGCCGCGGCTGCGCTGGGATCTCTCTGCTAATTGGACGCAGCCTTGATGTTGGTGTAAACGTTGTTTTTACATGTGACGGGGGCCGACTGGTTGTGGCTGATATTGCTGTTAAAAATTTTGAGTTCTGGGTGGTCGCGGTTTATGCGCCCAATATCGCTGGGGAGAGGGCTTCATTTTTTGACAGCTGTCGCCGTTCCTCGACGATCCAAAACGGCTAGTTTTAGGGTGGGGTGGATTGGAATGCAATTCTTGATCCCAAGATAGATAAAATCGCATGGGGAGCTAGTAAGACGGGAAGGTTTGAAAGCAGCCTGATCGACCTAATGGCCCGACATGATTGGTCGACAGGTTTGTTCTGGATCACCCAGGGAGGGAGATGGACATTTCTAGATAGCTCGCCATCTGCCCTTGGACAGAGAGTTAGTTTGAAGAGCTGACTCTGATTTCATTTGTTGTCCCAGGTTTCACTTACTTGGGTTGACTGACCTAAACTAGTAAGGGTCAGTCTGCAGTTAGCTTATAGGCGTAGTCTAGCCGGTAACTGGAAGTTCAATACCTTCTGATTAGAGATACGGGACTTCCAGGAGTGACAAGAATCCCTAATTAACCGGGTGTTATTGGGGCCGGTTGCCGGAAATAGGTGGTGGGCATCTCTCATTGGATGAGAGATTTCGCCATCAAATACGGTCAATAGCTCAACATAGATAGGACCACGAAGGCGAAATCTATAGAAGATATCCTTTCCCGGGCGTAAAACTGACTAAGAAGAACCTTGAGCTTGAGGCAAGCGAGCGCAACAAAGGATTCGTAGTTTGATCTAGGTTAAAAAGAGTTCTCAACGAAGCTGTGAAATCGAACGCAACTGCACGTGAAGAAGTGTGAAAATTCCCCGGTCGGTATATTGATTCCGTCACGTCCCTGGATGGGCGCGTGCTGCGGTCGAACCGTGAGATACGGGACGCCTTTCGGGCGCACTTCTGTAATCGCTTGGCTCGTATCCTGACCTCCTGCTTCGGGAGTTTTGCAGCTATTTAGCTGACTTCCCCCGCCTTCGGGAGGCGTAAGCATCTCTCTGCGAGAGTGTGATAACTGAAAGCGAAGTCCGTGATGCGTTGAAGCTGGTAGGCCTCAACAAATCACCAGAACTAGATTGTCTATCCTACTAAGTATACTTGAGGCTGCCGCACATGTTCGTACCTATTTTGATGGGTGTGTTCAACTATTCGTTCATGAGGGAGCCTGGTATCGTAACCAAGCGCGTGATCACATTACTGATGAAAGGTGGCAAGCATGTTTGGGAAGGATTAGATGATTACAGGCATATAATTCTGCTAAACATAGTGTTGAATATTTTGGCCCGGGTCTTAGCGAATCGTTTACAGCTTGTCATTAGCGATCTGATCGGCTCTGAGCAGACCTTTGCTTAAAAGGGAAGATCAATCTAAAACAACTTAGACTTGGTTTGCGAGGTTCTGGAGGCGATAAAAGTGGGTACCTGGTTTCGAAGGAGGTTGTCCTTAAAGGTCAGGGTGGAGGTGTGTGCCGGGTACATCTTCCCCTTGATCCCTTACCCATTGTCTGAACTTCATCTGCCTGAAGCTCGTCGGTTAGCGCTACAATATTCTCTCACCAGATTGCTATGGGGAGATCGCAGGCCGATGTTCTGCAGACATATCTGCATTCAATGTACGCATAATGGGGGTCTAGGTATGCCTGATCTGGAGAGCCACAGGCTCGCTGAAAGACTGGCTTACTTCGGCCGATCCTTTCCTCGCCTCAAGTCAGACCCAAAGGCCGAAGTTCGTCGTAAGCCGATGGGCAAAGCACTGTTTGACCACAAATGCCGAACGGCCCGCCGTCAACTTTTTTGGTCCAGTGACCGTTCACGGCCTCGTAAAAGACTATATCTGGGACAAGTAGCTGAGAGAGCGGCACGGCTTGACGAGGGAGGAGATCCGCTCTCATTGCAATAGAGCAACAGGTTTGGGCTTCTTGAACAACTCCGAGTTCTGGCTCACCTGGCGGTTTGCACGGAACGCGTAGCTCCTCCTGGCTTGAACTTCAGAGCGGGCCTGGCAGACATTGTCCTCGTTGCGGCAGTGACTCAGAGGAAACGGCTAAACACACCTTCTCCTTCTGCAAAGCGAGTCGCCTGTTCTGGGATCATGTCGGGGAGTGGACGGCTCGCATCGAACCCAAACAGTTCGTGTTGCTCGACGTTGGTTACGTTGTAGATAACTTTAACTGAAGGACTCTCAGCGTAGGACTTCAGCACGGGACTCAAGTTATCGTTCTTTGCTTGGACTTAATACTACCTTTGCAAGGAGAGTAATATTACCACTAATCTACTTGTTATATTTGTACATCCGTACGAATTAACCTGCCTTTCTGTTATACCTATCTAATGTGTTTTCTATTTTTTACCACTCGAAATAGCCGGTTTTCATTTACGATAGAACCAAATAATAAAGTTTTCTTCCTTCATTATGTGAGCATTTTCAAACGCTATTATAATCGTTTTGAAACAATTAAAAGGATATTGATACTTTTGTTCCAATCATTATATATAGCATGTCGGGACGTTATGTAAATTTATTGTGACAAGAAAAAATTTTAAGATATTTTTACTTGTTTTTTTTTTTTTGTTTGTTTCTATGAACTATATTTAAACTAATAAAACTCTTAAGGAACTTATCTTTTCAAGGAATAAAAATACGTTCCCACATATTTTTTAATCCAATGAATGAATAAATAAATAAAGAGGCAGCCGACTTAAAATGTATATACGTCTGAAAAGACTTTCTTTGAAAAAAAGAGAAAAAAATGAAGATTAAAAAAAGATTACATTCATTACGGAATAAAATCCATAAATAGAATTAACAATCAAAGCAATTATCAGAAAATTAGAAACAGTTGTTTCCTGAAAATTATGATATTATTAAGAGCATTAAGCAGTAATTAAGGAAATTAAAACCGGAAATAATCATGTCATTTATTAAGAAAATATAAACTATTCTTAAGATACGGACGTTATTTCAAAGGGGGGTGTCTTCGTGGTGTAATGGTTAAAGTGCTGGACCAGCGAGATCGTTATAAGCGAGTTCGAACTCCAGTTGAACTATTGGGTTCACTTTCGGACAAATACCCTTGGGAAAGGTATGAACCCCCTTATCCACCCACCTAAGAGTTAAATAGTACCACTGCTATTCTCCTTGGTGGATGGCTCTAGCATTAAATAACCCACAAAGGTTTGTATGCCATTAAACCAAACCATACGCTATTTTAAAGAAAAATTAAACAGTTATTAGGGAAACCGAAGATAAAAATAATTTTACAAGTATTAAAATAATACAATATCTAAAATTACTTTTTAAAAAAATATTTATTTGTAATTATTTATAGGTTTCGAAAATATGAATTTAAAAAGTCGTCAGACTGCTTCAGTTTTATTTTATCTTGAGTTCTTTGCACAGGAAATAAAATATGAACAAAAAATTCAAGAAAAATTATAATCGTCGTTATTTTATGGTTAAATCCTTTTTTCTCAAATCAAAATTCATCATTATAAAAGAAAAGTTTATCTAAATATTTCTGCTTTCAGAGATTTGATTTGTCATTCTTTTAGCAATGCAATATGAATATAATATTATTTATTTTTTTATTGGTTTGATTTCGAGACGGTAAAAAACTGTTGGAACAAACTGTTGGGTTTGGTTTGGTTTGTTGGGTTTTATGGCATATCAACCTTTCTAGGTTATTTAACGCAAGATCCATTTTTATGCAAATAATCAGTTCTATTTCAAACCATTCAGTTTAGTATGAGTACAAGGTTTAATAGTCAAAAACTTTTCTATTTCAAATTATTCAAGCAGTTTTATATAACAATTCAGTTTAGTGTAAGTACAGTTCCAATGTCAAAAATACTTCAATTTCAAATAATTCAGTTTTGCATAAGCAAGCAGTTTAAATGTAAGTACAGATTAATTGTGAAAAACATTTCTATTTCGAGCTATTCAGTTTATCAAGCAGTTCTAATTCAGCTAATTCAGTTTAGTATAAGTACAGATTTCGTTTACCAAGAGTTAAATGTCAAAACAGTTCTATGTTAAACATTACATTTTAGTGTAAATACAGTTTCAATGTCAAAAATCAGTTCTATTTCAAATAATTCAGTTTATCATGAGCACGCACTTTAAATGTAAGTACGGTTTAATTGTCAAAAACATTTCTCTTTCAAGCTAGTCAGTTTAATCAAACAATTAAGTTTAGCATAAGTATGCTGTTAGTTCTATTTAACTAAATCAGGTGTTACTACGCCGGGCCAGAGTGGACCTGGGAGCAATGGCAATGAAGAGGTGCTCCGTATTCCCCTAGGCCCCAACATTATTGGGACCTCACAGTCAGACTGTTTAATGTCCTATCCAGGACACCCGTTGGGTTGGGGTCTTACCCCTCTGCAGAGAAGCAGTCGGTGTATTCTACTGCCCAGCCAACTGGGCAAGGAAAAAACTGCAGTGTTCTGTATAGGATCCCAATATTTTCCAATTTGATATACGCTTAAAAGAAACCATAATTTTGCTTCAAATAGATTGGAAATCTTTCACTACCCGACAAATTTACGAGTCAATGATTATAACTAAATTCATGCTGATATATTCCGTTTTCGCAATAATTCAGTTACAGACAAAGACATTATATATATATATATATATATATATATATATATATATATATATATATAATAAATATTAATGACAGCAAAAAATTACTATTATATATATATATATATATAATAGTAATTTTTGCTGTCAATTATATTTATTATATATATATATATATATATAATAAATATTAATGACAGCAAAAAATTACTCCTATTTGCGTACGCGCACTTGCACACACACACACAAACACACACACATATATGTGTGTGTGTGTGTATGTGTGTGTGTGTAGTTGGGCAACAATCTTTCATTTAAGCATGTTTGATTAAATCTTAAATATACATTTAGTAAGATCCTTTCAAGTTTCCTGATTAGTGTGTTGGTTTCAGGTGGGAATTGGTGGATGTATTTACCGAAATTGTCCCGTTTGTGTTTACGGTTGTCACTACTTTGTTTAATGGGTTAGTGTTAGACCAAATGTATTATAATTTAGAAAGAGTTCAACATCTGTGATAGAGCTATTATATAATTATAAGCAACAAATATATTAGTTTTTATATATATTTAATAGCATGGATGCTAATCTACAACCACTGGTTTTAGGCTCTTAAATATATATGTAAACTAATATATATATATATTCCTATTCTTGGGTCATTCAAAAGCTTCTAAGCCTCTTTCTTTCTTGAACATGTTTGTCGCGATAACTCACTTACACTTCTCATAAAGTATGAAATTCCTATTCATATTTCCGTCTTAATTTCTGAGCTAGCGAGACCCGTACAACATTGAGAAGAGAGTGACGAATCAAAAGTCCACGGAGGCTTAGAACTTTTTGAAAGGTCCACATATATATATATATATATATGTATATATATATGATTGAGTGTTTGCTCTGTTATAAAAGAGTTTGAGTTAAAAATCTGTGATGCATTGGTTAGTAACAGGAAACATGCTATAAGGCGGGTGATACTTTTTTGTTTAATTGGTTAAACGTAGTTAGAGAGAGAGAGAGAGAGAGAGAGAGAGAGAGAGAGTTCCACACGCTTTTCTCAATGTAAATCGATTAGATTGAACAATGTTCAAGTTACCTGTATTTAAATCTGTCTGATAAATGTCGATCGCATATAAAGGCAGACAAAAAAATGACTTGGCTAAAATAATGAGACAAATGGCTCGATGAAGAATTAAGATGAAAATGATTGGTGAAAAGAGAGAAAATAAAGTTTGGGGGAAAAAAAAATATGAAAAAGAAATGCTTTAGAGAAGAGACGTAAAAGAGAAATATTTGAAGAGATAAGGGTATAAAGGAAATAAGGAATGATTAATTCGAAGTAGAAAAGAAAAGAGGATCAAAGAAATGACGATAAGCGCAAAAAAAGAAAGAAATATTGTGAAAAGTAGAGGGAAAAAGAGGAAGATGGAAGGGAATAAGAGAAAGAGGGAAAAAGACAAAGGAGGAAAGAAAGAAAAGGTATAAAGAGGAAAATGAAAGAGAAAACGAGAGAAAGGAATAACGGGGAGAGAGAAGAAAATAAGGAGCGAAAAAATGAAGAAGAAAGTAAATGCATGAAGTGGGAAGAGAAAAAAAAAGGAAAGGAAATAAAGAATAGAGGAAATAAGATAAAAGAGAGAAGATAAAAGAGAGAAGATAGGAGAAGCATGAAGATTAAAATGAAAAGAAAAGAAAATGTGTGAATATAAACAGGAAAAGAATCTGAATTAATGGAAGAGAAAAGGACGACAGAAAGAGAGCAGGACATAAAAATTAAAAAATTGCGAAATCCCTATTTGCACAAGATGACGTCTATTAGTTCACTTCCTAACAAAACATGTGCATATGGTTCTAATTGCTTAACGTACCTTTAAATTCTACCCATTCAGCGGGACTTAAAAAACGCTGACTGTATCCCCCTTGTCCCAGGAGATTTACACATCTGGAACTACCAGCTTCTCAGGGCTATATTTATCACTTCGCAAATGAAACACTCTAAAAAGGGAATGCCAAGTAAAAATTTTGTGACAGTCACACATGCGTCTTGATACGTGTTTTGACCACCACTATAAAATTGTTGCATATTGACCTCCGACTTGGCCAAGTTGTCGAAAGAATAAATGCACCTGTGTAAATAACAGTTGCATCCGGTCGAAGATATCAGGGGGTGACCTTGACTGTCGAGGGGTTGAATTGAGTGCGAATTGTGACGCTCGCAGGAAGTAGATGGATGTCAAATTATTATATAACCCCGGCGACTGGAAGTTCAAATCAGTTGGAGAAAAGATGCTAGCCCAGGAGAACGGGAAAGAAAGGCTGTGATGGCCAGAAGAGTTGGGTGGTCAATATGTTGCAGTCTTTGTTCGGTCTCTAACCTCCTCTCACACAAAACCCTTTCAATAATGTGAGAGGTATATTTTTCTAAAGAACTGTGTCGCTCGTCTTTATTGGGTCGATATGTTTCAGCATGCATAGGTATTATGTGGCTATAGAACTAAATGAGCTTGTGTAAAATATTAGTTGTTGGGATGTTTAAAAAATTCTTATCTTGCAGAGAGGTAACACCTCACTAAAAAGGGATGTGTTGGGTATAACACTCAACTACCTCAAAAAGCGAAGTTTCAAATTGAAGAGTGTGGAGTAACAATACATGGTTATTACTTTCAGATTCACACTTGCTTGGATTTATTTGGCATTAAATATCTCATTTAGGTTGATATGGTATTAAACAAATAAAGCCAAACTAAATCAAATGATTGCGTGAAAAAAAATTTAGGGAACGTTGTATTTTGACAATTTACAACATAGTTGTAATTTCGTCGCTTGGGTAAAGGAGACAGACAGACGACCCGTTAGTAGTAGTATCATATTGGAAACATACTCAAATGCATTTTTTTTTATTGTTGTTGTTGTTATTGTTGTTGTGGGGTTATTTTAGGTAACACAAAGTGACTGGCTTTCCACTCAGTAGTTTTGAGATGTGTTTTGCTCCAGTCTTGGTTTATGAGTTCAGTTTTCATTAACAAATATCCCTGCCGAAATTGAGACTGAACTATCAGCATTAAATAAAAATGTTTTATATTGGATAAAAATGTACAAAAATCTTTCAAGGAACAATGACACAGATATGTAAATAAGAATGTATAATGAACGCGCTTTTATAAACTCGTTTATACAAGATGGATTGCCATGCCTTTAAAATCAATTAACTAACACCGCCTCTTTTGCTTTATACATCATGTAATGGTTTATGTGATAACGTGCTTTGATTGTTTCATCCACAAATCTATTTTATGAAAACAGTTGACGAAAATGCAATCCATATACAATATGTATTGATTACCAGTGATTTTGGCAAGATATAGCTTAGTTTATCCCTTACACTACTTAACGTTAACATCATATTGATTTCTTCCAGCACGTTTCTCAATATCCTTACTGGAGTCCCCGTGGGGTTATGGGTAAAGTGTGGTACTGCAAACTTGAAGTAAACTAGTTCGAATTCCAGTTTCTCTATTACGTTCACTTTTGGACTGATAACCTTGAGAAACGTATGAACATCCTAATCCCCAAGCTATGGTTTCAACAAATATTGTTTTGGCATAAAATATCCCACGAAATTTGATATGCCATTAAATGAAAAAATATACCTTGAGACCCACCAGTTTTCTATCATTCCACCAACATAGGTTCTAAATTATCTAATTTCAACACCAAAGTTTCGTTTTCCTTTTGGTTTTGGAGAGGAAGAAGGTGGTGCCATGATTCCATGTGCAAAAACCGTTACAAGTCCGTTGCACTTTTCCCATTGGCTCCCAGGTAAGATCCTGGTAGTTTTCCAATTTTTCACTTTTTTCTTTTTCAACATGTGGTAAACGATTTGGCAGACAGCTGCAATGCAATATTGTAAATATTATTCAGCTGGCGAGGGAGACAGAATGATTGCAATCAATCTCAAATACCCAGAGTACGTTTTAATTTATGCCAACCGCAAAAATGCTGTGGCTTTTACTGTGTCTCTTACCCGCTGCCATAGTCTCCATGAGAAAGAATACCTGATCATTATCAGTGCTTACACACACGCGCGCACGCACACACACGCACGCGAAGGCACATACACACACACACACACACACACACACACACACATATATATATATATATATATATATATATATATATATATATATATATCCACGTATGTTTCCACTCCTCTTGTGCTAAGTCCGTATTTCTTTCCAGCAAGATACGAGTCTGTAAGAAATTATACGCTCGTACCAAATAAACTCGAGTAGTTTTTGTTTTTGTATCGGCTATGCAATCAAAGAAAAAAGATTGCAAGTTTGATTGTATGTATAACACAACGCAGAATAATATAAAGTAATTTCGGTGACAGAAGTTAATATATGTGTCTTAGTTTCTAAGTTTAAAAAAGGGAACGCTATTTAAAAAGGGAACGTAATTTAAAAAGGGAACGCTATCAACGGATATTGAATACTATAGGAATACGGGATGAAAAATAGAAAAAAATACTAAAAGCCTTTTAAAACATTGTCGCTGTTTTCAAAATTAATTCTATTGATTTTTTTTTTGTTTTTTTTTTTGTTTTATGTAGGGCTTCTATGGTTTGTAGTCGTAGCTTATCAATTTCGTGTGCGATCATAGCGGTGTTTTCAACAATAATTTTTTGAAACTTGAATTTAGGAATAGAATCGTTCTTACAATAAAAGGCAATAGAACTGGAGTTATTAAGGTGCATTGTAAGTCGTCTGGAAAGAGTTCTAGTCGTAAGACTAACATACACACTATTTTCTTTATTACCCCGTATTCCTATAGTTTTCTATTTCAGTTGATGGAGTTCCCTTTTTAAATTGCGTTCCCTTTTTTAAATAAATCAGTTAATCTGTTTTTTTATCCAACGCTGCGTTCCCATATTTTTGTTATGGTATAAACATTCAAAACCTTTTAAAAAAACAAACACATTAAACAAGCCACCAACCCCTGATGATGGCCTATGAAGGGTCCAAAAGCGCTTGGGACAATTTCGGGAAATTCATCTACCAATTCCAGCTTTAAACTAAGACACTTATCAGAAAACTTGAAAGGATCTTAAATGAATTATACTAACAAAATTTGTCTTTATTATTTAACGAAACATCCTTATATATATATATATATATATATATATATATATATACTGGATGGAACGATAAAATTGTCGTCCTAAGAAAACAACACTACACCTTTATTTCAAAACTTTTATTGAAAAATCAATTCAGGTAACTTGATTATGTAGTAGAGCTGACATCTATTCTATGTAGCCACCTTCAGCCTCAATCACTGCCTTGATACATATCCGGAACTAGGAGCATGCCTTTTCCACAAGCACCGGCGGGAGTTTGGCGGATAGCGGCGATCAGGCTGGCTTTGGTGTTGTGGGAGGTCATGTATGTAATGTTCTCGACGTATGACCAAATGAAATAGTTCAGCGGGTTCAGGTCGGAGGGGGAGGGGGACCAGTGAGAGAAGGGTACAAAGACGTAGCACACTTTCTGAAGCCAAGCCTGGTTCTCTTTGGACTTGTGGGCTGGCACCGAATCCTGCTGCCATACACAGGGACTGCCAACGGCCACCTGATTGCACCAGGGGATGACCACACTCTTCAGCACATTCAAGTACACTTTGGCGTTGACTTTCAAGCCTACATCGAAGATGTGAGGTGAATGATGCGGCCCTCACTTGAAACCACACCAAAGACCATAACCGTAGCCGGAAACTTTGTTTTCATCACACTGGGCACGTCCCTGTTATTAGTGGCAATCCTGATTTGCATTTTGAGGGTGCTGACAATGGGCCTGTTGTCACAACTTGGATCGGTAGAGAGCATGCATTGTACAGCGGCGCTTCTCTGATCGTTCTCGTTGAACATTGTGTCACTTTCAGACTTGATAGAAGGCTCCTATCGCTCTTGGGATTTTTACACACCTGGCCAACTAGTAGATGGTCTGCAACAAAAAAAGAAAACCGGTTTTCATTAAACGGAAATGGAATCATGTCGTCTTTTCTAGAGCGACAATTTTATCGTTCCATCGTGTATATATATATATATATATATATATATATATATATATATATATATATATGCAAATTTCATTAAACATAATAGACATTTTATGTCTACATATTTTCTTTGGGATCCGTTCGAATTCCCGTATTACTTTTATTGTATTCTGGGGGAATTGATTTATGTATTGTCCATAGTTGCATGTATCCCTAGTACTTTCTGCCCGACTTTGGACCATCATCAGGGGAGGATCTACTACAAAAGTGATGTAACTTTTGTTTTAGCATATTACTACTGTGTAAGGGCGTCTTTGCCGTTGAAGGTTTTGGCGTTTGTTTTTGAATGTGATTCTATATTTAGTGCCAGTAGCTAAAGACATTTAAGTACATTAGCACTGGTTTGAAAATTAATTCTATTAAGTGTCGGCTGCAGGTTTCTGATATGTAATGCTTCGAGAATCTGAAGTTTTTGTTTATTATTTTGATGTTCTAATATTGTTGTGTTGTCGGTGAGAATTTTCCGTCGTTGTGTTGTTGGGCATGGATGTTTTTTTTAAATGCTGAGCTATTGAACTTGTGTCTGAAAGGTGAATTTTAAGTCTCCTCGACAGGGTAGTTGAGGTTAAACCAACATATATATTATTATTATCAGAGATACAATCTCCTAAAGGACATTTAAATTTATATATAACGTTGGTTTTTTGCAAAACTCCAATCGAGGGAGAGGAATTATTTCTAATGACTAGATTCGAGGTTTTAAACTTATTACAATATATAACAAGTTTTATTTTTTTATTAGGTTCAGTGGGGAGTATGTTTTTGTGAATCAATGTTTTCAAGATTTTTTCATCGGATTTGTAATTGTAGGGCATTTGGTTACGATCAAAAAAGTTTGATATATGTTTGTTGGCTGGATGGAGTAGTACACTGTTTATTTTGTTGGTTAACATTTTTGATCATACGTTTAATTTGTTCATCAACAATATAGTTAGGAAACCCATTTTTGATGAGAGCCTGTTTTATGTTTTCTACCTCTTTATAAAATATTGTTTTGGAGGAGGAGATTAGTTTGGCACGGGATATTAGATTATGAATAATTGCTTTTTTATATCTAGAGGGGCATTCACTTTTAAAGTTGAGGGTACAGGAGTTATTACTAGAGGGTTTTTTGTAAGTGGAGGTAGTGAAGTTATTATTGTTGTTAGCATCAATGAGAACATCTAAAAAGGAAATTTTATTGTTTTTGTTAAGTTCATGAGTAAAGTTAAGGACTGAATTGTTTTGGAAGGTGTCTTGTAGTATGTTGATTTCGTTAATATTATTAGTAAGAATAAGGATGTCATCAACATATCTTAGGTATATTGGAGGTTTTTTTGTGCTATTAAAAATTCTATTTTCGAGATCGGACATGTAGACATTACTGAAAATTGGGCCGAGGACAGACCCCATAGATACGCCATCAGTCTGAACGTAAATATTTCCAAGATGGTCATAAAATGGAACTTCAGTAGTACATGTTAAGAGTAGTTTTCGAAGTATATTAGAGTTGATTTTAAGAGGAGGAAGAGATGGGTTATTATAAATATTATTTATAATAATATCAATTGTTTCAATAACAGGTACATTAGTAAATAAATTTTCTACATCGAGTGAGGCTAATATACCATTATTGGGTTTAATTGTATGAAGAACTTGAATTAATTCATGTGTAGATTTTATGTTGTATTTGCTAGGTAAGTATGGTGAAATAAGCTGTTTTATTGTTTTTGTGAGTTGATAAATTGGTGTAGGTATTTGTGATATAATAGGGCGTAGAGGATGATTAGGTTTATGTATCTTTACGGTCCCGTAAAGATAGCCGGGTTTATAATCCCCAATTATTTTGGGTAGTTTTATGCCTTTAAGTTCGGCATTATTAGCAGTGATTAGTTTATTAATTTTTTTATTTTAGTTGGTTGGTGGGATTCTTATTTAATTTTTTGAATTTTGTATGGTAATCGAGGATATTTTGTAGTTTTGAATGGTAATCTGTTTTATTTAGTACTACAAAAATGTTTGTTTTATCAGCTTTTTTTATGGTGATGTTAGGGTGGTTGCGTAATTCTTTAGCAGCAGTTTTTAGTTGATGTGTTAATAATGTAGGTTGTTTTTTATTGTATCTATTTTGGATGGCTTCAGCCTTAAGGAGATCACGGAATTCGGGTTTGACTGAGATTACCTTAATATCCCGGAGTTTTAAAATGTTTTGGTATAAAATTTCAATTTCTGTATTTTTGTTGATGCTGGTATATCCTTGGAATAAATGGCAGCTGGGTCCTAAGTTGAGGAAATCTTTTTGTTGTGGAGTTAAATTACAGTCCGAGAGATTGATAAATTTGTCAATATCATTAGGAATAAGTAGATGTCCTTTGTAGAGATTGTTGAGCTTTTTTTGAAGTGTAAGTAACCAAATGCCCTACAATTACAAATCCGATGAAAAAATCTTGAAAACATTGATTCACAAAAACATACTCCCCACTGATCCTAATAAAAAAATAAAACTTGTTATATATTGTAATAAGTTTAAAACCTCGAATCTAGTCATTAGAAATAATTCCTCTCCCTCGATTGGAGTTTTGCAAAAAAACCAACGTTATATATAAATTTAAATGTCCTTTAGGAGATTGTATCTCTGATAATAATAATATATATGTTGGTTTAACCTCAACTACCCTGTCGAGGAGACTTACAATGCACCTTTCAGACACAAGTTCAATAGCTCAGCATTTAAAAAAAACATTCATGCCCAACAACACAACAACGGAAAATTCTCACCGACAACACAACAATATTAGAACATCAAAATAATAAACAAAAACTTCAGATTCTCGAAGCATTACATATCAGAAACCTGCAGCCGACACTTAATAGAATTAATTTTCAAACCAGTGCTAATGTACTTAAATGTCTTTAGCTACTGGCACTAAATATAGAATCACATTCAAAAACAAACGTCAAAACCTTCAACGGCAAAGACGCCCTTACACAGTAGTAATATGCTAAAACAAAAGTTACATCACTTTTGTAGTAGATCCTCCCCTGATGATGGTCCAAAGTCGGGCAGAAAGTACTAGGGATACATGCAACTATGGACAATACATAAATCAATTCCCCCCAGAATACAATAAAAGTAATACGGGAATTCGAACGGATCCCAAAGAAAATATGTAGACATAAAATGTCTATTATGTTTAATGAAATTTGCATTAACGAAGAAATGCTGCCTAAATGTACATATATATATATATATATATATATATATATATATATATATATATATATATATATATATATATATATATAACACGAGGAAAAGAAATATAATATGGTTAAACTCTTCATTACAGCTGTTTGAACAAATAACAATAAAATTCTGCACTAGCAACACAACAAAACTTGAGATTAACTTTAACTATTTCTTTATATTGACGATTAACCAATAAAGCATATAAATTATGATCAAAGATCTTTTAAATTTCATGACAAATCTCTTTGTAAGAGATATGTTTGACATTAACATTGGGAGTTTTCCTAAAGCTAAAACTTGTAAAATTACGAGTATTTCATCCTGTGTAAAATGGCTTTTGAAATTGACGTATTATGAACCGGCATTATCCTGATGATGAGTTATATGCTAAAAAAAATACCAATGAATTAGTTGATTCTACGAAAAGGAATTTAATATCATTCTTTAAGAAGTACGGCTTAATTTTACTTGGGACATTTGATTTAAAATTGATCAAAATTACTAGAATTTACATGCAACTGAAATAATGTTACATGGCATCAATAGAGAAAACCTGATAAGACACTCGAATATATTAACATCAAATCCTACCACAAACATTCTAGTGGTTATGATAGGCTGCGTGTAGTTAGTTGCAAAATATTTGAAAGAAAATAACCATACTACATTGTTTTAGTTAAAAATTCAAATCATGTAAGTATTTATTACAGTGACAATAAAAATATAGAAATGTCAAGAGAAACATTCAAATAAATATTTCTTGATAAAATGTTCAACGACTGTTTACTCGTGTTATTTGTACGAGAATACATCTTAGGAAAAGTGGTTAAATAAGAAAGTCTGTTGAATCGAAATTTAGTTTTTGTCGAACAGATTGTTTGTGCGTAAGTCGTAAGATGATTGTCCTGTTTTTTAGGGAACGTTGTATTTTGACAATTTACAACATAGTTGTAATTTCGTCGCTTGGGTAAAAGAGACATACAGACAACCCTAACATCGTTACTAGTAGTAGTAATATTAGTGTCGTATTGAAAACATATACTCAAATGCATTCTATTTTTATTGTTGTTGTTATTGTTGTTGCTGGGTTATTTTAGGTAACCCAAAGTGACTTGCTTTCCACTCAGTAGTTTTGAGATGTGTTTTGCTACAGATAGTCTTGGTTTGTGAGTTCAGTTTTAATTAACAAAGATTCCGGCCAAAATTGAGACTGAACTATCAGGTGAAGAAATTCTTGGGTATTCATAAGTTTTTGGTGACAGAAAGTTGATCAACTCAGGGTTTTGTATTTTCAGCGGGAACCGAAGATACTGCTATTTTTAATTTTTGTACCAATCGAAGTTTGACCTGATTGTCGTGTTTTTTTTTTTGTCGTTTGGATCCTAAAATTTGTTTATAATATTTATAATTAAGTGTAGGCTCTGTGTACAACTTAAAATTATAAAATATATCCACACTTCTGCAGTACACAGGATAAAAACTTATTCCAGTACTGTAAATATATTCAATCATATGTGTGGAAATTTGTTAAGGAACTGTTTCACCGAATATCAGCAGCCCCTTGGGGTCACGTGGTGTCCACTATAAAAAGATCTCCATCTGAAGATTCTTCCTCTTTTTTCTACTCCTACCGCTGTTAGCAACAGGTCCATATCGTAGCAGCCCTCGACGGCAAACGTATTTGGTACCCTCATCACCAGCCTGGATCCAAGAGCGACGAACGCACATGCTGAGATAAAAGGAACCAGGATCACAGCTAAGTTCCCGCAGGCATTTTATCTGCAAACCTTACACCTTATAACCTAACCCTACAAAACCCTACATAACTTAACCTTACAACCTTACAACCTCACAAAACCTTAAAAAACCTTACCTAACCTTTAATCTTATACACCTACCACCTATCAGATCATTGAACTCTTACAAATTCGCTGTTTGTTCCATTTGATGTTTAAAACCCCGTTTATTGTTTGTTGTATATAAATTTTGTTATACAAAAAGTCGTTCGTCTCCTTTCTTCAAAAGCTGTCACCCATCTCCCTAATGTGGTTGAAGTACTGTTTATTCTTTTACAAAACGTAGGAATAAACCGGGCTTTTCGGGGCTTATAAAAATCCCCATATATCAAAACTAGATATGAGATAGCTCCCAAAATAGCGAGACTATAAATAAGTTCTACATTCCGCCATTAAATCTTTGTTTTTTAAATTAGTATTGTAGCCAAACGAGAAGAAATTATATTCTCCCGAACAATCTTTTAATTTTTTAACAAAATGACCTTCAATTACATACTGCCAACTCAGATGACAGCCTATGATATATCTATAATAAAAAAATCCTGTGATTTTCTTGCTGTTTCAAGCGGAGAATTTTAATTTGTAAATTGCTCATTTTGGCTTCGGTAATCTTTGTATTTTTGATCATGATGTGGCAATAAAAGAGAAGTGAAATAATAGTAGTTCTTATTCATGGCCTTTCTGTTTTAATTGTCATTACATCACCAATTTTTCTTCCATCATTTTTCCAGGAATGTCTATTGCAAGAGAAGCATCTGTCTGTCTGCTCACTTTTTGGTGAGTATCAATTACATATTAAGTAATTTCCTTCTCTTCGAAAATTCATTAAGCGAATTTTAATTCGTTAAATGTCAGAACTCCCTTCTGCGTAATCACAGTCGTAAATATTTTAAGTTTTACTAGTAGACACTTTAAAAGCATTGCTAATAATAAACTATTGCTTATAATTTGACCAGACGTTTTTTGAGAAATCTTTTTGCCTTTATTTGTTTTTTTTTCCCGATCGATTTATATTAATTATCTGATATCATTTCACTTGAACTTTTGTGTAGATATTAATTTTATATATTATGAAATAATTTTGGGTTAGTTATTTGGGTTTTATGACATATCAACCTCTGTAGATTATTTAATGTCAAATCCATTTTAATACATATAATCAGTTCTATTTCAAACAATTCAGTTTTGGATGAGTACACAGTTAAACTATCAAAAATATTTCTATTACAAGCTATTCAGTTTAGCCAAACAGTTCTAATTCAGCTAATTCATTTAAATTTTCTTTACACACTGTTAAATGTCAAAATAGTTATATATTAAACAATTCAGTTTTGCGTAAGTAGAGTTATAATATCAAAAACACTTCCATTTCAAATAGTTCAGTTTAGCATAAGTACGCAGTTCAAATATAAGTACACAATAGAATAGTCAAAAACATTTCTATTTCAAGCTATTCAGTTTATTCAAACAGTTCTGATTCAAACCATTCAGTTTAGCGAAAGTACGCAGTTTAGTTCTATCTAACCCATAGATAAGGCCCTATCAAGTGCTACCATTCCGGGCCAGAGTGGACATGGGAGCTATGGTAATGAAGGGGTGCTCTGCATTCCCGAAACCCCAGAATCACTGGGACATCACCATCAGATTATCATACTAGGACACTTGTTGGGGGAGGGTCTTACCCCACTACATATATTCTACAGCCCCAGCAGACTGGGCAATACAGAGTTAAATGTCAAAACAATTTTATTTCAGATAAATGAGTTTAGCATAAGTAATCAGTTTAGAAGTCAAAACAGTTCTATTACAAGCGATTCAGTTTAGCATAAATACACAGTTTAAACATCAAAATTCTATTTTAAACAATTCAATTTTGCATTAATACACAGTTTAAATGCTAGTAAACAACAGTAAACTCAAGAAACCACTGTTTAGTTCTATTTAACCCATAGATAAAACCCTTATCAGATGCTACCACTCTGAGCCAGAGTGGACCTGGTAGCGATGGCAATAAAGGTGTAATCTGCATTTCCCAAAGTTCCAGCATTACTGGAACCTCACCATCAGATTGTTTAGTGTCACATCCCGGACACTCGTCTTACTACTATGCAGAGAGTTTCAGTGAATTCTATAGCCCTAAAATAATTTTAGGCTTCCTTTTGACAAATAATGTTCACTTAGAATAGCTGAGGCCTACTTGCCGTTTTCTTTAGCAACTCGCATTACAATTGACAGATTTCGATCACGAAGACATTCAATAAGTTGTACAAACGCTTTTCCTCAAAATCACCATAATTAATATTGTCGTAGTTAGATGAACTAACGCTATGTAACTTTTTTATCTTCATATATCCTAATATATTCACTTTCTACAGTTCATTATTTTGTTTATAACGATAAAAAGAAGAGTATGTTCTCGGCTCCATAACTTATCAATAAGTTTAACGTATTAAATCATTAATATAGAAAATTAACTCACACATGCTTCTTCAATGTCTCCTGTCAATTTCCATTGTTCAGTTTTTAGAGAAAGTGAAAGGTAAACTTCAAATACAAAATGGCTGCCTCATATCAGGCATTTTATAATAACTGGATGGTTGATTTTTTCGATTTCATTTTCTCAGATTGTTTTATATTTCTGACAGGAATTTTTTGTCATATAGCAATAATCTATCCAACAGAGATATTTAATGAATTGACTTATTCCCCAAGTAATATCAGAAGTGAATATAAATGCAATAGTAACAGAAATAAAAGGTTCGATTCTTCCTTACGGCAAAATACGCGGGAGAATATTTTTTCTTATAGAATAAACTTTGAAAAATTTACTACACACCATTGATTTTTTTTTTTTTTTAGATAAAAAAACAATCAAAAAATAATTTATTGTTGCGTGAACAATGTTTAAAAAATTATCAGTGAACACAATTTGAAAATTCTAAATGAAAAAATATCAACCAGATGACCAAATGCAACAGCAGAGTGATGTCATACGAATGTTAATTTCCTGATTGATGAAATCATTTATAAGATTGTCATCAATAAGGAAAATGTTAAGAAAAAAATTCCTGAAATGACATTCATCTGTGCTTAAGAACTAAATTGGGAAAATAGATTGTATAATCACAACATTAAATTTGTTGAGTTTCACGAGATATCAACCCATATAGTTTATGAAATGCCTTATCCTGTTTCAACATATAAAGTGAATATTCATTATATGTCACCGAATAGTTCATTGGTATCAATTTTTACACGAACCAGGGCTCAACTGTTGGCACACAGTTAAATGATTTCAAGTATTGCTACAATTAATAATTTTATTCACACAGTTAAATTGGTTTCAGATATTACTATCTAACTCTAATAGTTATTTTTATCACCGTTTATAGTTTCCAATATTGTAAATGATTAAACAGGTCTATGTGACCAATATTTGAGAACCAAAACACATCCAACCACTCAAAGTAAAGTTGACATGGGAGTAATTGAAATGAAGAGGTATTCCATGTTCTGCAAAGTAGCAAAATTGGAACCTAATGATTAGATTGTTTAATTTCATATCTAGGACACATATAAGGGGGAGGTATTACACCCCCACTTGGAGCCGGCGTACAGTCCCATCTGACTGGACCGAATCAGAACGTTATTTACACTAAGAAATACTGCACTGATACGGCTGTATTACCAAAATATTCATGACACAGAGGAAATTAGAATCGCAAACCTTTCTTAATGAAAAGTGATATTGTGAAAAAAAAAATTAGCACATAGAGGTGATTTTGAGAAGAGCATATTATATCTGAAAGAAAAATGATTGGTCAGAAGTCTTCGAGACGTAGTAGCTAACGTACTGGACATCGACATTTTTGTAAGTGAGTTCAAACTCCAATCGAACTATTACATTCAACTTTTTACTAATTTTCTTGGGAAAGCTATCTACTACGTTATTCCTCTAGTATGAGTTAAGAGTACCACAACTGTTCTTTTGCAAGGATGGCTTTCACTTTGAATATCCCTTGAAGGTTGATACGTGATTAAGTAAAGAAGCCAAACAAAACGAAAGTAAAGAAAAAATTATGCATTCCGGAATTAACTGAGTATAATAAATTGCAGAGGTGCAGACGGTATATTTTACAGCCCCAGCCATGGTAGTGAAAAAACAGAATTCGTACTATGAAGGAACGTTTACATAATACTACGAGAGGAGATTGCTGTAAAGCTTTTGTGCTCCACTTGAAACGCGAAAACACTTTTAATTATTTACTTTTCAAACCTGATCTACTTCCGTAATATTGAGTACCAATTTATTCATACAAGATCACACACACACACACACACACACACACACACACACACACACACACACACACACACACATATATATATATATACATATATATATATATATATATATATAAAGCACGACTTATATCCACTTTAAGAAGCAAGCTTCAGAAATTTGTTGACCAGTTTATATAATTCGGCAGCAATATCTCATCGACTGAAAGAGATGTCGACATACGCATCGTTCCTAGGTCCCCTCTGACTCGAAGTGGTAGCAACTGATAGGGTTCTATATATAGGTCAAAAAGAATTGTTTGATATTTAAACTGAGTGCAAATAAATGACTTATGCTAAACTCACATGTGTGAAATAGAATTGTTTAATAATGTAACTGATAGTAAAAAATGATTGCAGTTTAACTGAATTGTTTGTGATACATAGCAAAACTTGGATCAATTTAACTGTGTGCCAAAGAATGAGATTCTGCTCGTTTAATATATCCTTTGACGCATAGAAGGTAATTCAACTGATACTTTCGCAGTCGGCTGGAGCTGTAGATAATACCGACAGCACCTCTGCAGAACCTCCCCACAACAAGTGTCCTGGATATGACACTAAACCATCTGATGGTGAGGTTCAAGCAATGGTGGAGCGTAGACGAATCTGGAGTACCCCTTCATTACCATTGTTCCTCGGTCTTCTCTGGTCTGGGGTGGTAGCACCATATAGGGTCCTATCTAGGGGTCAAATAGTACTAAACGGTAATCTCGACTGTTTGACTTTTTTACTTTTAAACTGCGTCTTTATGCAAAACTGAAGTGTTTAAAATAGAACTGTTTTGACATTTAAACTTCGAACTTATGCAAAACTGAACTATCTGAAATAATTTTGCGTTTACATTTAAGTCTGTGCATTGGGACTGTGAAATACACTGACTGCACCTCTGCAGAAGGGTATCCACCACGAGTGTCCTAGTTATGACACTATACAATCTGATAGAGAAATTTCAGTAATGCTGGAGATTTGGGGAATGCGGAGTACCCCTTTACTGTCTTCACTCCCAGGTCAACTTTGACCCGGAGTGGTAGTAACTGATAGGCTCCTATCTATAGGCCGAATAGAACTAAACTGCATACTTATGCTAAACTGAATAGTTTGAAATAGAACTGTTTTTGGCATTTAACGCATTGTAAACAAAATCTACTCTTATGCTTAACTGAATTGTTTGAATAAGAACTGTTAGACTAAACTGAAGAGCTTGAAATAGAAATGTTTTTCACGATTAAACTGTGTCATCATGCGAAACTGAGTTGTTTGAAATAGAACTGATTAATTGTATAAAAATGGATTTGTCATTAAATAACCCACAAATAATGCAAACAACCAACCTACTGATACTACAACTCCGGGTTAGATTTGATCTTGGAGGTACTGTATACACTCTCGATCTCCAGAAGTAAATATTCAACATCAACTGTTGTCCGGTGTCATATCCAGGATACTCATCTGAGTACTTGGAGGGGGAGTGTATCTGACTTCACCCTGACATAGTCAGCGTATTCCAAGCCTATCAAGCAGGATGGTATTTTGGTTGGTTACAAAACTTTAATGTTCCATTACAGAAAAAAATACAAACTCAAGTTTAGAAGAAAATTGTATTTAGATGTGAAAATTGATAGATTGATTAGGTGAGATTATTTGGTTTGATAGCATATCAAACTTTGATGGTTACTTAAGGCCAAATCCTATTCATACACATCATCATCATCATCACTTATCATCATCATTATGTCATACTGCTAGTACAGATTGCCTGGACTCACTCTTGCCATTCGTCTCTCTTATCCATAGCTTCCGGCTGGTCTTTTAGACCACATCTTGTGTCCGTCCAGAACTGTTGTAGATTGATTCTTGTTGGTCTTCCAACACTTGCACGTCCGTGTGAAGATGTCCATCAGAGAACATCGCTTATGGGTTCATCCCATCGTCTCTAACAGTATTCTGCACGTCTTGTTCGACTCATTTAGATAGTTTTAGAGATGGGAGGTTGGTGGCAGTACAGCTGTTGTTTACAGGGATATTGTTTCCATGACTTGTTCAATACATCTCATAGCCTTTTTGTGCAATTTCCGACTGGCTTTTTTTCTTTTTTCGCTTAGTCAGCATCTATGCGTTGTATCCATATAGTAGAATTGACATGACCGCTGCAGGGAAAAATGCGTTTTATTTTATCGGATAAGTTTGATTTTCTTATGGTCGATAAACTATCAATAGCAGTCCTTGCATTCACTAGTTGCACATTGATGTCATTTTCAGTAGATAAGATGCTACAACCGAGGTAGGAGAATTTGTTTTTTTTTCAGTAGATGAGACACTGCTTCCGAGGTTGGTGAAATTAAATATATTAAAACAAATATTGAACGTAGTTTTTATTATTCTTATTCTTATTCTTATTATTTCTTTTCATTTTTGTTTTGGGGTTTTGTCTCATTTGTATATTTTTGGTGGGTAGAGGAGGATTATGTTCGTACATTTCTTTTCTATTTTCAAAAGAACCAAGTGGTGAATGTATAAATCATGAAATAAAATGACTAGAGAATGAAACAGACAGAGAATAATAAAGAAGAAAAAACAAGAAAGTCATTCATATAATGATAGCAAATATATAAGCAGATAACTTAAACAAAGCATATTTGAGAGTGGATATAAGCAGTTCTTTGGAGTAATGGAAGAATTTGAATTCTCACTTCCCTTGTGTCGAGTTAATATTACCAGAGAGCTTATGACAATATACGTTTCAGGTAGGTGATATATATATAATCATCCACAGACAGACCTTTTTCGTTCTATCAGAACTCATCAGTGTGGCTAAACAGTATCTCCCCGTAGCTGGGATCGAAACCCGCTTGACTGAAACACCAAGCCAAAGCTTTTAACCATTCAGCTACGAGGAGATGTTAGCTACGGAGTACATTTTTTAAACGGTTATGAATCACAATAAGTATTGTTTACATACATCCGTTCAAACGACCGCCGAGATCTCAATTCGAATACAAAGAGGGAATTTACTAAGCTTTTTTGCTTAGATGTAGCACAAGGCCGCATGAATTGGGCACCCAATGAGAATCGAACTCACTCGTGTAGGTTTGCTAGTCTACCTTGCTAACCATTACACCACCCGAGGTGCCCAATTCGAATACAAAGAGACTTGCAAAGGCGCTAATGGCAACACGATTACTTCTTCGCTAGAGAACTCGACCCTACGGGGGTAGGGGAGTATATATCTATATTATATTATATATATATATATATATATATATATATGCTTTTTGGTGGAGTAGTTTGTTGATAACATTATTTTGAACAAGACTGAGCTCACTTGATTGCACATAGTGAATTTGCTATTTACAATTTACAAATGGTTTCAATTATTGCAATGCATCACTAAGTGTTCTATACGCATATAGTTTTATGGTTTCAAACATTGCTATGTAATACAAATAATTCAATTTAAATGAACCATTTGTTTGCACACAGAAGAATGATTTAAAGTATAGGAAATGATGACCAAGTTCTATTTGACCCAAAACTGGGACTTTGACAGGTACTGTCACTCTGGATCAGAGTGGACCTGACAGTAATGGCAATGAAGTGGTATTCCACCTTCCCCAAAGCTCAAAGACTGAAGCCTCTCCATCAGATTATTTGATGTCATGTCCCTGACACATACTGGAGGGGACCATACCCCTCTGCAGAGATGCGGTCAGTTTATTCTACAGCCCTTGGCTGATTTGGCTGACAAATTGATAAAGTACACTTGATTATAGACATAGCTGCATATCCACAGTTGAGCAAAAAACAGATGGAAGATATCAAGCAAAATTAGTCGTCTGTCATAGAGACGGAAGAAGCATTACTATCATTTATAGGATATCGAGTGATGAAATTTCTGTTATGAAGGGTACCTACACGCTTGTTGACTTGAATGGCGAGGCTAAATAAAACTTGGCAAATACCTCCATTTGCTCCAATACATTTCACCGACCATAAACTTAGAAAACATCCGTATACTGGCAACTATAGAAGAAAATCATTGGGCAAAAAAATTATCGGGAGTGTTCTTATAGAGTTATGGCAACCTTACTGGACAACGACATCATAGTAAACGAATTCGAATTCCAGTTCGAATTCTATTATATTCACTTCAGGACTTATCATATTTACCCAACCCCTCCGCTCGGGCAGGATATGACACAAGGTCAATTTTTAAGCGGAGTCTAACAGGTTTGAATTCAGAGTTTTCCTTCTCCTAGACTAGTTGCCTCACCAAGGCTGAAGAACCTAGTCTGCCCTACTATTTACCCATAGCTGGAGGGAGAATAATTGGATTCCCAAGAGTATTAGTACTATGTGAAATGCAATCAGTCCAGGATTTGAACTCGTGTTGCCGTGTCCAATTCCTGCGACGATAACCATTACACCACGGGCACCTCCTTCAGGACCATTAAGAAATGTATAAACAACCTCATCACCAACAGCTATGAGTTAAAGCAAACTCATATAGCTCTTCTATAAATATGATTTTCGAATTAAATACCCCTTAAAGGGTGATATGCCACTGAACAAAGAAAAACAAACCAAAAAGGAATTAAGTATTTATTTATACCCTTCTACAACGAAGTGAACAGCTTAAATTCAAAATTTTAAAGAACTGATTATCATTTTCATTATGTTTAAAATTAAAACCTAATAATTTATAATAATTAAAAAAAAATCATCCATTAAAACCCCAGTAGGTTAGAATACAGTTCAAATAAAATAGCAATAACATTAATTTTAATAATTTTAGATATTTAAATATTCTTCATTTATATTGCCTGTTGACATTTTAGTGAGAGCCTAATTTTATAAATTCTGTGCGTCATAAATAGTTAGAAAAAAAAAATAAACAAAGAATTTTTGAAAATATAATGCATATGATATTATGATGCATAAACAACATTGAAAAAGAAAATCACTCGTTGAAACAAACAGAAACCATACAATAGATGCTCACAAGTTATTTGCACACACACACACACACACACACACACACACACACACACACACACACACACACGTATATATATATATATATATATATATATGTATATATAACTCAAATCTTGTTTTAGATTAAACCAAACTATGCACATGCCGTAATATATACATACATATATATATATAAACCATTAAGAAAAACAAAAGCCGGTCATATTAGGATTATAAACTTATTTCCATCCTGTTATATATATATATATATATATGTGTGTGTGTGTGTGTGTGTGTGTGTGTGTGTGGCGAGAGAGATAGCGGGCGAGAAAGAGACCACAGAGTACGTAGAAATATTGAGGAAAGCCGATTCATTACAGAGATTTGAATGTGCAGGAAAATATTTCTCCGTGCCAATATATTATGGGTCAGCATGGGAAGGTTAAGGTTTATAACTCCTGATATTATTTTTTTGTCTTGGGGAACATCTATTTCATGAAATGAACGAAAGAAAAGAAACTTGATGAGTGAATATACCCGGAGCTGAAAAAAAAAACAACAAACTTTTAAACCCTAACAAATAATAGCAATTTTAATCCGGGTAGGGAATATATACGGGGAGTCGGACTACTGTAAATAGACCTCCTCGTTATAAAAGAGCTGAAGATAAAGCGACAAGACAAAAAAAAAAGAGTTTGAAAAGGTTTTAATACAAAACAAATTTACAGGTGAATCACATATGGCGTGTCCACTTGTCGTTCTTCCAAGAGATGAAGGCGCACTTTAAAAGATTTGATATGATGTCGACCGGAGTGCAAATGGTTCAAGGTTGGATGGTGATTTAATTTACGACACTCCTTTTATAAACTAAATTCATCTACGTACTGATTTGTATATTTGATCATTAATTGTATTGTTGTCATATTAGCTGCTAACATTTATTGAGCTTCGTTTAGTTTTGCATTTGTGCAAATGCGAGCACGACACAGTGACTAACGAATTGGTAAAAATCTACTATCTTAGCTTATTACCTATTAATAGAAAGGGTATCCTCTTGGTTAAAGGGTTGGCTTGCAGAATCGTAGTAACGTCGAACTCCAGTTGCGCTATAACGTTCCCTTTCGGATGAATACCCTTGGGAATAGTATGAACCCCCTTATCCGCCTAGTTATGGATTAAATTCCATCACAGCTGTTTTTCTCGAAGAGTGGCTTTGTTATTTAATAACCCACGAAAGTTGAAATGCCATTAAACAAAGAAACCTAACCTATTAAATCATGTGTGACACTAATGTACCCGTACTTATAGACTGGTTTGGCTGTAGAGGTAAAGATAGCTTGGTAGACCCGATGGACTTCAAGAATTGGTTTGAATTAGGAGTTTTCTTTCTCCTCGACTGATTACCATAACAAGGTCAAAGTACTTAGCCATTCTAACCATTTTTTCGTAACTGTACAAAAAAACAACTGTCGTCCTATCAAAAATATAGACTATGTTACCAACACCTTCAACCAACAAGTTTATACAAACAAAAAGCTTTGATGTATTTTAAAACACTAATTCCGGACTATTTATTTACAAATGATATTCATTTATATATATATATATATATATATGTATCAGAATTTGACTCTCAATGACCCTTAAGAGGTTAATTTGCCATAAAACCCAACCATCACCAACCTGAAAATATGTGTTTTCAAATAATATATATAATATATGTGTAAATAGGCTCCGGCATTAAATAACCTGTAGGAGCTGATATGCCATTAAATCCATCAAACCAACTAACTTAACCGTAAGGTAGACTGGTTGGATACATATCTTTCTCGAATGTGAAATGAAAACAACTTTCTTCAAGATTTTAATTCGATAGTCGAGTCAACTTCTTATGACAGTAACCGTTACGCTACAAACGCCTCTATTTATATATAGAAGCGTTTCCTATCTATTTTTTTAATTGCCAAAACATGTAAGAGGTCTGTTATGATGTTATTAAACCCATTACTGCAGGGGATGAGGGAGATCTTACACTTCCCAAGGGTATTAGTCTGAAAGTGAACACATTACCGTTGTTAGATATCGATACTCACGTAAAACGATGCAGCAGTTTAGCGTGTTAGCGACTACGCCACTGAAACTCTCTAAGTCCCTATATGTATTAATCTCTCTCTCTCTCTCTCTCTCTCTCTCTCTCTCTCTCTCTCTGGATATATATATATAAAAGCAAAGTTGGCGCCCCTAGTCGCGGGCGATCCGAAGGTTCCTTTTTCATTAGCTGTTACACCGAAGTGTAGTGGAAGGAGCTACTCCTTTCCCTTGATTGTTCCACTTAACCCTAATCCCAAGTTTATAATGCTGAGTGCTGGACAAGGTGGTATGAAGGACTCTTTTTTGAGTCTTTGGTAACAGATCAGCCAGGGAATGAACCCCAGTCTCCCGGACAATTAGAGGACACTCTAACTATAAAGTCTATGGGTCGATAAAGTAAAGTCGTAGTGTAGGGTGACCTGAAGGCTCCCTTTTCAATAGCTACGACACCGAGGTGTAGGGGAAGGCGCTACCTCTTTCTTTGATTGCTACACTTTACCCTTGATCCCAACCTTATAATGCTGAGTGTTGAGCAAGGCTGTATCAAGGACCATTTTTTGAGTCTTTGGTATGAGATCGACCAGGGACTGAACCCCGGTTTCCGGGCGATTGGCGAAGACTCTACCTAATAGGCTTGGTATATAAATTGATAGGTTGGTTGCTTGGTTGTTGTGGTTTTATGCCATATCAACCTTTGTAGGTTATTTAATGCCAAATCCTTTTTTACGAAAATAATTCTATTTCAAACAATTTCGTTTTGGATAAATAGGTAGTTTAAATGTAAGTACAGTTTAGTTGTGAAAACATTTCTATTTCAAGCTATTCAATTTAGTCGAGCAGTTCTAATTCATCTGATTCAGTTCAGTCTAAGTACACACTGTTAAATGTCAAAACAGTCCTATATTAAACAAATCAGTTTAGTGTAAGTACAGTTTCAATGTCAAAAAACAGTTCCATTTCAAATAATTCAGTTTAGCATAAGCACGCAGTTTGAATCTAAGTACAGTTTAATTGTCAAAATCATTTTTATTTCAAGCTATTCAGTTTATTCAAATAATTCAGTTTAGCATAAGTATGCTGTTAGTTCTATTTAACCCATAGATAGGGATCTGTCAGGTGCAATCATTCCGGGCCAGAGTGGAGCTGGGAGCAGTGGCAATGAAGGGGTACTTCGCATTCCCCAAAGCCCCAGCATCACTGGAACCTCACCATCAGATTGTTTAGAGCCGTATATCCAGGACACTCATTGGTGGTGGGGGTCTTACCCCTCTGCAGAGGTGCAGTCGGTGTATTATACGGCCCCAGCAGACTGGGCAATATAAATTGATAGATGGTTGGCATGTGGCTGTGAGATTGTTAGTATTATGTGTGTGTGTGTCTGTGTGTGTATACGTGTGTGTGTGTGTGTGTGTGTGTGCACGCGCGCGTTTGTATACGTGTGTGTGTGTGTGTGTTTAGATAAAGAAACAAAATTGCCACTAAGCTCCAGTATGAACTGTAGAAAAGATATTATTTATTTAGCTTTTCTCTTGGGTAGTAAAACACGACGTAACTAAATTCCTAAGTCGAATGATCGAACGATGTTCGTTTGTCGTGTCTTGCTGCCGAAAAGCCGCCCTAAAGTCACTTGACTCCGTGTCTCATCAGTGCTTTCTTCTTTACCCGACCTCACACCCGAGTCACGTTCACATCATCATATACTCGAACAGAATTTTTTCTTTCTTTTTCTTAACCACCATTTTGGGTCGACACGCAATTGAATTTAGATTTCGGCTTATTTTGCCGACTGTTGAAAGCCGCGGGTGGAAATTGGTAGCAAACTATTCACGAGAAAGATGAGGCGGTTTAGAAAGATTGAAGATTCTTAATTCCCAAAGTAGCTTCTTGCAATCCTATGCAATGTAATAAATGACGAAAATATACAAAATAACTCCCAGAGGTGAATGAGAGAGATGCTTCGTATTGGCCTGTGTTCGGGTAAGGGACGAAATATTACCTACCTCAGTGGGCAAGAAAAAGTTAGAATCAATAAAGAAAAGAAATGAAAACTAACACACCCACATACACACAGACACACACACAGATACACCCCACACACACACATATATATATATATATATATATATTTATATATATATATATATGTATATATATATATATATATGTATATATAATTTATTTCGATTTTGTAGTCATCAGCAAGACAGTTATATTTTCAATAATGTAATTACTATTATTATTATTATTTACTCCTTTAGAGTTTTTCACATCAGTATTAGATGATGGTTTTTCACTGGAGTTTGAGTGACAGCAAGTCTCCTTAAGTCTCCAGGACTCTCCTCAGTATTCTGGCCGTTCTCAGTAATGCTGTCATTTGTATAGTCTCTACCTGTCCACCAACTTCCAATACCTCCATTATTATTATTACTATTGGATGAGTCAAGGGGAAAGAATATAGTAAAATAACGGATGTAATTTAATGTTTTATTCATGAAAAGAAAAATGAATATATCACACAATTCTTATCACCCCCATATATATATATATATATATATATATATATATATATATATATATATATCCAAGAAGCAACAACACACCAATCATCAGCTGTATAGCCACTTACACCCAATCTCACAAACCATCCAAGTAGGATGAAGAAGAGATGCAAGACACTGCTAGAAAAGTGAAGACAAACTCATAAGAGACAATGTGGACTACAGGTATGCATAGAACAGTGCTGGCTGACCAATAAAGACTTATACTTTATGCGGACAGGGAATACTGTCTAGAAGAACTACCAGGAGAGATGAATGATAGGGATCGTTGACGAGTGGGTTTCAGGGGACTCAAGGTTATTAAAACGACCTGATAATAATGATTACATATATACGTATATAAATTTTAAATCCATAATTTTAGATATTTTGCCTGGATACGCCAAGTTTCACTAGTATATTGCTCCGTTCTACACACAGACAGACAGACAGACATGTATCTTTTAACGTGTGCATACAAATACGTTAATGGCCACTTACGTTAGTTTATTGATAAATCCTTTAAATTTACTGTGTCAGTATCTAAGCCTCAGTCGAAAACAAATGGGTCGTATCGGCAAAATAATTTTGGAAAGTACCGAGGGAACCAATCGCGTAAACTATTGCAAGAAAACAGGGGCAACAATGGACTTGTCTAAAATATTGTCAATTCCAGTGTGTGTTGGTTGATCTTTTGTTCAGGAATTTTATCCATCAAAAACAGAAAACATGTTGTCAAATCTTTGGGCCTAGCCCAGCAATTAACCAACGTCGAACAAGAACAACTGAAAATTATCAATGAGTTTTGTTAAACGTTAGTAATATGCTATGAAGATGTAATATATGGACAAAGAAAGGCGCTAAAATGTTTGAAATCTGTATGTGTCATTTCTTAAATTGTGACACATTTTACTACGATGAGGGGCAAATCAAACTCATGAGGATTTTGCCAGTTTTGGGCCGCGATGATGGTTTGCGATTCATGGCTTTAATATTTGTCTTGAGTTTACACGAGAAAGAAGTTGTGGTGCAAATGAATACAGCGAACCGAGTTCAATTCCATATCAAGATTGTTTGCATTTCACATAGTACTAATACCCTTGGGAAAGCTATGAATCCAGCTACTCTCCCTTCAGCTATGAGCAGAAAGTGACACTGATTTGACTCCTTAACCTTGCTATGGCAACCGGTCTACTAGAAGTAAAACTCAATCAAAACCTGATAAACTCCGATAAAATTGACCTTGAATCGAATCCAGGTCACTGTGAAAGGGTTGAATACACACACACACACACACACACACACACACACACACACACACATATATATATATATATATATATATATATATATATATATATACTAATGTAAGTATAATTGGTCATCTTTTACTTTCATGATTTTTTTTTTATAAAACGAAAAGAATCAGCATGCAGAAATTTCATAGAAGTGATTATATATATATATATATATATATATATATATATATATATATATATATATATATATATATAATGAATGTGGTTTAGAGAGTATTTGGTATTTTAGATTTCATTTTTTATTAGTTTGTTCTATATGTATTTTGGTGACTATAAATCTGAAACATGTGTAGAATAAAGTTATAAAAAATTAAATATAAAATACCAAATTAACTTACGGACCTATTCATTTTATAATATTTTTTTTATTGAACCAGCAAAAAGAAATATATATATATATATATATATATATATATATATATATATATATATATATATAGGTACACAACACATTATAAACTAGCTTCAAAACAAATAAATATATTTCTTATTACGTAAGACTGATAGACTGTTAAGACATGCGCCATTAGTGACCAACTTTTCTGTCTCAAATGTTTAATACGAGCATGTCACTCGTTTCTCGTAAGGCAATTTATTTATGGAAATCAGACAAGAGGCGAAATATTAGAGTAATGAAAGAATTATGTGCCAGGATTTTAAGGTTAAATCTTCCGATTGCCGCCTTCATCTATGAATCCCCCCTCCACTTGGCTGACTTGGTCATTAGTGTTATATCATTTCATATTTCAGCTTGTCCAGGCCCAGCCAATAACTTCCTATGTGTAATTAATACGTTCTCGTACGGGCTCCGTTCTCCGGTATTATATGCTCGGCCGGCCATGTCAATGGCAGGATTCTCAGTTGTCATAGCACAGGAAGTGGAATCATATGCGCACATTTGTACTTTTCGACAGATCAGCTATGCAAATTATTATTTAGCATAGAGAGGTACGTAAGTAATTGGTCAATTTGGTTGAAACGTGGAACCGTCGGCTACGGCGAAAGGTTTCAAACACAACGATTCCTTCACCGAGTTAGAGATTAACGGTTGATGTGTACATCATGAACAAAATTCTGCAAGTTCTGAAAATAAATTTACTTATTAAGCAAATGAGACACTAGTGGGTTCAAATCGAGACTGTTAGTATTTAACCTGGCGGTAATAGCCTTTAGCAAACTATGATCTGAACTATTTTCCCTGCAGTTATGGGTTAAAGAATAAGATAAATTGGGCTCTTTAACCTTGGTGTGGCAACTGGTTTTGACAAAAGAAAACTCAGTATTCAGACTAGTGGTAGACTAGGGGAAAGATGTGTTCTTCAAGGCAATTCATGCTCTTCATAAGTATTGCCTCGACGACCAAACATGGCGACGGGATGATTGTTTTCTTTCCTTTATTACTCATTATTTACATGATTTGGAACATTCTTGGTTTTAATTTTCGCAACGTTTCTGTCACTTGACAAAATGGGTAGATTGTTCGTCAATGGTCTGGGTGACTGGGTTTCAATCCCAGGTCGAGTCATACCAAAAGTTTAAAAAATGGTACATGATATTTCCTAGCTTAACACTCAACATCATAAGGTAGGTATCAAGGGTAAAGTGGAGCAATCAAGGGGAAGAAGTAGCGCCCTCCCATATACGTCAGTTTAGTAGCTATTGAAAAGGGAGCCTTCGGGGCACCCTCGACTACAGTCGCAAATTTTACTTTTTACTCTCTTTGAGTTTTCGTGTTATTGTCGATAAGATTGATAGAATGGTTAATAGAACCTTTTGTTCCATCCAAAGGGGTAGACATTCTCATTCTGTAGTCCCTCTCTGGGCATATCTCGAATTATAAACATTTTCATATATTTCGCTCTTGTAAGGTTATGGGGTGGCCTCGTGGTGTATTGGTTAAATTGCTGGACAGCAGAATTGTTGAAAACGAGTTCGAACTCCAGTTCGTGCTATTATGTTCACTTTCGGACCAATATACTTGGTTTAAAGGTATTAACCCTCTTATACCCCCAGCAATGGATTAAATAGCACCACTACTGTTCGTCTAGAAGGATGGATTTGGCATTGAAAATCCTATGAATGTTAAACAAAGAAATCAAATAAAAATCTTGTAAGGTCACATTTTGCTGCCGAATCCGGGGATTGATCTCGAGATTTGCTGGTAGACTCTTGCAAAACGTTTTCTTCGAATGTTTTTATCCTCCAGGCTAATTCCTCATTACACTGTTTGTTGAGCTTTTGAACTAATCCTATTTTTCGGCTTCTTAAAAAATAATATTATTTTTTTTAATATATCAATTGATACGCTTCGAATAAAACATTTGGATAATTGTCCGAATTGTGTTAATGATTTAAATAATAAAAAAATACCTCATCTCATCAGAAAAACTTATAGCTGATGACTAAGTGAATTATTAGTATTACATAGGAATACTTTTAACACTTTGACTCTCTGCAAACGAATGATCAATTTTCAACAGAATTATAAGCGTGAAAAACCAATTCTTGAAAGCATTTAACTGTTTGTAAACAAATTAGCTAGGTCATGTTGAAAATGATTTTACCTAAAAAAAACTATTCTAGTACAAATTATATATTTACATTATTTTTATTTGGATTTATCTTGATTCCAATCTATTTAAAGGAGAATGTCTAATATCACATCAGCTGTGACAATTGACATATGGTTTCTTTGTTTAATGGCATATTAACTCTTTGTAGAGAAAATTGACATATGTATAATAAGTAAATGAAGAATATACGTGGATGATCATTTAGTTTACAAGCTTAGATTATTTAGAAGAGTCTACTTGCTATGGAAAACCAGGCAAGTGCTCAAATTGAGACGGGGTGATTTACAGCAACATTTCTTAATGTTTCTTACGCATTATTGTTTTGACCCCACTTTGCTCTCGCTTGAAAAATTAACTTTTATATATGTCGTCCTTTCTTTTTATACATACATAAATTGTAATCCAAATTTGCTGTGATGCAACCTCGAGTCTTACATGTAAAATTCATCTGACGAGACGGAAAATATAATAATAATCTCTGGCGAAATAAAATTATAATGACAATTTAACCAGTCTTGAGTTTCCTTCTAATAACACAATATATATATAATATATATATATATATATATATATATATATATATATATATATATATATATAATTACATTTCAAATAGCACTAATACCCTTGGTAAAGGTATGAATCCAGTTATTCTCCCTCTGGCTATGGCTAGATAGTAGGGCAGACTACGTTCTTCAGCCTTGGTGAGGCAACTAGTCTAGAAGAAGGAAAATTATGAATTCAAAACCTGTTAAACTCCTCTTAAAAATTGACCTTGTGTCATATCCTGCCCGAGCGGCGGGGTTGGTAAATATATATGTATATATATATATATATATGTGTGTATGTGTGTGTGTGTGTGTGATGTTATTTTGGGAGCCAAAACTTATTCACACGCGTACGCCCACACTCACACATATATATATATCTCTCTCTATATATATGGACAGGATTTAGCATTAAATAAACTTCCAGGTTTATATGCAATAATAGAAACTCAATAACCCAGCTAATGAAATTGAAGGAAGTGTCAACGTCGAGGAAGCGTGTTTTTGTACAGCATCATGATAGCGGTAACAGTTTTTTTTAGGGAAGACCAGTTGTTAATAGTATTTGCTTTATGTATTCACAGTTTATATCGAGATCTTGAATTTAAAAAATTTAGCCTTTCTGATTATGAAAAGTCAACTGAAGTATTATTCTGTTGTTTAATGAAGTCTATCTTAATTTTTCTCAAAGAACATTTTAGAAATATTGGTCAATTAAAAAGATACGGCGTATTTGCTGTGATACGTTTAAATACACATACACAAAGATACGGAGGTTACTGTTGTGTACTGATTACCGCAGTAGGAATTGGTCAAGATGATCCGTGTTCAAATCCAGGTGGAAGTTGTTTGCATTTCATATAGAGCTAGTACTCTCGGGAAAGTTATCAAACCAACTATTTACTTTCAAGAAATCGCAAATAGTAACGCAGATTGGAAACTTTAACCTTGGTATGGTAACCGGTCTAGGAGAAGGAAAACTCTGAATTTATACCGGTTAAACTCGACTAAAAATCAATTTGTGTTACATTCAGGTAGTTGGTGAAGAGTTGTATATATATATATATATATATATATATATATATATAAAATAGTTTTTGTCAAAATAATTACCACCATGTCGAACTGATAGCATGGAGTTCACGTTCTCTCTCTCTCTCTCTCTCTCTCTCTCTCTTTCGCTCTCTCTCTCTCTCTCATCGCACTGGGTAAGAAGGCACTGAGCAGCTGTATGTAAATCGTTGCCGTTCGGTCAACGCTGGTGTGTCCATG
This sequence comes from Sepioteuthis lessoniana, assembly GCA_963585895.1. Lineage (NCBI taxonomy): Eukaryota > Metazoa > Mollusca > Cephalopoda > Myopsida > Loliginidae > Sepioteuthis > Sepioteuthis lessoniana. The sequence continues at coordinate 127,641,909 of OY757905.1, read as the reverse complement.
TGTAGGAGTCCATAAGAGGATGATGCTCATGACTTCGTTCCTAGTTCTCATGGAGAGCCCCACATGTCTTGTTTGTCCTACTTAAAGGTTTGGGAGATGGGATGTAAGTGGCCGTACAGATGCTTTTAAGTAGAATGTTGCTTCCAGAGTCTGTTCAAGGCAACCTGTAGTTTCGTTAGCGTCCAGATTGTGCATCCATACAGAAGTACAGACACGGATACAGCTTGTAAGCAATCCTTTTCAATTTCATAAAATAGATTCCATATTTTTATTCTGATTTACATCCTCCATATTGTTTTACTCAAACCTTTGCTGTCAGGTTTATCATGGTTTTTATTCTTCATCCCTTACACTACGTTTTTATAGTCAGTATACAGGAAGCAAATAGAGAGTAAACTATTTCTCAAATTGTACCTAAATGATTGCTCAAGTTAATTTTCAAACGTTTTCCTATCAACAGAAATAAGTCAAAAATGATAATAATTCGCTGTTGGAGTGAAGCAATCAGTAGACGATGAGAAGTAAAATCCGAAATCTTCAAGGTATAACATCTGAACTAAAATGAATTGTTGGCTATTTTTTTAAAATTTGTTTACATAATGCTATGATCTAATGAATCGGTCTTAATATACACAATGATTTGACAGAATAAAATTTTGATGTAGTTTTCCGAAATGACATGTTTTGTGTTATATAAGCAGCTCACTTTCTCACTGATAAATATGGCTTCAATTATTTTAATAAGACGCTATTTTTGTAGGTTTGTTTTCTTTACTTTGTCTAATTGAATGTCAATCTTTCTTGTTTTTTTTTTCAGTCTAATGCTAAAGATATCTTTGTAGAATATCAAAAGAAGAACTATTCAAACCATAGCTTGTGTGTGTGTGGGGGGGTTAAACTATTCCAATTCCCAAAAGTATTAATCCGAAAGTGAATGTAATAGAATTACTGGAGTTCGAACGCGCTTCCTTCGATGTCGCAGTACAGAACGCCTGGCACAACAACACAGGGACTCCGTCTCGTCTCTTGCTTAATTTCTATAAATGGTTTATTGTACATGAATTGACGAACAATTTTTTTATTTTATATTTTTTAATTGGGAAGTTGGACACTGATAATGCATACACACACACACACGCACGCGCGTGCACGTATATATATATATATATATATATATATATATATACATAAAATACAATCACAACCTCGATCGCCTGACAGATGTAACTGTTACAATGTTGAATATCCAATATAGTGCTATCAGTTACAGCTGAAAGTTTCACGTAATCACGATCATCGGGCTACCATGGGTGCTTTTCGCTTTCAAATACAGTAATATATATATATATATACTTATATATATATATATGATGAGGTAAAAGGTTGAAGCTATAGTAATACCTTGCTGGATACATGGCACAAACTGGCTGATAGATAGATAATTTAGCAATAGATGATTGTTTGTTTCTTTCCGATACTGAGCACTTTTTTTATTTATAAATATAGCAAACTTTATTATATATATATATATATATATATATATATATATATGTTTGTTACAAACCAATAATCTCCAGTTTTATACCACTAATTGGTTTAAAATTGTGTGAGAGTATTTTATTCGAATACGGGCGTGTTTTTATATACTTAATATCCAAAAATATTACAATAATTAAACAAAATATATTTAGTAAATCGTTTTTCCCCGAGAAAAGCCGAACGCAAATAATGAAAGCAAACATTACTTTCGTTTTCCAAGAATTTTATACGACAATTTTTTTCTGCTTTTTTCTCTTTTCTTTCTTTTTTGGTTAATTTAAACAGAGACACTAAACTTTAAACCATATTTCGTTTAAGTTTCTTTTTATTCAAACGAATTGTTTACTAAATATTTTCTTTTCTTTTTTCAACATTTCTTTTTTTTTCTTTAACTTCAACGAAAGACATTTCTTAATAAGTTTTCTTTCGTTTTATTATCGATAAGACACTAAACTTTAAACCATATTTCGTTGGTCCAGTAGTAACGAATTGTTTTCTAAATATTTTATTTCTTTTTTTCAATATTTCTTTTTTCGTTTAACTTCAACGAAAGACATTCCATCAAAAGTTTTCTTTCGTTAATAAACTTTAAAGTATATTTCGTTGGTTCAGTAGTAAGAAAATGTCTTTTTATTCTAAAAACTTATTCTTAAATTTTTTCTTCATTATTGATATCCAATTTATTTCGTTATTTAATAAATATTTTATGATGTGCCAATTATCATGTTGCGAAATATTAACCAGCTCAAGCTTTGTAATGGCACACGTCTTTCAGTAAAAAAAAAAAAAAAAAAAAAAAAAATTAATGACAAACATCATAGATGCAACAATTTTGACTGGGCCTTTCAATAGTGAAGATCTCCTGATACCGCAAATTCCTATGATTCCAACAAATATGTCATTTTAATTCAAGATATTGCAATTCCCAATTCGATTGGTATTTGCAATCACGATCAACTAAGCACAGGGACAATCTTTAGAATTGTGTGGTTTATATTTACACACTGATTGCTTTTCACATGGGCAATTATATGTTGCCTGTTCCAGAGTCGGCAATCCAGACAATCTCTTTTTCTACACAGAAAATGGAACTACCAAAAATATTGTGTATCCACAAGTATTGGAAAATTAAACATATTAGAAACATGCATTTTCTTTTTTTTTTCATTGAAACAAACGCGTGGCCGGGTACAACTAGTTTATATATATATATATATATATATATATATATATATATATATATATATATATATATATATATATGATAGAGGTTTTTTGACTAATCGGAAGTGTACGAGATATTTTCAAAATATATCGAGACTGAAGCTGTTTTCAGTGAGTATTTTATAAGGCAAAGTAGCAGTGACACTTTATTTGTATGTAGTGTGTAGTTGTGCCTTTGTGTTTATCTAAATGTTCATCACGTACTTGTATCAGAGATGGATGTTTAGTTTAAGATATTTCTGTTTAGTATAAAAAGCGGTGCATTTGAACAAGAGAGTGTTTTGCTGATTGATTTTAACAGCAAGACAACCGATCTTGGCTAATTTTTTGCTATTGCACGTTCATATTTACATCTGAAAAGGGCTTTTTTATTGGCACATGGTCCAACCGAAGAAAAATAAAATTTAAACAGAACTATTTAAACCATAGATGGGACCCTAACATGCACTACCATGCAATACTACACCAGAGTGGACCGAGAAGTAATGGCAATGAAGGAGTAGAAGTCACCCGACAGATATCTAAAACTAGAGCCACATCATCAGATGCAATTTAGTGTCAAACTCGGGACACCGGCTTTTTTTGGGGGGGGGTAAAAGAATCTGCAGAGAATAAATTCAGCATACTTTTAGCCCCAACGAATGAGTGATTGGCAGCAAAAACTATGCTCTGTGTCATGATGCTATTTTTTTCCCTTTTTGTAATGTGATTTTCACGAAAAAAAGATATTCATTTTTCAGCAGACTTTTATATACATAGGGTTCAGAATAATGTGGAATAATTTTAACAACATTTTTTTTGTCGGAGTTATATAATTTTTGAAAAATAAACGTGAAAAGTCTACATTTTCACGATAAGCTCTATTATTCGAGCACTTTCATAAGTTAAAATTTAGCCCGATATGGGTGAGCAAGAAAAGAAATGACAAAGAATCTATTATTTGCTTAACGCCGAAACCAATCCAAAAGTTTCATTGTCTACAGTGAACAATGAAAATTTTTTTTTCAGGTAAAGAGCTCTTTTAGGAACAGTGGAGCGGAGGATGGAAGAAAAAAAATCAAAAGAAAGCTTTTTAACTGCTCTTGCTACGGTGATTAAGAAGGGTACCACAACGTCAATAAGAAAGAAAAGTAATGAATTGAAAGTCAACGAGAAAACTGTGAAGCGAGTAATTAAACAAGATTCAAATCCAGACCTTAATCCTCTTGATTAGGCTATATGGGGTGTTTAAAAAACAAAACAAATGTAACTTCCCATCCAAATATTACTTCGTTTAAGATTGCTATTGGGAGAAAAAATTACATAAAATATCTAAAAAAAAGTATTTTGATGGCATGCAAATCTTTTCAAAGGCATGTTTATACAATAATTGAAAATATTGCTGGCCATATTGAGTAAATTTACTATTTTGTATATATCTTCTTATTTTGTGTTTATTTTTTAATTGAAAGTAAATTTGTTTTATAATAGAATCTTTTTTTTTTAATACTAGAATATTCCTAATATTGCTTCCGCACCCAGTCCACTACCCCCGTAGGGTTGAGTTCTCTAGCGAAGAAGTAATCGTGTTGCCATTAGCGCCTTTGCAAGTCTCTTTGTATTCGAATTGAGATCTCGGCGGCCGTTGAACGGATGTATGTAAACAATAATAATTGTGATTCATAACCGTTTAAAATGTACTTCGTAGCTAATATCTCCTCGTAGCTAAATGGTTAGAAGCTTTCGCTTGGCGTTTGAGTCAAGCGGGTTTCGATCCCAGCTACGGGTAGACACTGTCTAGCCTCACTGATGAGTTCTGATAGAACGAAACAGATCTGTCTGTGGATGACTATATATATATATATATATATATATATATTCTAACTATATGGAGTACTTTCTAGATGTTTGGATAATATTAGATTAAAACTTACAATTTTATTACTTTTAAAACCCACGAAATTCTATATAACTGAGTTCAAATTTCAGATTAACGAATTTTGCTTTCCGTCTTAAAAAAAACACAAAATAACAAATTTTATACTAACTACTATCAAATTCGTCATCATCTTCAAATGATGAATTCTAATCTTCGACTAAAAATACACATCAAACCAAGCAGGCTGACGGAAAAACCAATCAAGATACCAGTAATCCTATTATTTTTTCTAATGAGTTCATTCGACATCTTTTTCCACGTCTCACTCACCCTCATCTCTTGAGCCGCCTCCCCCAATATTAACTTTCTTTGTAAACTACCCGCTCTACTATCATCAGACTGTCAACTTCATCCCTTACAACCATGTCTTTCTATATTACAATCTTTTCAGTCTCACCACACCCTTATTTCCTTCATTTATCCATTATTGGTATCTTTCTCTTTACTCTGTCGTGAATTTCACTTTAACCTTTTGGACGTCACTTTCCCTAATCAACCCACTCGTCCCAAAATCACCTATATTACCGTCTATCTATCCATCGCCCTCTCTCTCTCTCTCTCATTCTCTCTCTCTCTCTCTCTCTCTCTATCTCACTATCTCTCTATCTCTCTATTTTAGGCTTATCCTTTTCTGGTTTCTTTCTTCTAAAATGAAAGGCATTAAAATCAAAATATCCTCTGCAAATCCGAAGCAAGTTTCCATAAGATAAGGAGCAATGATTTTCATCTTCGTCGTCTTTTTTTTTCTTCTTCTAGATTTATTAGTCGTCTTTAATGTCTAATTTTAAAATTGCTTAAATCGTAATTCTTATAATTCGTCTTCATTCTGTCGTCATTTATTTTTACTCTTGTGATTAAATCATTCACACTTCTTCTTCTTCTTCTTCTTCTTCTTCTTCTTCTTCTTATTATTATTATTATTATTATTATTATTATTATTATTAATACCATCTAATCCTTCGTGACTGAACTGATGATAGGTTATTAATCGACTAACGAGGGTTTCTTGCATTGCCTTTCAAAAAAAATAATTCCCTCCTTTTTTTTTTCTTAAAATAAAATAAAAATTATTTTAATTTATGGCTTTCTTAAAAATACGTTTCCCCAAAACGTATCACTTTTTATATTAATTAATGACGTTTTATATTCATTTCAGAACGCAAATTGTTTGCATTCGTCTGTATTTTGCTAAATTGAAACAAATGAGAAATTTGATGAGATAAGCAATGCCCCAGAGAACTTGCGAAAGATTTCAAAGTTTTTTTTTCTCTTTTTCATGGTCAAGAATAGAAAGAACTGGCAGATAAAATTAAGAATAACAGTCAGTTTTATCATGACTGTAACATTAACCTGACGAAAAAGAGAGAAAAAAATTTCGTTCAATCTTAACATTAAGAGACGACTCAATAAACTCTTCTTTCTTTGTTTGATTAGTTGGTTGGTTGGCTGGTTGGTTGAGTTTTATGGCATATCAACCTTTATAGGTTATTTAACGCCAAATCCACTTTTATTTAAATAATCAGTTCTATTTCAAACAATTCAGTTTAGCATGAGTACTCAGTTTAATTGTCAAAAACATTTCTATTTCAAACTGATCAGTTTATTCAAACAGTTCAAATTCAGCTAATTCAGGTTAGAGTCTGTACAGATTTTGTTTACTCTGTAAAATGTCAAAACAGTTCTATGTATAACAATTCAGTTTAGTGTAAGTACAGTTTCAATTTCAAACAATTCCGTTTAGCATAAGCACGCAGTATATATGTAAGTACAGTTTAATTGTCAAAAACTTTTCTTTTTCAAGCTATTCAGTTTAGTCAAACAGTTCAGTTTAGCATAAGTATACCATTAGTTCTATTTAACACATAGATAGGGCCCTATCAGGTGCTACCACGCAGAGCCAGAGTGGACTTGGTAGCAATGGCAATAAAGGGGTACTCCACATTCCCCAAAGCTCCAGCATTACTGGAACCTCACCATCAGATTGTTTAGTGTCAATGTGGTGGGATCATACCCCTCTGCAGAGGTGCAGTCGGTGTATTCCACAGCCCCAGCCGACAGGCCAATTCTTTGTTTGAATGTTTACACCAATGATTTCTCTTTAAATTGCTGTGAGTCACGGGACAACAAGCCTATACAAATCTCTTTTGATATGTGCTATTTATCTTAATAACAATATCAAAACCAGGGCTTCTCAAGCCTTTTACTTCATTCATCCCCAGTAGCCAGTTTATTAATTATTTTCTTTTGTCCCTTAGAATATTCGGACTATTGATCTTTTATTCATTGTTATATTCACATCCTTTCGGTCGGCCGTCTTCAGGTGTTTCATGTCGAAATCTGGAGCCTAAACAAAACCCTTTTTAAATCCATCGGGGTACATTATGATAACTCAGTCAATCATGACGGTGTAAAAGTGTAAGGCTATTGTAAGATCTTGCCAAATACAGGGCGCCCCATTCATTCGGCCTTGTACCACATCAAAGCAAAGCGCTTTGTAAATTACTATTGTAAGATCTTGTCAAATACAGGGCGCCCCATTCATTCGGCCTTGTGCCACATCAAAGCAAAGCACTTTGTAAATTACTTTTGTAAGATCTTGCCAAATACAGGGCGCAGTAGATAAGATGTTTGGTTAAAAAGTACTTCTAATGAAATTATCTAAAGGACGTTTCAAGTTTAATCCCAACAACTGGCAAGAATAACTTACAATAGCTTAACAACTTTACTAGTTAAGTTTAACAGAATTAGAACAAGCCGTCCCTGTGGATTAAATGAAGGCTTCAGTTCAAGGTTCTGTTTAGACTCCGGAGTTCAACAAGAAACACCTGAAGAAGGGCGAAGGACATATTGGCCCAAATTTTGTGATTATAACAATGGAAATGAGGTCAGGTGTCCGAATCTTCTAAGTGATAATGATTATCAAACTTCATCTCCCATAATTTAATTCAGCCTATTTCATGTGAAGAAAATGCGTTTTGTAAAATAACTAACCTTTACGCTGGGGGAGAAGATGAAGAACCTAGAATGTTACCCCAACTTCCTAGTTCTGGGCAATCAACTAAGGCCCTTCTTAGCATTCGCACCGGATGGTTCAGGTAAAATTATTAGCTTGGTTTCCTGGTCGTTCTCTTCAGGCAGCATTTAACCCCTCGCTAATGAGCGTGAGAGTCAGGAGGCGCCTCAGGCGTTGAGACTGAGGCGCCCCCTCAAGTGGAATACCGTGAGGATCAAATATTTTTGTTATAGCTTAGACTGAGTTTCGATTTATGTATTGTCCCCCATTATAAAATGACTTCATCTCATTTCTGACGAGGTGAGAATTCGGTAAAATATTCTACCAAGTCCAGGGTTTCTGAAAATTTTCAACTGATACAACTAAATGTAATTTTCATTCTCCTCTGAATAAATTAATTGATTATTAGATTGCAAAACATAAGTACATGAAAAAAAAACATAAAGATATGTTTACATGTAAACAGACATTTTTCATTATTGAATTAATTTTAATGAGAAGGATGGGTTTAGTGGGCACTGAAGGGGCCACGAATATTGATATGCAGGTTTGTGAATGTTAGCTGCATATCACTTTTTATGGTCAAAGCTCTTCCCTGTTTGCTTTGCAATAAATGCACATGGCTAAACCCAGACTCCATCACTACGTATCTGCAGAGGAATAATCCCACCCTACTTCAAGTGTCTTCGATATGACGCTAAACTATCAGATGGCGAGGCTCCAGCCTAGAAGATTTGGGTTATGTGGAATACACTTTTTATTGCAATTGCTCACAGTTCCACTCTGACATGGAAGCGACCTTCATAGGCTCATATCTATTTGCCAAATATAACTTTTTGACATTCAAATGGTGAGCAAACAAATAACTGACATTAAATTGAATTGTGAGAAATAGAACTGTTCGACCATTCGACTGTACTTGCTTACAAATCATATATACTAGGGCACCATGAGTAGAGTAATGGTTAACAATCTTGACTAACAAACCAGCAAGAGTCAGTTCGAGTCTCATTGGGTGCCCCATTCATTCAGCCTTGTACCACATCGAAGCAAAAACGCTTAGTAAATTACTACAAATCATATAAATTTAGTATTTGCATGAAGGGGATTTGTTGATGATAAGCTACAAATGTTGATATGCCATAACATCCAACCAACCAACCATCCAACCAAGAAAGCAATAAACCAGATTCCAGCTTATATAAGATTTGGAAGCAAGTAAAATGGTCACAACAAAAGCACAAAGTTTAGGATATTTTGCAACAATTTTTTATGTTTACATCTACTCTACATGGTCCAGCAATTCGCGTTCTACTTTTAAGGGATTTATAAATCCAAGCTATTAAATCCTCCCCTTGTACATCACTATGCTTTTATTTACCTTGACGAAATAATAATCACCCCAGGTGTCTATAGAGGCCCCTTTGAAAAAACCCTGATTTAAATCGTTTCACCTCCAGATATATAACCATATACGATTCTTTAAAGAAGACATTAGAGAAAGTTTTTAATACCCCACAAATTATCCTGCCGAGGTGGCTGGTGCCGTAGAATACACCGACTGCATTTCTGCAGTAGGGTAAGACCTCCCACCAACGAGTGTCCTGGATATGACATTAAACAATCTGATGGTGAGGCTCCAGTCTTGGAGATTTCGGAAATGCAGAGTACCCCTTCAAAGTCATTACTCCCACTCTGACCCGGAATGGTAGCACCTATCTATGGGTCAAGTTGAACAAACTGTATGCAAACAAATAACTTACCAATGGAAACTAGAGGTCATAAATTGTTATTAAGTTTACCTTCTCAGTAATTTACCACTTTCTTGTGTATTCTTGTAGATTTTTTTTTTTACTTAAAAATTTAAGTATTAGAATTAATTTTCGTCACTTGTCAATGTTCTTGGGAATTATAACCGTTTAACGAGAATAGAACAGCAATATTACGATCACTTTCATGCTGATGTCCTTAGAAAAAGATTGAAATATCTTATGTCAGCAGCAATGATTTTAATACCACGACGACTGCTGGTCTACAAAGAGGGCTTTCGCAGTGAATAACTCATGAAGATTGATATGCCATTAAGCAAATAAACAAAACCAAGAAAAACAATAATAGAACGAAATTAAAATTGTGAAATATGATGTTGAATATAAAGATTAATAAATTTAATTAGCCCGATTATTTCATTTTTTATTTATTTATCTATTCATGTGAAGAAGGGTGTTTTTCTTTTCAAAGTTGGACTTTCAAATTGGGTAAATAGTCAATGAGGTGAAATATGTACGGTCAAAATAAAAGAGCAAAGTAAATTAAATGAAGCAATTAAAAAACAAATAAACAAGCAAAAACAGCTACTCGATAAAGGTTACTAGGATTCGTCGCATAATTTATCCCATTGCAATGACAAGTCTACTTTGATGAAGCAGATTATCGTGCATTTGGCGTTGGTTTTATCATCACCACGAGAATAGATGGACATCACTATCGATTAATATATATATATATATATATATATATATATATATATATATATATATTCGAAAATACACACGCCTGTATATATATATGTGTCCGTGTATGTTCTAAGCGTCTCTTTTTAAACATATATACAAAAGGGGGTGCATGATGAAATAGATTGTATCAAACGATGAAACGTACTTTCTATTCTATTTAATTATCCTAGAGTTCAACGCACATTGTTTAACAAGTTTCCAAAAACTAAGCCATGAAAACATGATATTTTCAAAACTCTCTCTCTCTCTCTCTCCCTCTCTTTCTCTCTCTCCCTCTCTCTCTGTATATATATATATATATATATATATATATATATATGGTGCGGAAACAAAATATGGAATAATTTTTAAAACTTTTTAAAATATCTGATTTGTCCAATTTTTGAAAAAAAAACAAAAAAAAAAAAAAACGATGAATCTAAATTTTCATGATTACATAAATTATCCAAGCACTTCTTTAAAATCAAAATTCCGTGCATATGAAAGACAGCAAGAAAAGGAATAACAAAAAAAAAAACATATTTTGCTTAACGCCGAAACCAAGTCAAAAAAATCTGCGAAATAATTGGAGTTTCTTCATGGTCTCCATCCAGCCCAGATCTTAACCCACATGATTTTGCTATATGGGTCGTTTTAGAAGATAAAACAAATTCAACTTCCCATCCAAATATTAGTTCGCTTCAGACTGCTATTTAGGTGGAATGGAATAAAATGCCTGAAGAATTTGTTTTGGATGCTTGTAAATCGTTTAGAAGGTATATTAAAGTGAGAAAAATGGCGACCATTTAAAGTAGATTTACTGTTTTCTGTATCTTTTTATTTTTTCTTTATTTTTAAAAATTAAAATTAATCTTGTCTCTTCATAGAGTCGTTTATGATTATACTAGAATATTCCTAGTTTTGCTTCCGCTTACTGAATATATATATATATATATATATATATATATATGTGTGTGTGTGTGTGTGTGTGTGTGTGTGTGTGTGTGTGTGTGTGTGTGCAAGTGTACACAAACATGAAAAAAAAAACGGCAGTTCTCTAGAAGATAACTTTAATTAGAGTTTGAATTATCTACCCACGTTAAACGTTTCTGTTTTTAAATATGAAAATATTAATCCTTCTTGGATATGTGAATTGTTTTATATATCATCATCATCATCATCATCATCATCTCACACCACCAGCACGGAACTTCCTGACCCTCTCTCGCCATCCATCTCCATCGTCCATCGCTCCCAGTAAGTCTTCAAGGCTATATCCTGTATCGGCACAGAGTTGTTGTATATAGGTTCTAGCTGGTTGTCTTGACTTTGCCTGTCCATGTGAAGGTGTTCAAAGGTGTACGTCCCTTATGGGTCCGTCCTTATTTCTCCAGCATATCAGGTTCCTCTAACTTTGATAGTTTTCGTGATAGGTCGTAGGTGGCCATACAGCTGCTGCTTTGTCGGGTGCTGCCCCCAGGACTTGTTCAATATTGCTCGCAGCATTCTTGTGTAATTGCCGTCAAGCTTTTTCTCCATACGTTTAGTTAGCGTCCATTTAGTGCATCCATATAGCAGTAAAGACTCAACCGCGGCTTGGAAAAAATACGTTTTATTTTATCGGTCCGGTCTGACTTCCATAGGGCCAATACCCAATCAATAGCTGTCCATGCCTTTGCTAGTCGCGCGTTACTGTATGTCTCGGTTGATGAGATACTGCTTCCTAGGTAGGTGAACTTGTCCACTAGTTTCAGAGAACTACCATTTAGTGTGGAGATGTCGCCTCTTTGATTAAAGCACATGGATTCCGTCTTGTGTGCGTTGACATAGAGGCCTATGCCAGCAGCAGCTTGTGCTAGACTATGTAGCAGGGTTTCGGTTTGGATTGGCGTATTTGCAAGAAGCGCTATGTCATTGGCGTAGTCCGCGTCCGTAATTGTTTGTTTGAGGTATCCTCTGCTTTTTTCCTTTGCCACTTTGAAACCGTTATCTTTCATTATATCAAAAGACGTTTTAAGTACATTGTCTAGCCAGATGATAAAGAGGTATGGGGCTAATGTGTCTCCTTGCAGCACACGTATTACAATGTCGATGTAGTCTGGGTCTCTATCCGGGTAGTGGGTTTCTGTAACAACGTATTTATCGATTACTTTCGAAGTTTGGGACCAATCGTCAACTTTTCAGAACTACCCATAATTTCTATCTATCTATTCTTTTTAGATACAAATAATTTATCCTCAGTTATTATGATTCAAGTATTTATATCTGATGCAAATAATGTTCACCCTGTTTTATGATTAAAAGCTCTGGGAACCAACGCCTATAACTGTTACGCTATGTGCCCTGCTGAACATGTTGCTTCTAAGGAGACTATCATCTAGTGGCTGCTGGTTCAATCCTGACTTCAGGCAAGTAACACTACAGGAATACTTAACACTTGTACCCGATTATGGCTAACGGAATCAGAACAGGTGATCCTTGTGGATTTAATAAAGAACTTAGAGCGAAGTTCTGCGTAGTTTCCCGAGTTCGACAAACTCCTGAAGAAGGCTGGAGGACACATCGACCGAAACGTTGGGGAAATAACAATAAAGATGAAGATAATAATCCGAAAACCCTTAATGATAAAACTATTTTTCTATTCAACCATATGCTTTCAAATATTTTAATCTTATAAGAATAATTAACAACAGATTTATTTGATCCATAGATACGAGCCTTACAGGTGCGATTGGTCCGGCTCCGTGTGGACATGGGAGAAATGACTATGATTGGGTGACACCCCACTCTCAGTGTTTCAAAACTGGAGCCTTATCAATGCATACAGTTTCGTATCCCAATAAGAATATGTTTTCTTTTGGGCGTGAATGTCTTATCCTTCTATAGGTGATATAATCAGCGTATTTAAGGGCTATCGACTGAACGGAAACATTCTAGGAGGCTCATGTGTTATAAGTATCCACTCGTCTGTTATGCCTAATTGGTGCATCCGTATTGTAGTATGAACACGACCGCTGCTTGGAAACATGACTCAAAACACTTTTAATACAATATCTTTAAAGAAATTTGAATTTTAAAGAGATTTTTCTTTTCAACGTTAAAATCATAATCATCAAATCACAGGATTTCCTTGACTTCTCTCTCTCTCTCTCTCTCTCTCTCTCTCTCTCTCTCTCTTTTACACCCCTCCCAATCATCTATTAACCCAGGCTGTTCTTTACTCTACATCTTGTGTTTGTACAGAGATGAAGTATGTAAGTTCTTATTTATCGGCCAACACAGTCACGTCTACGTGTAGGGGTCTATTTAAGAACGTCGCTTATGAATTAATTTTTGATTCTCCAGCAGTATCCCGCATGTCTTGTTCGTCGAACTTGGATTTTTCTTTTGTTTTTTTTTAAGATTAAGTGATTGTACAGCTGTTGTTTTCTGGGATATTCCTTCTGGGATTTATTCAAAATAGTACGTAGAATTCTTGTGTAGTTCCAATCCCAGAATTCCCCAAAATCTCTTCTAAAATTATTCTTCCGACCATTATTTCAGAAATAATCTTCTTTCACCTAATTTTTTACGCTATTGTTGTTTATGATGTGATAAGATACTTTATTAAAAAAATGCATTACTCTATTAGCAAAAAAAAAAATCCAAATGAGTTGGAAACTTAGTTTTTGAAATCTGTCTCAACAGTAATTTTTCTTTCGGAGGGAATTGTCAACCATAATTAGAAATTTCATTAATCATTTTTGAAACATTCAGTTGGATCACCTCTCATTATTATCAATTGCAATGTAGTTTATTCTGATTTATTCAATCTCTTCCTGTAACTGTATTTCTTAGTCTTTTTATTAGTTTTGTAACTCTTCTTTCTTTGCCATTCAATTTAATATGCAGCTTTGTAAGAGTAATTAAGTCTTGTTTTGTATTTCTTTCATTTGATTTCAGTTACTTTTTTTTATCACTCCTCACAGATAATTTTCCTTTGACCACTAAATAAGAACCACTGAAAAGAAATAAATTATAAGGTAACTTGCTATTTATAGTTTAGTCTATCGACGTGGAAGTTTAGGTATCTACAAACCTGTTTCTTTTCAACGTTACTGTAAATCTCTGCCTCTCCACTGAGCGCACATTGATAAATCTCTAAATGTGTTACAAATTGTTTAAATAAATCAACCATAACGGAAAAGCTATACACGTTTAGGGCGTCGGTAGATCTCCAATAACAACAGAGTTTAGGGCTGAAAGGAGAGAAAACCGCCTTGAAAAACGTTTTCCGCAGCGTTTAGCGTATCAATCTGCATCTGACCTTTCCTCGGTGATCAGATTAAAACGCATTTTTAAAGGTTTTTTTTGTATTTTTCCATCATCTGTCTTCATCTATTTTTTAGTTGATAGGTTTAAGTATGCACCTACTGACAGAGAAAAAGAGTGCCCCTTTAAAGCTGACGACAGTGCCAAATGACATTTCATCTAATTATTTTCACATAATAAGATTATTCATTTTTTATGGACTAAATGCCATGAAAATAGTTTTTTTTTCTTCCATTTGGTAGCAAAATTGTTCCTGTGACAAGAGACCAGACATTTCATGCATTTGACATTTTATTGTTTGTTTTTGTAGTTTTAAATCATCACTAAAGGCATCGAGTTGAAGTAGAAATATTGGGATATATTTTTCGGTCATTGGAAATTTGGTAAATTAAAAATAAATGAAACTTGGTCTGTCTGATTCTATTTAGAACAAAAATATATCACAAAATATTAATTCATATTTTCTTCTCTCTTCTCTATCAACACACACACACAACCATACATACATACATACATACATACATACATATATCTTTACAAACCTCTTCACAACGAGCAGGATGTGACATAAGGTCAATTTTTTCAGCGTATCCGAAGAGGTTTGAATGTTGATTTTTTCCCCATTCCGGTTGTCTTACCAAGGGTAAAGAGCCCAACTTGCCCTATCATTAACCCATAACTGGTAGGAAAATGCTTGGAATGATACCTTTCCCACGAATATTGACGTGATGTGAAAATACAGAGTTTCATCTAGGATTTAAACTAAGTTCGTCATCTTATATTCTTTCGACGGTGACCATTACACTACGAGCACTTATATATATATATATATATATATATGTATATATATATATATATATATATATACATATATATATATATATATATACATATATATATATATATATATATATATATATATATATATATATATATATATATATATATATATATATATATATATATATATATATATATGGATTTTGGCGTCGGGTTGAGCAACGTGACCGAATCAGTTGACCACGTAATAAACATTTGACTCAAAAAAGTGTACAAAATTGAATATTTGTTCACTTGGAAAAGATTGACTCGTTGAATACTCTATCAGCTGCGGACCAAAAGCAGGAATCTCTCTATCCCAAGTTCTTATCCTATTTTACATCTAATTTTATACTTGATACTAACCGGCCCATTGGCCTAATGGTAGAGTGTTTGCAATGGGGAAAGAGACTGGAGTTCACTCTAAGATCGCGTCATACAAAAGACTCAAAAAATGGTACTTGATTCTTCCTTGCTTAACACTCAGCATTATAAGGTACATTTCAAGGGTAAAGTGGAGTAATCCCGGAAAATGATTACAGCCCTCTACTACACTTCGGTGTGTGGAAGCTATTGAAAAGGGAGTTTTTTGTGTAGCCGTCGACTACGGTCGCCAACTTCATATATATATATATATATATATATATATATATATATATATATATATATATATATATATATATATATATATATATATATATATATATATATATATATATATATATATATATATATATATATATATATATATATATATATATATATATATATATATATATATATATATATATATAAGAATGCTCCAAATGAATTTTTAAAATCAAAATCTAATTTTCTTCTATACTAGAGAGAAAAGGATTTTCTAATTTCTCGTGGAACAGTATGTAATAGAAATGGATATTATTTGGTTATTATCACTTATTGCCTGTCTTTAAGAAGATGAAGATCTGTAAACCAAATAAAATTGCAAAAATATATTTAAAAATTGTTATTCATTCATAATTCTTATTTCAAATTCTGAAGAAATTAATGATTAATAGTCTCTTATTATATCCATTTTGATTGCATGATTATCGCAAAGAAATTATAAAATCCTGGGATCACTAAATTTTTAATATTGAAAATTAAAACAAATAATAATTAATGGTGAGCTTATTTATGGAAAATATTACATCAATAATTTGTCGCCTGTATAAAGAGCTTCAATAGTCGTTCAGCTTATATGAAAGTGTGTAAATAATCCGTAGTGTGTATATGAAAGTGAGACAATAATTCGTTGCCTGATACCTATTCCTTTGATAAATTCGAATCTGTATAGTATTCAATCCATGACTCAAAGACATTTTGTGCGGAAAAACAAGTTTATTACGTAATTTTTTTCTTTTTTATTATTGGCTATGGGCATTTACAAACATACAGAAAAGTGTTGAAAACTTCTCGAGCCCATAAAGAAGGGCATTATCAAGGGCCATGAAACCTACCCCCGATTCTTCATATTTATCTACATATTCACTCTCAACAACACGATTCCAAAGTGCCTTACAAACATTCCAAATAATTCAATGATCGGTTTTTTTAAATGTCATTTTCTTTTTAGCTGTTCTTTATTAATAAGTAATAAATATCAGAAAAAGAAATTTATGCTTAAGGAGATTTGAAATAATTCTTACCTGAAATTAATTTGATCAGTTTCTGGCTTTCAATCTGTCTGGAAAATCAGAAAATATATTTGGGGTGTATGGAAATTAACTTTGGTTACAAGGTGTAAACAAAATCCTGTTTTTGGCAACAGTACACGAGCAAGCTCAATAATAACTAATTGCCACATAAGTGACGCTTAGTAAAATGTCTATAAATAGTTGTGCAGTAAGATACACTTTGATTGTTTGTTGACTGATTTGTTTGTAACTTCTCTACATTATTTTTCATGAGCCAACGAAGTAATAATTTTAGTATTTTGCTTTGAATGAACAGCCAATTATAATATTTAAATAATATGTTAACAATATTCTAATAACTAACGTGATACCAATCGTAATCGGTTGGCTAGGTACAGTCATCAAAAGATTGGTAAAGAGACTGGAGAACGTAGAAACAAGAACACGATTGGTACAATCCAAACTATAGCACAGTTAAGATCAATCAGAATACTACGAATAGTCCTGGAGACTTGAGGGGACTTGCTGTCTCTCAAATTCCAGATGAAGACCAGCAGCTAACCCTTTTGTGAAAAACCTGTCAAGGGAGTAAATAATAATACAATATATGATAATATATAATACACACTGTTAGAATATACAGTCAGGACATCGGAATGGAATTTGGCAGAGAAAAATGTGCCATGCTTGTAATGAAAAGTGGCAAATTATATCTAACGGACGGAATGGAACTACCATATCAAGACAAGGTTAGAACGCTCGAAGAAAACGAAACCTACCAATACGTGGCATCTTGGAGGCAGACACGATCAAACAAGTGGAAATAAAAGACAAAATTCAAAAAGAATATCCCAGGAGAACTAGAAAACTACTCGAGACGAAACTCTCTTGCCGAAACCTTATCAAAGGAATGAATACCTCGGCTGTACCACTCGTAATATATTCCCAACCCCTTTCTGAAGTGGACCAGAGATTAACTTAAACAAATGGACCAAAAAACAAGAAACTAATGACCATGCATAAGGCACTACATCCCAGAGACGACGTTGACAGACTATATGTATCAAGAAAAGAGGGAGGAAGAGGAATTACCATAGGAAAACACGAAGTAGGACTGATTACTACCATCAGAAACGATACTGACAACACGATGGACAACAGAATGACAATGACTAGGAAACAAAAGTGGGAAGGAAAACAACTCTTTGAGCGTTTTAGATAACTAATAAACATCTCACACCAGAAAACCTGGACCTGGCTAAGAAAAGGAAACTTTATGAGAGAAACAGAATCTCTCCGAATAGCAACACAAAACAGCACCATAAAAAACAATCATATAAAAACGAGAATAGATTAGACGCAACAAAATTGCAAATGTAGTCTATGAGGTGACAAAGATGAAACCATCAATTGCATACTAAGCGAATGCAACAAATTAGCTCAGAAAGAGTACAAGACTAGATACGACTAGGTGGGCAAGGTGATCCACCGGGAGATGCGCAAGCAATTCAAAATGTACTATAGGAACAAATGGTATAAGCCCAACCCAGCGCCTGTCAAAGAAAATGGCAAACATAACCCCTATGGGACTTTGACATACAGACAGATCCCCTAATCCCGGCCAGAAGACCAGACCTTATAATAATCAACAAAAAAAGAGAATTTGCAAAATTGTCGACATTTCTGTTCCGGTTGACCACATAATAAAACTAAAAGAATATGAAAAGAAGGATGATTACCTCCACCTTGCTAGAGAATTGAAAAAAAAACCCTGTGAAACATGAAAGTGACATCTATACCAATTGTGATTGGTGCTTTTGTTACAGTAACTATAGGATTATTAAAGAGACTGAAGGACTTAGAAGTTGGCGGACGATTGGAAACCATCCAAGCGACAGCATTATTGAGAAGGACCAGTACTGAGAAGAGTCCTGGAGACTTGTGGAGACTTGCTGTCACTCAACTCCAGTGAAAGACCATCAGCTAAAACTGATGTGAAAAGCTCTAATGAGTAAGTAATAATAATAACAATAATAATGATAATAATGATAATAATGATAATAATTGTCTGGGCGATATTTGGTGATTCTCAAAATCGCAGAAGAGTTTGTGCTTCGAAGAGCCTGTCCTGGAGAAAGAGAGGCACAAATCAATTTAGGATTTTGAGATACAAACGGGTCACCTAATCTTGGCCAGACGACCAGACCTTATAATAATCAATAAAGAAAAGAACTGCAAAATTGTGGACTTAGCTGTCCCGGCTGACCACTGAGTAAAATTGAAAAAAAGCTAAAAGAAGGATAAGCACTAGGACCTTTCTAGGGAATTTAAAATAAATGTGCAACATGAAAGTAACCGTTATATCAGTTGTTGTTGGTGCTTTTGGTAGAGTCACCAATTTTTTGTAAAAGGACTAGATGACTAGGAAATAAGAGGGCGAATGGAGACAATCCAAACTAAAGCATTGCTGAGATCGGCCAGAATACTGAGAAGAGTCCTGGAAATTTGAGGAGACTCGTTGTTACTTAAACTCTAGAGCAGACGGGAAAAAACTCTCAAGGAGTAAAATAATAATAATGTTCTAATAATAATATGATAATATTATAATAACTTTTTTTTATTCTACATCGAATTTACAGGCAATCATAATATTTAAGAAAATGCACTTTATTCTGTTCCTTCTTACTGCTTTCGTTCTTGCACCCTATTGAAATTCAATTTAATCTATGGAACCAGTAAATTTTGGCTTTCATTATTAATTCAGTCCTTCATTTCTTTTGATTTGTGTATCACCAGATTGGTTGGTTGGTTGAGTTTTATGACATATCAACCTTTGTAGGTTAGTTCTATTGCAAACAATTCAGTTTAGCGTAAGTACGCAGTTTAAAAGAGAAAAACATTTCTATTTCAAGCTATTCACTCTAGTAAAGCAGTGCTACAGTTAAATATCAAAACAGTTCTACATTTAAAAAAAAGTCAGTTTACTGTAAGTACTGTTTCAATAATTCAGTTTAGCTTAAGCACACAGTTTAAATGTAAGTACGGTTTAATTGTCAAAAGCATTTCTATTTCAAGCTATCCAGTTTAGTCAAACAATTCAGCTTAGTATAAGTATGCTGTTGGTTCTATTTAACCCATAAATTGGGCCCTCTCAGGTGCTACCACGCCGGGCAAGAGTGGACCTGGGAGCAATGACAATTAAGGTGTGCTCCACATTCTCCAAAGGCCCAGCATTACTGGGACCTCACCATCAGACTGTTTAGTGTCATATCCAGGACACCTATCGGAGGGGTCTTACCCCTCTACAGAGGTGCGTTCAGTATATCCTACAGCCCCAGCCGACTGGGCAAAGTATCACCCGAGTACTGTGTCGTTTCTTTTAAAGAGCACATATGAAACACTTTGGGTATGAGATAAATTATAGAGGCAAAATGATATTTACTTTTTCTTTTTACTCTGCTCTACTGTTCAGCATTTGAACACTTTTGATTAATTAAAAGCATTATGAACGTTTGTTTATTCTCATGTTTACTATATATATATATATATATATATATATATATGTTATGTCACACTGCTTACACAGATTTCCTTGCTGCTATCTCGCCATTCGTCTTTATATTACATCACTTCCAGCAGGTCTTCTAGACTACATCCTGTGTCCATACTCTGCTGTTGTGGAGAAGCTCTTGTTTATCGTCCGACACTTGCTCATCCATGTGAAGGGGTCCATTGAAAAACGTCACTTATGAGTTCCTCGTTACTTCTCCTGCAGTGTCTCGCATATTTTGTTCGTTGGATGGTTTTAGAGATAGGAGATAGGTTGCCGGACAGTTACTGTTTCTTGGGATGTTGCATCCAAGATTTGTTTAATATACATCGAGGCATTCTTGTGCAATTCCAATTTATCGTTTTCTCTATACACTTAGTCAGCATCCATGTGGTGCATCTATATAGTAGAACTGACATAACTACTGCTTGGAAGAAATTGTGTTTTATTTTATCAGAAGAATCTGGTTTCCATATGATCGATAACCTATCGATAGCAGTCCATGCCTTCACTAGTCGCATATTGATGCCATTTTCTGTAGATGAGACGCTGCTTTCGAAGTAGGTGATTCTGTCAACTGATTTCACCTTTTAGTGCGGAGATGGTAATTGTTTTTAAAGTAGACGATACCCTGCAGAAACTACACGCTAAAAACGGAAAGAAGCAGACGGTATATAAGAAAGAAAACTTGGCAACTTTTCGTCGAGAGTGACCCGAAGGTTCCCTTTTCAATAGCTACTACACCGAGGTGTTGGGGAGGACGCTACTTCATTGCCTGGATTGCTCCACTTTGCCCTTGATTACAACCTAATGATGCTGAGTGTTAAGCAAGGTGGCTCCAAGTACAATTTTTAAAGTCTTTGGGATTGAACCCCGGTCTCTCGGACCATTAGGCCTGTGAGCCATAACATATATATATATATATATATATATATATATATATATGTGTGTGTGTGTGTGTGTGTGTGTGTGTGGACACAGAACTCATACAGTATATTGAATTTATTGAAACGGTGTGGTGGAGCGCTCATGGAGGCTATCCTTTGTGATTACTTCCTCTGGATATTACTAAGAGTTAAAGTCTTTAAACGTACGTTGCAAGCAAATGTCAAACGGTAGAATTTCACGAAGAAAGTTGCTGCAGTAATAAAAACAATATTAATGTGTAAACGTCCACAATGAATGGCACTGAACTTTTATACAATAGTTAAACTAACCTACACACAGACATACAAATACATACACATACACCCACAGATACAAACATACATACACACTTATATATATATATATATATATATATATATATATATATATATATATATATATATACGTGGTGAATTCAATAAGTTTCCTGTCTTTTTATGTACAGACATTTAAAATTGTAGACACTTGAAAATTAAATATGTTATTGCTCTACAACTAATGAGATGACTGACCAATTTTTAGATTTCAGGTTCAAATCAACAACCACAGGAGCAATTGGAATCCACCCTACTAAAGCCTGACTAGCTAGGGAATTGGAATCCACCCTACTAAAGCCTGACAGCTAGGGAATTTCTAAAATGCAATCTGGGATGATGAGAGGTGTGAGAGGTGTAAGGAAGTCAATACACCAGAGTTGATTTGCCAAAGGGTTAGGGTTAGGGTTGCTATGTTGAGGTTTTAAGGGAGTTCAGGAAGACATTCTGTCGGAAGATGCCAGCACTCTTTAAATCGGGGCAGTGGCATTTCCAGCAGGACAATGCACCAGTCCACCATTCCATCCTTGAATATTTGACCAAGATGGCATCAAGACAGTTCCTCACCTTCCCTATAGTCCAGACCTTGCTCCCTGTGACTTTTGGTTATTCCCTAAGCTCAGAGGCTGTTGTTATGAGACAATTGAGGAGATGAAAGAGGCTGTGACGAAGGCCATTGACACGCTCACACGAGAGGACTGGCATGGGGCCTTCCAGAAGTTGTTGGAATGATACGATAAATGCATTGCAGCCGGAGGAGATTACTTCGAAGGGGATTAGACTTTCATGTGTGTACTATCAATAAAAGTGCCCATACGAAAAAAGTCTGGAAACTTAATTAATGAGATTCGTATATATATATATATATATATATATATAGGTGTTCCTGAGAGTATATTTATGTGCCTGTGTGTATCATGCATAGATTTTCCTACCTGACCTTACGAGCAGGATGTGACAGGAAGTCAATTTTTAAGCTGAGGGAAACCGGTTCTAATTCAGTTTTTCTTCGCCTAAACCAGTTGCCATTCCAAGGTTGAATAGCATAGACTGCCCAACCATTAACTCATAGCTGGGGAGACAATAACAGTATTGCTAGTTTTCCCAAGGGTATTAGCGTTATGTGAAGTGCAAACAGCTTCATCCAGGGTTTGAATTCGGGTCCCCGTGTTCATTTCCTACTACAGTATCTATTACGTGACGAACGCCACCTAAAATCTCTGTATAATGTATTGTCCACGTCCCACCACTAGTAAACCTTATGCTTGGCTGTGTGACCGACCAAAAGGCTTCCATCGCGTGCATTCATACGGTAGATGTGAGAAACGGTCACACATCAAAGTAGAGGATTTTTGCAAATGGTATATTAGATAGTAAAGAGCGAAAAAACAAGGAATTATTTTAATTTGGAAGTAAGATGGACTACGATTGAGCAATTCCTTTCTTGGCACGAGAATACAAATTCATGTCTCACTGTTTCTTAAACCAACGCTAAAAGTGGTTGTAACAAATTTAATAATTGAGTGATATTTTTTTCCGACTGACTTTTTTCATTTTTTTTACTAATATGAACGCGGCGTTCAAATAGCAGTACGTGTGTGTGTGTGTGTGTGTGTTTCTTTGTGCGTGCGCGTGAGTGTGGATCTGAGTGTGCTTGTGTGTGTGTGTGTGTATGTGTTGAATGTTTTTTAGGATGTTTAGAATGTTTAGATGTTTAGGTATTTTATATTTAAACATGCCAAGAATATGTGATTTTCTTAAAACTTATCATAAGTGTACGTAGTACGTATGTAAGTGTGTGTATGTGTGTGAATGGAGGTGCCCGTGGTGTAATGGTTATCGTCGTAGGAAATGGATACGGCGACACGAGTTCAAATCCTGGACGAGACTGATTGCATTTCACATAGCACTAATACCCTTGGGAAAGGTATGAATCCATTTATTCTCCCTCCATGGGTAAATAGTAGGGCAGACTAGGTTCTTCAGTCTAGGTGAGGCAACTAGTCTAAGAGAAGGAAACTCTGAATTCAAACCTGTTAAACTCCACTTAAAAATTGACCTTCTGTCATATCCTGCCCGAGCGAAGGGGTTGGTAAATATGGTATGTGTGTGAATGTAGAAGTTGTTCGCTAAAATTTCAGCCAACCTAATGAGTAAAATTACTTTTATATTTGAATAAAGATCAGAAAAATGATATTATTTTATCATTGAGAGATTTTCAGGTAGTAAATTTTTCCACAAGTCAATAGAAACTTTAGGTATTTTGTCAGATGGAACCGATTGTTCAATCTGTTCAAACACATCGAAATTTCAAGCGGCACTTAAACCGTATAATGTTTTGTTTATGATTATATGACTGCACAAAGCCATACGGTAATGTTCCTCCGCCTGTGATATATGATCGACCAATCAAGTGTCCCTGAGTGTTTCTCGTGCCTGACTCCATATTTTATGGTATGTAAGACAAAGCAATTTACATTAATATTACAACATAATGAAGCTTAGCTTGATATAAGTACTGATATTCTATAGCACCTGCGTAAACATTGCTCTAATAGATAAGTGAAATTCATATAAAAGACCAAATGGTTATATTAAGACATTTTGGGGGTAAAAGGAAACAATCTTGATTTGAGGAATGCCATATTTCACAATTCATTGATACTTGGGAAGAATGGTTAATTTTCTATCTTTATTGGAGAAGATCCTATTAATAGAATATATATATATATATATATATATATATATATATATATATTTACATGTGTGTGTGTGTGTGTGTGTGTGTGTGTGTGTGTGTGTGTGTGTGTGGATAGATAGATAGATAGATTATTGGTACAAGGAAATTTTAAAAGGTCTCAAAGCAGGGGAATAATTTTTATTCACTAAAATGATAAAACTAATTGAAAGTACCCATTCGTCCAGTGCTTTTTCACCCAAATATACCGGAATCGGTGTAAATATAAGGAATTACTGTGTAGGTTCAATTTAATAAACAAAAACAAAAAACAAAATGCCAAAAAAATAGAAAAAACTCTTACGATTCCTACAATATTCCCCAAACTAGCTATGTATATCATATTGTCTAGTTGATATACTTTGACACACTTTGTTTGTTTGGGTAATTCTGTCAGAATCGTGGGATTTGGGTTTTTTATTTTTGTTGTTTTTTTAAGTTGACCCACCCTCACCGTAATTTCTTATATTTACCTTTTAATCAATTCTAGTGTATGTTGGTGAAAAGGCGCTGGACGAAAAAGGTCCTTTAAATTAATTTTCTCCTTTTAAGAAATTATATATATATATATATATATATATATATATAATTAAGTTGTGATAAATAGGAGTTCTCTGATTCTCTCTCGCCATCTGAACCTATCGTCTATCGTTACATGCAGGCCTTCTAGATACCACCCAGTGTCCAAAAAGAGCTGACGTATTTTAGACCTTGCTGAACGACCAGTACCGGCGTTTTCATGTGTAAGAGTCCATAAAAGTTTGATTAGGTTGAATTTTATGGCATATCAAACATTATTGTTCGTTTGAGGCTAAATCCTGTTTTTACACGCATATTAAATATATATAATTTGCAAAAGCATTTTGTAGGTACACGGTGACCAAAAAAAAAAAAAAAAGGAACCATATATTTTTGACTGAAATTCATAAATTTAATTCTAGCCTTTTCTTTTTTTAAGGATATGAAGTAGATTCTGTGCATGAAAAATTGGGACCATAGTATTCACCAACATTTCCTGGTCTACCAAAGAGAAGAATTAGAATTATTTTGCTTTATTTTTGTTGAAGTAATAAAAAAGTTTATGGGTCTGTTTTGTTTTTTTTTTGGTCACCCTGTACATTTTTAAGAGCCTAACCTCAAACTTTGGTACACAGTTAAATTTTTTAATTATTTTTATCGAACAAGAATATTTTCATTTATTATTTAATTTTTTAATTAATAGCATAAGCCCCTTGTTTGCCGTCTTTTTTAAATGTCAAACAGTTCTATTTTACTCATAGATAAAACCTGTCAGGAGCTACCACTCCAGATCAGAGTGGACCTAGGAGTAATGACAATGAAGGCGTAATCCCTATTCCCAAAAGCACCAGCATTACTTAAGCTTGACTATCATATTGTTTAGTGTCATATCCAGGACACACGTTGTAGAGGGGTCTTTCTCCTCAGCAGAGACACTGTTGGTGTATTATACGGCCACAGCCGACCGGACTTGTCCATAAGGGAACGCCACTTGCGAAATCGCTCTTACTTCTGCAACAGATAGATAGATAGATAGATAGATAGATAGCAAACATTAAAATATAGATTTAAATAGACTGGTAGAATTATAGATCGGTAGACTATTAACTAGGTAATTATGTAGACTTGTATGAACACACACAAATACACAATACTCATTTTTTTTTTCTGAAAAAAATGGATTTAATGACTTTTACAGCCTTGTAGCCATAATTACTCTCTGTAAGTTTTGTTCCTTTTTTTCCCAGATGTAATTCAGACCAACGACGGGAAAGTTATTTTGAAATGTAGTGTAAGCATAAATCGACGACACATTTCATTCAGTAAAGTTACCAGATACGAACGCTGTAAACAAATACGCGTCAACGTCGCTTGTTCGTAAGTCGATTCCCCTGCAGTAATCTGTCTCAAACTAATTGGTGATCATGTAAATTTCTTGGCACGCACATGCATCATCAAAATCGTGTCTCTAATGATTAATCCGAATGAAATCGACGTTTTCATAAAGATAGAACAAGCGGCTTAGTGCTGACTAGTTGAAGGGTGAATCCCAAGTCTGCCTAAGTGTCCAATTGAGGAATATGGCTTAATTAATTAGTACTTAAGCTTAATGACCATTCGATGCAGGTTTGGTGCTTAAGACTGGAAGGGAAGGTTTTTGATTAGTGGGGAATAATGAAAACGTCATGTTATACTGGACGCCTCTAAGCCGAGACAAAGCAATCACGGAAGACTGAAAACGGATTCGACAGCCATTGTTTCCATTGATCACCATTTTGAGGAGAGATTTACTAGGTTAATTGTAGTGACATATTTGCGATATTTACCGTTAAGTTTGGAAGAAATTCTCTCATTGATATTAACCGTAATACAATTAATCTATTTCTTGTTTTTTTTTTTTGTTTGTTTTTTGTATAAAGAGAATAACTTCCAACTATTTAGATAATAGGTATGAGATAATTTGTGCAAAAACATTTCAGGCGGAGAAACATTAGAATTTTTAAACCGTCGTTCACAGGGTTTATATTATACTTACTGGCTCTGTCCTTTGCAGAAGGATAAGAGTATGGGTTTAATAAGGTTTTATGGCTTATCAAACTTTGAAGGTTATTTAATATCAAATCCGTTTAATTCATATATATTACTTTGTACACGTAAGTCAACAAAGTTAAATTGTTCTAAGTATTGCTATGTATCACTAACATTAGTTTATTTATTACACTCAGTTCAATGATCAAGGAGTTCTATTTCAAACTATTCAATTTAGCATAAGTCAAAGATTAATAGTTCCAAGTATTGCTATGAATCACTAACAATTTAATAAAATATCAATCACTTATTTACACCCAGTTCACTGATTAAAGAGTCCTATTTCAAAGAATTAAGTTTAGCATAATTCAAATTTAAATGGTTCCAGGTATTGCTATGTATCACTAACAATTCAATCAAACATAAATCAATTATTTACACACAGTTCATGCCCTTTCGAAATGAGTTCTAGAGGAGAATATTTGAAATAATAAGAACAGTAACTTGAAGATATAAATTCCAAGGGTAAGTTTTTATCCCTTGAAAACAGGTAACTGAATGTAAACCAAAAAATTTTATTAAATAGAAATAATTAATTGAAGATATAAATTCCAAAGGTTATTTTTATCACTTGAAAACAGGTAACTGGATGCAAACAAATAACTTTTATTGAATAGAAATAGTTACTTGAAAATATCTACTTATTAGTATTAGATAGGAATATTTGATATTTTATAACAGTGAATGGACATTAGCATGATGATTAGAGTGTTCGCCAATGGACTGTGAGAGTTTGGTTTAATCCCAAGTCGAGTCATAGCCAAATGCTCAGAAAATGGTACTTGATGCCTTTTTGCTTAACACTCAGTAATATAAGGTTGGGATCAAGAGTAAATAGGAGCAATTCAGGGAAAGGAGTAGTACCCTTCCCTTCCCCTCGGTGTAGTAGCTATTGAAAAGGGAGCCTTCGGGTCACCCTCGACTAAGGTCGCCAACTTTACTTACTTATAACAGTGAGCAAAAGAATATCAAGAGTTAGTGACACAAAAAATATAAATGTTAAATAAACATTTTAGGCTGGTTGAGATGCCATTAAAATCAACCATTCTTTAAAATATATAATTTTAGTGGTAACGTTTACAGCACTATTCTTTTAAAAACTAGACATTGATATTTGTTGAAAGCCGTTTGTTACTGGAAACCTTTTACAAGCATCTAATGTATCAATATATAATAAATTGTTTGACATGAGAATACTAATTTAAAATATTTATAATCAAGTAGTGGTTGCTTCTGTTGTTGAGATAAAGCTGCTTCAAGAAAAAGATATACATGGTAGAAAGAAAAATGAACGCAAGAAAAAGTTAAAAGAAAGGGTGACGTTCAATATAAGTTTCAAAAAGAATGAGAGAAAGTGGGAAAGACGAAAAAGGAAAAGAAGAAGTAAATTGGAAAATGCAAGAAAGAAAGAAAGAAAGAAATGAAGATAATGAAATTAGTTTGGTTTCTTTGTTAAAAGGCATATGAAGCTTCCTTGGTTATTCAATACCAAAGCCAGCATTGTAAAAGAACAGTAATTGTATTATTAATCCATAGCTGGAAAATAAGAGGGCTCATACCTTTCCCAAGTTATTAGATTGAAAGCGAAATTAATATATAATATATAAATTAATATATAACTTAATATCGTGTTAATATCCCATTAATATAATTGTATAAATTATAATGATATAAATTAATATAAATGTAAATTGATATAAAGTTGTAATATAAATTAATATAATATCACAATGATATCACATCAGTATGAATTAATATCGAAATTAATAGCGCGACTGGAGTTCGAATTCAGTTACTGCGTTAAGAATGCCACCCCTTCGAAATCAAGAATATCAGCCAATCAAATAAGAAGAAAAGGTTGACGGAACAGCTAAAAAGAAAAATAAGAAGATGGAAATGTTAAGAAAAGAAGGAAAAACAACAACAAGAACAGGGACAAAAAACAAGAAGAAGAAATCAGAAAAGGAATTATAAGGAAAAAGTAGATACATTGCATCTAAAGAAAATAAAAAGTGAAAAAGTAAAATAAATACATTAAATGACGGAATTCAAATATTTTTGAAAATATATTCTTAAAAAAAAAATTGATATATATATATATATATATTTGAATATTCAGATCTACCATTTTTTTTCAAATATAGGGTCTGCTGTCGTGATAAGCGTCGCAGCCACATTTTAAAGGCATTATTATTATTATTATTAGTAGTAGTAGTAGTAGTTGTAGTAGGAGTAGTAGTAGTAGTAGTAATGATTTAGAAGTAATTTGGGGTACAAAAATTGTTCTTAAATTAGAACAGTTGAAATCATTTGAATGAATTGTGCCTGATGAAACCCCGAAGTGTGAACAACATCTCCCCTCTTCTATTCTAACAAATGACAGCAAGTAAACACGTAGAAAAGATTCCAACATCACCACCGGCTTAAAATTTCCAAGCAATTCGAATTTAATTTTGTCTCCTGCGTATTTCATTGTCTTCTGTTTTGTTTCAAAGTGCATTTCCGAAAAGATGCTATTGACACATCATCTGTTTGGCGGGAAAAAAAACTTGTCCGGCTTCCCCGAATCATATACTTTGAAATTTCGTTTTGTTTTTAGGTCTTCCGATAGACATAAGACAACATAAGTCAGAATATAAAGAAGATAAAATGATAACACTGAAATCAGAGAGAGGGGGAGGAGGGAGAGAGATGATGTACATGCGTGTGTGTATCTTGTGGTGGAGTTTGAAGAAATAGTGAGATATCTTATGAAGAAATAGTTTCCATTGGTAAGAGAAAAGGGACTTATCTCTGGTGAACGAGGAAGAATGAAAGAGAAAAAGAAGGACTAAAGGGCTGTATAAAAATTATTTTCTTTTTCATTTATATTAATTTATTTTTTAACCAATCGGAGTTTATTTGATTCATACTCTAGGAAATAATACGGAAACAACCTAAAGAAAACTGCCGATTTAGACCAGATTGTAATTTGTGTTTGTGGTTTGGGTTTCGTTTTATGGTAAATCAACCGTAGGAACTAATTTAATGACAAATAAGGTTTATTTGGCATAATGGTTAGAGTGTTCGCCAATGGCCCTGGAGACCTGGGTTCAATTCCAGGTCGAGTCATACCAAAGACTAAAAAAATGGTACTTGATGCTACCATGCTTAACACTCAGCATTATAAGGTAAGGATCAAGGGTAAAATGGAGCAATCCAGCGAAAGGAGTAGCAGCCTCTCCTACACCTCGGTGTAGTAGCTATCGAAAAGGGAGCCTTCGCGTTACCCACGACTACGGTCGCCAACTTTACTTACGATAGCTGTCGCTGCCTTTGCTAGTCGTGTTCGATGTCTGACTCGGTTGATGAGACACTGCTCCCAAGGTAGGTGAACTTGTGAACTAGTTTTAGAGCGTAACCGTTTAGTGTGGAGATATCGCCTGTTTGATTGAAGCACATATATTCCGTAATGTGTGCGTTTACGTGGAGGCCGAGGCCTGCAGCGGCGCATTCCAGACTATGTAGCAGTGTTTTGGCTTGTATAGGTGCATTTGCAAGAAGTGCTGTATCATCGGCGTAGTCAGCGTTGGTAATTGTTTTTGCATATTTTTTTTTACATAAGTACACAGTTTAGATATCAATAACAGTTCTATTCCAAACAATTCAATTTAGTATAAGTACATTGTTTAGTTCTATTTGACCCATAGATAGGACCCTATCAGGTGATACCACTCCGAGCCAGAGTGGAGCCGGAAGCGATGACAATTAAGGGGTACTTCGCTTTCCCCAAAGCTCCAGCATTTCTGGAGCTTCGACATCAGATTGTTTTGTATCATATCCAGGTCACTCATTGGGAAACTCCTCTGCAGAAATGCAGTCGGTGTATTCTACTGCCCCAGTCGACTAGGCCTGCTGTTTATGTAGTTGAGTAATGATACATCCGTTATTTTGTAACCTGTGAAATAATTACTCTCTTCGTAAATACCTCCCATAATCACTGCTAAAGTATCAGATGTAATTTAATGGAATTTATACAATTTTCTGTTTGGTCGCAGAGGATTTGTAATTTCATTTCTGATGGTAATAGAAGGAGTGGCTACATTTCTGTGGTATACTGTTAGCCATCTGATCTCTCAGATCATTTACAACAGGTCCAATTTATGGGTCAAATAGAACTGTTTGACTTTTAAGCTATGTACGAATAAATGACCTTTACTGAATTGAATTTCATGAAATAGAAGTGTTTGACTTTTAAGCGGTGTACAAATAAATGACTTTTACTGAATTGAATTGCATGAAATAGAACTGTTTGACTTTTAAGCGGTGTACAAATAAATGACTTTTACTGAATTGAATTGCATGAAAGAGAACTGTTTGACTTTTAAGCGGTGTACAAATAAATGACTTTTACTGAATTGAATTGCATGAAATAGAACTGTTTGACTTTTAAGCGGTGTACAAATAAATGACTTTTACTGAAATTGAATTGCATGAAATAGAACTGTTTGACTTTTAAGCAGTGTACAAATAAATGACCTTTACTGAATTGAATTGCATGAAATAGAACTGTTTGACTTTTAAGCGGTGTACAAATAAATGACCTTTACTGAATTGAATTGCAAGAAATAGAACTGTTTGACTTTTAAACGGTGTACAAATAAATGACTTTTATTGAATTGAATTGCATAAAATAGAACTGTTTGACTTTTAAGCAGTGTACAAATAAATGACCTTTACTTAATTGAATTGCATGAAATAGAACTTTTTGATCACTTAATTGATCATTTAAATTGTTAGTAATACACAAAATACTTGGAACCATTTAAATTTGATTCATAATTAACTGAATTGCTTGAAATAGAACCGTTTGCTTATTTAACTTTGTGCAAAGAAATGACTGGTCTCTATTTGAATTGTTAGTAATACATTGCAATACTTTGAACCAATTAAATTTGTTTGACTTACGTTTACAAAGCGTATATATTTAATATATATATGTATAAACCGGATTTAACATTAAATAACCTATAATGGTTGGTATCCCATCAAACCAAACTAAACCAAACTAAATCAGATTTATTATATGGACTTCAATGTTTTCTTTATTATCTTATTTATTAGAACGAAAACCATATTTATTTCCCTGGCCCTGTCTTCATAATGCTCTAACTGTATATCTTTCAGAGGAGTTAGACATTCCAAAATGGGGGTTCAGGGTATGGCACTAAACTGCATCTTGTAGTTTCATCCAGTTCTTGAAATCTGGAGAATGTGGGAGACTGCTTTGTTAGCCTTAATTCCAGGTCACTCTGGCCTAGAATGGTTGGAACTCTTAGGGTGTCATTAATGAAAAAAAAATCACTTTAAACATGAATCCTATTCGATAGGACAACGTGCCGAAAACCCTCTTAAGTAACGAAATAAATTTATATTTGAACGCGATTTTCAGACCTCTTATCATCAAAAAACACCGTAGGAGTTGATATGCCTTAAACATCAGTCAATCATTCAATCAACCTCACTTTACCTTCCATAGACAACAAAAATCTTACGTTTTGTTTACGACTATTTCCGAATTTTACCGTAAATAAAAAGCCAAATATCAGTAGGAAAAAAAAAAAAGAAGAGAATGTTTGTTTGCTGAAATCTCAAAGTATAGCACAACTATCTACTAAGAAAATTAGTATTTGAGATTCTCTCTTTTTTATGCGTTCCTACTGGAAAGTTGTGCTGTTGATTTCAAGGGACCAATGAACAAAAAATTAATTAAATTATTTCATATAATCATTAATTTCTCCATTACAGTATATATATATATATATCTTATGCTACGAATAATTTTGTTAGTTTTGCTATAATTGGTGTAAGTGTAATAAAACATGCTTCATGCGAAATTTTAAAATTTAAATGTTGAATTAGATGGAAAACCCAGTATGACGGAAGGATTTTTTAGCTTCATATTTGAAAAATATAAGCAAACTAAAAACTAAAGAAATATCTATTTCTAAATGATTGAAATTTATATTTACATTTGCCATAGTATTTGCGCTTCTCTGCTAAAATTAAAAAAAATATTTTTGTATATATTTGAAGGAAGTTAAACTTTAATTCGGCATTTTAAGTGAAGCTTCGTCGGAACAAAAGTAATTTTATTAGAATTTTAAAGAGTATAATTCAAAATTAACAATAAATAAATTTTGAAGTGTCAGAGTAAGTCCAGTTTTTAAAAAGATTTAAGTATTTTTCCTATAATTGAAGTAATAAATCATTTATATTCAGATTATTATACGAAATGCTTCTTTTCCTCTTTTTTTTTTAGAGAAGTCGTTTTTCTTTTATTATCTTTCTTTACAAAAGAAAAGAAAAAACAATAACAACGTAGGAAAAAATGCAGCACTGATTTTATTGGGTTAAAACTTTCCCTTTTTCAAAAGCACACGCCTCCCCCCCAAAAAAAACAATGGAAAATATATTAAAATAAAGACAGAATGTTGGGACATGCAAAGCGTTGATTTAGTATAGCTAAGGCACACACACACACACACACACACACACACACATATATATATATATATATATATATATATATATATATATATATATATATATATATATAAAGTCTTTATATAAGTGATTTGACTTTTAAATGGGATGAATTTAAAAAGTCATCGTATGTTTCAAAGTGTTTTCAACTCCATCTACCGTCATATCAATATAGCTTTTAACTGATAAGACACTGCTGCCGAGGTACGTGACATTATCTCCTAATTCCAGAGAACCACCATTTAGAGTGGAGATGGCACCTTTTCATTAAAACACACATGCTCGTTTTGTTTGCGTTCATCTACAGGTCAATGCTTCCTGCTGCATTCGAATTTGAAATAAAATACCATGATACTGGTAATGGATGGACGTTGTGTCAGTATGTGCATAAAAATTACAACCTCAATGCCGCCCCAAAAAGGGCCGGGAATCCTTCTCATATATCATCATTATCATCATCAAGTCGCAATACTAGCATGGATTTCCCTGACTCTTTCTCTCCATCAGTTCCTATCATCCATCGTTCTCGGCAGGGTTTCCAAACTACATTCTGTTCTCGTCAGAGACGATATAGTTAAGTTCTTGCTCGACGGCCTAAACTGGTGTGTCCGTTTGTTGGAGTCCACAAGAGAACGTCGCTTACGATTTCTTTATTGCTTCTCCAGTTGTGCCCTCTAAGTTCGTCAGATGACTTGAGAACTGAGAGTTAAGTGGTCCTACAGATAGATCTGACTTCCATAAGATTGACTGTCTATCGATAGCTGTCCACAATTTCGCAAGGCACATATTATTATCCCTTTCAGTAGATGTGTTACTGCTGTCGATGTACATAAACTTATCTACTAATTTCAGAGGATCGCTATTTAGGGTGATGACTGTTCCTTCTTGTTTAAAAGACATGTGCATGTTTACGTTCACGTAGAGGCCAATGCCTCCTGCTCCTTGCAAACTAGAAATAAATTACCATGAAACTGGTAATGGATGGACGTTTATCTCAGTATCTGCATGGCTAAATTACATCACTGACGTCATAAGAGGGGTAGGAATCATTCTAATATGGCCTAATGAGTAGTGTTCACTAATGGTCTATGAGACCGGGGTTCATTACCTGGTCGAGTCATACCAAAGAAACCAAAACGGTACTTGATACCTCCTGGCTTAACAATCAGCATTATAAAGTACGAATCATCGGTAATGTGGAATAATTCAGGGAAAGAAGTAGCATCTTCCACTACATCTCGGTGTAGTAGCTATTGAAAAGGAAGCCTTCGAGTCGCCTTCGACTACTGTCGCCAATTTTATTTTTTTACTTACTTTATATATGGAAATAAGACAATACAATTACAAAATAATAAAACAACCAGAGAATTATTTATTTAAAACAAGTCATTAAAATATTTATGCAAATTAGAAATTCCTTGACTGTGAAGAAACCCATTTGTTAGTACATACAATTTACATTGATCTTTAAAGATCGATATTACTGATTTAAGAGAATGTAGACTGTCTTAATTTTAGCAAGGATGACGGAATAACGGATAAAATGTGCATTAATTAATATTGATTGATGTGTGTGGGATTCTTGCAGAAAGATCTAGCTATTGAGAATGGATACACACACATATGTATGTGATTGGCTGTTATATATATATATATATATATATATATATATATATATATATATATATATATATATATATATATATATATATATATATATATATATATATATATATATATATATATATATATATATATATATATATATATATATATATATATATATATATATATATATATATATATATATATATATATATATATATATATATATATATATATCCACGAGAAGATATTAGCTGCGCAGCAAATTTTAATCGTGGCTGAATGGTTAGAAGCTTTAGCTTGGCGTTTGAGTTAACCGGGTTTCGATCCCAGCTACGGGAAGATACTGTCTAGCCACACTGATGAGTTCTGATAGAACGAAACACGTCTGTCTGTGGATGACTATAGAGGTATATATATATATATATAAGTATTCGAGGGTGACCCGAAGGGTTTCCTTTTCGATGGCAAGGTATAGCGAAGGGTGCAATTCCTTTCTCTGTATTGCTTCACTTTACCCTTGATCCGTACCTTATAATACTGAGTGTTAAGCAAGGAGGCATCAAGTACCATTTTTTTGAGTCTTTACAATGACTCGACCTGGAATTGAACCTAGGTCTCCCGGACAATTGGCGAACACTCTAATCATCTTGCCAATATGATTTTTGAGCTGAGAATATTTAAAAGTTGATGATGTAAAATTAAAAATCTGCGATATGCTTTTAGTTTTCCGTCAGATAATTAGATAACAAATGGAGATTAGAATAACCGGACGAAAAACACCGAGTTGTAATATAAAAAAATAGGATCTCTCTCTCTCTCTCTCTCTCTCTCTCTCTGTATCTCTGTCTCTCCTCCACATTTACATATGTGTGTGTGTATGTGTGCTATCCATGTTTAGTCTAGGAAATTGTGTGTTGATGAGTGTGTTAGCTGGAAATTTTTTAACTTAATCATCCAAAATCTTGACGTAACTATAATATCAATTAGAACCCATGCTTTTATTTGTAAATAGAATCGGAGGAGTCCTCATTGTGTAATGGCTAAACTAGTGGATTATGACCTTAATATAAGTGAGTTTGAACTCAAGTTGGGCTATTACTTTCACTTTGAAAATACTTTT
This sequence comes from Sepioteuthis lessoniana, assembly GCA_963585895.1. Taxonomy (NCBI): domain Eukaryota; kingdom Metazoa; phylum Mollusca; class Cephalopoda; order Myopsida; family Loliginidae; genus Sepioteuthis; species Sepioteuthis lessoniana. Next base: position 127,605,544 of record OY757905.1, on the reverse strand, counting down.
GGAAAAAATCTATTCCCACCTATGGGTTAAATAGTGTAAATGTTATCGTTCTACAAAAATAGATTTAGCATAAAACATCCCCGAAGATTGATCTCCCATTAAACAAAAGAAAAATATTGACATAATCTTGAATATGGTAATAACAAGGAGAAGCGAAAGGATTTCCTATTTGTCTGCTCACGACTCAAGACCTGAAAAATTCAACTTCTACTGTAGTACCGAAACGAGCAGAAAGCGAAAGAAACACTGATCCAGACCCTGTTTCTTAGGGCTTCTGTGTTCATGGATATCGGTCATCGGAAAAGCCAGATTTTTTTTAGATTTGCAGGGTGAGTTCTGTAGACACGTTGCAATTTCCAAGGCAACAATCCGAAGAAAGGGGACTAATTTTTCAGTTTCATTGAACACCATTGCAAATGTCTGTACTTTAGCTCCTTTAAAAAGTCCTTGTGCCTAATTTCTACTGCTAAGGGAGATGAATAAAACGAGACAAAATCTTGATTCAAAGTCTGTATACTTTTGTCTCTGAACAAAATATTCAAATATCAATCTACTTGCTAACCACACACACACACACACACACACACACACACATATATATATATATATATATATATATATATATATATATATATATATATAGGGGTGCAGCGTATGATCGTATATAAAAATGTTCTTAACCGCAAGCAAAAAAAAAAAAAAATTTGATTTTTTTCAAATAAAACAAGAATAACATTAATAATATTAGTCAACATCGAAAAGAAGAAAAATAATTCGAAGAAAAATTCAAAATAATGAAAATATAAACAATAAAATAGTAAATTCTGACGATGCTTATAAAATGTCTCGGTTTAGCTGCGAGCAAAGTAAAAGTTATCCCCCTTAGAATCAAAACCGGCAACACAAACAAACAAGGGCGCGTACGATATGAGCAAGAGATAAACAAAGAAAGAAACGAACTGATTTACTGTGTAAGAATTGAGCTGTGTCAGAGAGTATAAGTTTGTTTTGTCTATCAATCTGCAATACGCATGGCGTTAAAGAAATTGGTTACCGTTTTAATACGCAGGTACATAAATCATTGCACAGACTTATGAATAATAATGAATAAAAAAATAAACATTTATTTTATTTAACATAACAAATATCTGTTTTTCAATATCTATTTTTCATATCTATTTTTTCGGACTCGAACTTGTCAACTTTTGTTTTGTTTTTTTTTAAATTTTTTCTTATTTTTTTGTCGGGGATCACTTGAGCTGACTTTTTGCGACAACGACGTGAAGCTTCGAGGAAATTGCAAGACATCTCCAAACTATTCAAGCTCGAAGCAGAATTTCAATTTAAAATGTTGATTTTGAAGGCAGGCAGGGCCTAATACATGGAAGGTTGGAAAAACATCATTTCAATTTTCTCTTTAACAAGGTAAGAATGCGAAGTTAATTTCCGGGGAGTAAGACATTTTAAGTTTTGAATGCTGATTTTAAAGGTGTAGAAGGTTCTATTTTGACCTTAGAAAAATGTGACAACTACATCGGTTTGGAGTTGTTTGCTAACGTTATAAACCTCAACTTATTTTAACTTGGTTTGGTTTTATCGCATATCAACCATTGTTGGTTATCTAAAGCCAAATCCTATTTTTATCGACATATTAAATATATGATTTGTAAACACATTTTGTTGATACACACAGTTAAATCATCAAACAATTCCAATTATAAGAATACAATAAATAAAAGATAAAAAAGTTAAACGGTTCTAAGTATTGCCACGTATCACTAACAATTCAATTTAACATCAGTCATTTGTTTACACAGTTAAATGATCAATAAGTTGTATTTCAACCAATTCAATTTAGCATAAGTCAGTAAAGTCAAATGGTTCCAAGTATTGTTATGAATCACAAAAAATTCAATAAAATATCAATCATTTGACCAAAGCAAAAAAAGAGAAAAAAAAACAAAAAAAAAACACGTAATGGCAATGTCTCCTCTCTCTCTCTCTCTCTCTGCTCTCTCTCTTTCTTTCTTTCTTCTCAATATATATGTGGTGTATTCAATCTGTTTCCAGACGTTTTTGTACAAGCATTTAAAATTGTCGTAGATTCTTGAAAATTCAATATGTTATTGCAATACATCTTATGAGGTGACTGACCAATCAGGTTCAAATCAACAGCTACAGCAGCAATTGGAATACACCCTATTAAGCCTGATTGTCACAGCTGGACGTGAGGACATTTTAAAAGAATGATATGCAATAAAATTATGTTCTAAACTTGGAAAAAAAGATGCCACAGAAACGTATGGAATGCTTCAGACTGCTTTTCGACCATCTTGCATGAATCGATCATCAGTTTTTGAGTGGCATAATAGATTCAAGGATGGCAGGGAGTCTGTGAGGGATGATGAGAGGTGTGGGAGGAGTAAGGAAGTCAATACACCACAGTTGATTGGCCAAAGGGTTAGGGTTAGGGCTACTATATTGAGACTTTAAGGGAGTTCAGGAAGAGATTCCGTCGGAAGAGGCCAGCACTCTTCAAATCGGGTCAGTGGCATTTCCACCAGGACAATGCACAACTCCACAATTCCATCCTTGTCACAGACTATTTGACCAAGATAGGCATAAAGACTGTTCCTCACCCTCCCTGTAGTCCAGACCTTTCTCCCTGTGACTTTTGTTTATTCCCTAAGCTTAGAGGCTGTCGTTATTAGACAATTGAGGAGATGAAAGAGGCTTTGACGATGGTCATTGACACGCTAACACAAGAGGACTTTCATGGGGCCTTCCAGACGTTGTTGGAACAATAAAACAAGTGCATATAAGCCGGAGGAGATTACTTCGAAGGGAACTAGAGTTTCATGTGTGTACTATTTATAAAAGTACCCATACGAAAAATATCTGGAAACTTATTCAATGAAATGATCATCGTATATATATATATATATATATATATACAAAAATCCTGACTAAACAGCCAGAACCACGCAAAAGTGTGAGCGTTTCTCGACAAATCACGTATCATATTGCATACAGTAATCAACTTTGACGTAAATCTTCACCTAATAATTTCTATTCCTTTAAGAACTCTTTACTACTAATAAAACACTCTTCAGTGGCATAATAGGACTATTCTTTATAAAGCACTCGTAGTATTTTATATCATTCCTTTATTCAATCTCTTAAGTTTGCTTTGTCAATAAATAAGTCGGTGTTAATTAGACGTACGAATATTGTTTAGAATTGTTTGTCCAGAAGAAAATATCAAATCATATGTTTCAGTTGCTATGAGCTTCCAAAATCTGTTCATAACCCTCTAATAGTTGTGGCAGTAAATTTAGGTTCTCAGATACGACAAAAGTACAAAAAATATTTTCAAGTAGTCAATACCAAAAGCTCACTCGATTAAATTTTTACTGTATGAATCCAATTATAAATATTCTATGATCACCAGTTTTTTGGTGAAAGACAAGATTTTGCAAGTGCAAAATTTCGTGAACTGAAAATTCTTATGGAGAGGGGGATTGAGAGGGGGAGTGAGATTTGAACACGTGAATGATATAAAGATAAATATCAGGTCATACATGCAAATCAGGGTGATAAAAGATGGTCTACACGGAAAAACTCTTTTCAAATAAGTAGGCTGGAACGGTAGAATACACTGACTGCATCTCTGCAGAGGGGGATGCGGAGTACCCCTTTACTGGCATCTCTCCAGGTACTCTCTGACCCGGAGTGGTAGCAACTGATAGGGTCCTATATATGGGTCAAATAGAACTAAACTGTGTACTTCTGCTAATATTAATTACTTGAAATAGAACTGTTTTTACACTTATACTGCGTACTTCATTTAAACTGCATACTTATGCTAAACTGAATTGCTCAAAATAGAACTGTTTTTACATTTAATCTGAGTACTTTGCTAAATTAAATTGTTTGAAGCGAACTGTTTTTGGACGCTAAACTGAATTGTTTGAAATAGAACAGTCTTTGACGTTGAAATTGTGCTTGCGCTAAACTGAATTGTTTGAAAGAGAATTGTTTATTTGTATAAAAATGGAATTGCCTTAACTAATCTACAGTGATTGATATGCCATGAAGCCTAAACAAAAATACAAACAAACAAACAACGACTCTAGTGAAGATTTTCGTTCTTAGCAATTCGGCTCTTATTCATTAAGGACACATACATATAAGCCCCGATGATGTCCGTGTGGAAAATTGGGTTTAGTAGCCTATTTCTCAATCCACCGTAGTAATTGTACCTCTCATGTTCGTCGAAGTTTTCTAAGACATACATATATATGAATTGCCTCTCAAATATGCCAGCATTTAATGATTCCGTCTAATATGTGCTCATGATATGTTTATATTGTAAATATCATTGTCTCAATGAGGACAACGCGTATAAGATATTTAAATAACCATTGAGAATCGGAACATTCATTTCTATGCTTTTGTGATTGTTGCTTCTAAAATAAATTGATGCTTGGTAGTTCTCTTGAGGTGCAATAATGATTATGTCCATTTATATTGTCAATAATTTCTGAATATTAGTTGACTAAAAGACCTGATACGGTTGAGTCATTTTTGTATCTCTCAAAAATAACACTTCCATGCATTAGTGCACCTGTAAACTACCTGGATTCAACGAGCTAATATTTAACGATGGCTCCTATACCTGTTTCTGAAAATAAACACAATACAATCATTACATTCACTATTCATTCCTATATATTTCATGAAAGACTAGTATATATCGATTGTTCATCTGGTTGATCGAAATTTAACGTCAGCTTCGGTGGTCAAGCTCAAAGCCCAAAAATAAATATGTTTGTATTAACCTAAACCCTTCACTATGGCAGGATATGCCAATGGGTCAATATTTAAATGGAGTTATTCTTCCACAATAAAAAAAAGATATATTTTACCCGACGAAACATAAGTGAATTCGGATAAAGGCTATTGTCAGTGAATACGTAGAATGTTCATAATCAGAATACATTTTATATATATATATATATATATATATATATATATATATATATATATATATATATTTCAATTCTATCTTTCCACGGATATGAGATTAACCAAGGAAATATGAAGCAAATTTGAATAAAGTTTATAGGAAAAAGAAAATATTGAAATTGGTCTCAATCAGAAACTGTTGATTATATCAGAAAATACAAAAAGAGGTAATACACACAGCGCCTTTTGATATATATATATATATATATATATATATATATATATATATATATATATATATATATATATATATATATAACATCCCTGATTTTTTTTCTTTCTTTATACGCTGAATTTTTAGTTTAGTAACGAAACATTATGATCCAAATATCAAGTGCCAGGAAATTTATCTAAAAAAAAATGATTGTATGACTCGACCATTCTTAAACTTTTTGGGTGCCTGCTGTAATAGTGTTCTAGAATGATATTGATTTTTCTATTTTTGCGGAAATAATGAACACTGATTAGGATTTAAGAGTTGAGTCCGTTATATAGAGAATTTGGCTGTTCGAACTAAACATAATTCTCATTTGCAGAAATTTCCTTCTTCAATTTGTATCCATCACGAATTCAAAATTAATTACTAAATTCCATCAATATTCAGATATTTATGTCTATGCTTACATTGCAATTATATTTTATTCGTATAATGTTGTAAAAAAATGATAGTATCATTTAATTATAGATCAATATTTTCCTAGCCCAGTCGGCTGGGCTGTTGAATACACTGGCAGTATCTCCGTAGAAAGGTACGACCCACCCAAAGCGAGAGTTCTGGAAATGGCTCTAAACAATCTGATGATGAGACTCCAGTGATGAAGAAACTTTTTGTGAATGCGGAGTATCCCTTTATTGCCATTGCTCACAGGTCAACTCTGGTCCGGAATGGTTGCACCTAATAGAGTACTATCTCTGGATCAAACAGAACTATTTAAAATTTTATCTGAGTGCATAAAAATTACGTATACTAATTTGAATTGCTAGAAATAAAACTGATCTTTTACAATGTGTAAACGAATGACTGATGCTTTATTAAATTGTTCATGATACATAGCAGTACTTAGAACCTTATAACAGTGCAAATGAATGATAAATTGTAAATAGAATAATTAGTGTCAAATAGCAATACTTGCAACCATATAACTGTGTGCAAACAAAAGGTTGATATTAAATAGTTATTCGTACTAGACAGTAATGCTTGAAACCATTTTACTGTGTACAAAAAAGGAACTTAGATAGTGGTATAAAAAAAAGTCTTTAAAAACCATATATATATATATATAAAAACAGGATTTGGAATCCCGTATTGGTTGATATGCTATAAAAAATAAAACCAAACCAATATTTTTGCCTGTAATACCAGTAGAGCATTTTCACTCCTAAAAATCTCAATTATATATATATATATATATATATATATATATATATATATATATATATATATATATAAGTATTATATGGTCAAATTAAACCGGAGTTGGGAGTAATTCTATCAGGACAAGAAAACCATTCAAAAGTGAATATTTAAATTTTCCTGGTAAAGAGCTCAATGTAACAGACATTACAGAGCAATAATTTCATTAATTTCATTATATATATATATATATATATATATATATATATATATATATATATATATATATACATATGCTACAGTTTACGCAAATGAGGATAATTATTTTTTCAGTGATGAATACCAAACCCCTACAGGAGTGGAATACGATACAATTTCAATTTAAGCAGATCTCTCTTTATTTCAATAGAAAGTTTTTTTTTTCTTGAATTCTTGGCATACCAAGGTAAAGGAACCCTATCTGTTGTTTACACCCATAGCTTTGGGGAAAAGAGATGGATTCATGCCTTTCTATGCAAAGTGAGATGTAAACTGCTTCGTCCTGACATCTAACTTAACTCACCGAGTTTATTTCTACCTATATTGAACGTTACGTCTCTGGAGCCTCAGTGAGCATTACATTTCATGCCTTCTCATTAATAAAATTCCAAATAAAAAAATAGATGTATGAATACATAAAATCTAATTTTTTTCAATTTTTATAATAACAAATTGTTGTGAAACGCCATGTTTTGCATGAAAAACGAAAAAGAAAAGCACATTCAATGAAATATATCCCTGAGTATCTGGAGAACGATATAAGTGATTTTGAGAAAAAAAATTGACCGTTGAAAATCTCTTTGAAAAATAACCTTTGTAAACAGAAGGATAAAAACAATTATTTAAAACACCCGGTCGGCAGAGATTGGAATATTCTGGCTGTGTCCCCAACCGAGGAGTAAGAGCTCGCAAGCAATGTTCTGGATATGAGAGAAAGTCGTATCTGATGGTGAAGCTCCAGTTCTGGCAATTTTATATGGAACGTGGAGTACGACTACATTATAATTGCTCTCCGATCCCCTTTCATTCAAAGTGGTTGAAAATGTTCGAGTTCAATCTAGGAGTTAATCATCATCATCATCATGTCGTGCCGCCAGCACGAATATCCCTGGCCCTCTCTCGCCACTCCCCGCTATCGTTCGTTGCCTCCGGCTGGTCCTCAGGGCTGCATTACGTATCCTAACAGAGCTGCTGTACGTAGGTTCGAGCTGGTCGTCCTGATTATACTCGGCCATAAGAGAGGGTCCATAGGAGAATATCACTAATGAGCTCATCCCTACTTCTCCAGCAGTGTCCTGCATGTCTGGTTCGTCTAACTTTAATAGTTTTAGTGATGGGATGTAGGTGGTCGTACAGCTGGTGCTTTGTTGGGTGTTGCCTCCAGGACTTGTTCAAAATTGCTCGCAGCGTTCTTGTGTAGTTACCGTCAAGCCTTTTCTCCATACGTTTATTTAGCATCCATGTAGCAGTATCGACACGACCGTTGCTTGGAAGAAACTGCCTTTCATTTTATCGGTCAGGTCTGACCTCCATATGACACATAGCCTATAAATGACTGTCTATGCCTTTGTTAGTCGCGAGTCGATGTCTTTTTTTCGGTTAATAGATCTGTTTAAAATTATTTATATTTGATATGACTATGAGCAAAAGGCTCAGATACAACCGTAAAATGTGTAAATATCAATGTACAATAAACGTGATTCCCAAACTTCTAAGCATAAAATAACCCAAGATGGATTGAAATGCCGTTAAATTTTATCTGTCAATCAAATAGCTTAATATTCTTTGCATTATCAAATATAGAACAGATTTTTCTTATTTGTATTTTTTTTCTAGCTAAAGCTGGTAACCGATGCCGTACAATTGAGGGGGAAGTCCTCGTTGTGCTGTGGCTACAGTGCGAAACTACCACATCGCAGAAAAATTTAACTCCATAGGCTTTGAAAAGTTATGAACAACCTTGTCCTCCCAGCTATGAGATAGATAACACCGCTACAGCTCTTCTAGAAGGGTGATTTTGGCATATGTCATTAAAAAAACAACTAAACTCTTGGTTGATTGATTAAAGAGAAAGTACTCTGGGGAGAAAGTGTGAACTTACACTGCAAAGATATTCCAACAGTTGTAAAAAAAATGCCGTAGGTATTTTCCTTTAAAAAACAGATATTTAACCAACAGGTTATCTTTAGCTGCACGTATGAGCGTGGCAATTTTCTTCGTTCCTTTCTGTCCGCACAATTGTAAATAATTACTAATAAAATAATGACTACCTTCTATATTGCTTTTAAACATCTGTCCACATATGTGTGCACGCATGCGTACTGATTGTCGTCTGCATCTCTTCAAAGATGTTTGGCTCTTGCAAAGCACCGACCACACATCACTCGACTTTTTGTTATACTGCTCAGCTTTTTAAGCTTTTGTTGTGCATTTATTTGATTCTTTCTTTTCATTGTGCGACCTCAATCTAAGCAAACATACTGAAAAATAAACGAACGAGCACTTTAATCTGTCAAATGGTGGAGGCAATTTCTGTTGTCGAATATTCTGGCAACCTAAACTGGAAGTAGTCACGTTCAATTGACAGCTTAAGTGATTTTAATGACGACATCATTTCATATATTCCAAAGCTTCAATAACAGTCTTGATGATAATGCTTACCCATTACAATTTACTTGTGTCGATAATATATATATATATATATATATATATGTGTGTGTGTGTGTGTGTGTGTGTGTGTGTGTGCATTTGTGTGTATACATATAGGCTTCTTTGTGTCTGTATGGAAGGGTCACAGCGTTGTGGTTCATTGATTATTAAACAAGTCACGCAGAAAAAAATGATTACTGAGTTGCGAGTTCGATCCTCATAAGCTGCACCAAACCTTGTACCAAATTTAAGCCTAGCTTAGTTTAGAAGCCCTACATATGGCCATGCTGAGCGATCTCAAGTAACCAGGATTTAGGAGTTTCGATTCTTCATGAGTACATTATACATCTGACCTTAAGACACCACCAAGTTAAATTCATTGAGTGCAGGGCTTTTTTTCTGTATCGTTATAAGTGAGGTTCTTACCGTTACGTACGTGGATCGATCCTCATTAGGATTTCATTCTAGTTACTTTGAGCAAAACTCAATATTTACAAACTGGTGTGTGTGTGTGTGTGTGTGTGTGTGTAGTTGCGTTTGTGTATGTGAGTAAGTGAATCTATTTTTCGTCCTGTCTGAAACAATTCATAAGTGGCTAATACATACATCTCTCTCTCTCTCTTTCTCTCACTCTCTCTCTCTCTCTCTCTCTCTCTCTCTCTCTATATATATATATATATATATATATATATATAGTAAAGTAAGTAAAATTGGCGACCGTTGTCAAGGGTGACCCAAAGGCTCACTTTACGATAGCGACTACACCAAGAGGCAGAGGAGGGCGATACTCCTTTCCCTGGGTTAGTCCACTTTACCCTTGATTCTTACCTTATAATGCTGAGTGTTAAGCAAGGTAGCATCAAGTACCATGTTTTAAGTCTTTAGTATAACTCGACCTGGAATTGAACCCAGGTGCCCCGGGCGATGGGCGAATATATATATATATATATATATATATATATATATATATATATCTATATATATATATATATATATATATATATATATATTGTGTGTGTGTGTCTCAAAACTTTTAATATGCTAATGATTTATTACTGATACGTCCTGTAAAAAATGAATCCTTTGAGCTAGAAACATCAAATTAATGTTGTTGTTTTTAATTGTTATTATATCAGCTTCCAGGACATGTTTTCTTTTTAGTTTCTTTTTCATTAATAAATCAATATCATATTGATGGGTTCTATCTGTTTTGAGACAGTTTTTAATGAGTGTGTCTTCAAATAAATAGTTTCTCCTCACTTGTCCAAGTTATTGCGATCGACGATTAATAGTTGTTATACGATTTTCAAATCTGAAAAAAAAATACATTATTATTATTAGGGGAGTTATTAGCAGTCAGATGGGTCCCAAGAATATTGAGACACCGTATATATATATATATATATATATATATATATATATATATATATATATAAACACACTTTTGTACATATACCCCCCACATATATATATATATATATATATATGTGTGTGTGTGCGCGTGTGTGTGTGTGTGTGTGTGTGTACAAGATTCATTCACTAAAGGAAGGTATTTGAAAAATTACGAAAAATCAAACACAGTGTTCCTTAAACAGAGTTCTGTCATAAAAATTTTTGGTAGTTGAGAAGTGCAGACCATTTAAAATTTTAGAAAAGATTTTGTGATGCTAACGGTGATTCACATTTTTGTCAAATACATTTTTACAAATGGGCAACACGAGCGTTGGCCACTACTGAGCCCCAGGAAAAAAAAAAAAAAAACAGTACGCGGTGTAGAAACACACAGACTCTTTGGTTTGGCTTCGTTTGGTTTAGTTTTATTGCACATCAACCATTGTAAGTTATTAATTCAAAACATGGACGTGCCCGTGGTGTAATGCTTATCGTCGTAGGAAATGGACACGGCGACACGAGTTCAAATTCTGGACGAGACTGATAGCATTTCACATAGCACTAATACCCTTGGGAAAGGTATGAATCCAATTATTCTCCTTCCAGCTATGGGTAAATAGTAGGGCAGACTAGGTTCTTCGGCCTTGGTGAGGCAACTAGTCTAGGAGAAGCAAAACTCTGAATTGAAACCTGTTGAACTCTGTTTAAAAATTGACCTTGTGTCATATCCCGCCCGAGCGGTGAATATTATTAATTCCAAATTTTGTTTAATTCATACAAACATGTCTATTTGAAACAATTCACTTTAGTATAAGCATAGGCTTTTGTTAACAAACAGTTAAATGTCAAAAATAGTATCATTTCAAACAATTCCGTTTAGCATAAGTAGAGTTTCAATGTCAAAAACAATTCTATTTCAAGCAATTCCGTTTAGCGTAAGCATCCATAGATAGGTACCTAGGTACCTATCAGATGTTAATATTCTGGGCTAGAGTGGACCTGGAAGCAATGGCAAAAAAGATTACTCTACATTACCCAAAGCTCCAGCATTACCGGAACCTCATCATCAGAATGTTGAATGTCATATTAACATGACATTCATGGGCGGAGTCTTATCCCTCTACAGAGATGCAGTCGATGTATTCTACATTCCCAGCCCACTCGACCATACACTCAGTTTAATGTAAAAACATTTCTATTTTAAACAATTCAGTTTAGCATAAATACGCAGTTTAAATGTCAAAACAGTTCCATCGCAAACAATTTTAGTTTAGCTAAAGTACACAGTTTAGTTCTAGTTGACCCATAGATAGAACTCTATCAGGTGCTTACCACAGGTGGACCTGGGAGCGATGGTAATAAAGAGGTATACCCTTTTTCCCCAAAGCACCAGGATTAGTGGAACCTCACCATCAGATTGTTGAGTGTCATACAGGACACTCATTTGGGGAATCTTACAACTCGACAGAGATACAACCAATGTATTCTACTCCCTAAGCATACTCTAGTTTTAAAACATTTCCGGGCACAGCGACCAGTAAAAAAAGGGCGTGTTGACTGTCTTCAAGGGCATGAAAGTACTCATCATTATTGATTTCCTTTTTTTATTTTAAAATACTAGTGAAAATTTTGCTTCCTTCAGCTAAGTCCGTTGGCAAAATACACCTCATTTATTGAATGAGCCCCGTACACTCACACACACATATATATATATATATATTTTGACGACTTTACCGAGTTTGAATCTCCATCAACTTTCACTATATATATATATATATATATGTGTGTGTGTGTGTATGTGTGTGAGTGTGTGTGTGTGTGTGTTTGTGTGTGTGTGTGTGTGATTTTAGATAATTAAACCACTAAACTCACATCCGTCCATGATATTCCTTGTCGACCAGAGTGTCAATCAATTACTTGATTGCCCTTCCACCTCTAAACTTTTGAGGCCCTGTCACTTTGCACAATTTCACCGACGGCAACATATATACATTTAAATGAGTGTGTGGGAGTGTTTTATATATATAGTCGAGGCTGTTTGCATTTCACATAGAGCTAATACCCTTGGGAGAAGTATGAATTCAACTATTCTCCCTTCATCTATCGAAAAATAGTTGGTCCGACTGGGTTCTTTATCCTTGGTATGGCAACTGATCTAGGAGATGGAAAACTTTGAATTAAAACCTGTAAATTCTGCTTAAATGATATACTTTGTGTTGCATCCCGCTCGTGCAGAGAGGTTATTAGCAAGTTTGGTTTGGTTTTATGGCATATCAACTATTGTAGGTTATTTAATGCCAACTCCATTTTTATTCATACAAACAGTTCTAATTCAAGCTATTCAGTTTAACATAGTACACAGTTTTAATGACAAAAACACATCTATTTTAAGCTATTTAGTTTTGGCAACAAAATTAAATGTTTCCAAGTATTGTTATGCCTCACTAAAAATTCAATAAAATATCAGCCATTTATTTACAGACAGTTTCAGTATCAAAAATAGTTCTATTTCAAAGAATCCAGTTTTGCATAAGTACACTGTTTAATTCTATTTGACCCATAGATAGCACCCTATCAGGTGCTACCACTCTGGGCCAGAATAGACCTGGAAGCGATTATAATAAAGGAATACACCACATTTCCCAAAGCTCTGGCATCACGGGAACCTCAACAATATCAGATTATTTGGTCTCATAATCAGGGCACTCCTTGGGGGAGTGGTACCCCTCTGCAGAGATGTAGTCGGTTTATTTTGTAACACCAGCTGACTGGGCCAGGGTTATTAGCAGCTCATTCC
>OY757905.1:127532285-127582285 GCA_963585895.1 Sepioteuthis lessoniana | reverse complement strand
GGATGGAGAGAGAGAGACAGACAGACAGACAGACACCGTGTGTGTGCGTGTATGTGGGTGTGTGTCAAAGAAATCTGAGCTGTCAGAATGCCACAGAATGAGGATAATAATGAAGATGACATGTTCAAAAGGTTTCCAGCCTGAATCTGTATTTACAATGAAAGAAGATAATTATGAATTGAGCGTTAATTTCCTACTGGTGTATACGGGAGTAAGGAGACAATTACTCTTGCATATAAAAACATTCCTCTCTCTTTTTATTTACGAAGGTCGAAATTGTTTACAATGAGAGAGAGAGAGAGAGAGAGAGAGAGAGAGAGAGAATCTGATAGACAGCGGAACCGCTCAGAAATCGATATCTTCAGAGAGCCTTACTCTTTCGCTTTACCTCCACGGGGTGTCCTCGTGGTGTAATGGTTAAAGCGATGAACTGTGGAATCGTAGTACGCGAGTTCGTACTCCAGTCGCGCTATTACGTTCACTTTCGGGCAAATACCCTTGGGAAAGGTATGAACCCCCTTATTCTCCCTCCAGCTATGGGTAAATAGTAGGACGGACTAGGTTCTTCAGCCTTGTTGAGGCAACTAGTCTAGGAGAAGGAAAACTCTGAATTCAAACCTGTTAAACTCCGCTTAAAAAAAAAAAAAATTGACCTTGTGTCATATCCTGTCCGAGCGGAGGGGTTGGTAAATAGTACCTCCACGAGACTGACACAGGCCCGACTTAAAACATTTACTCATCTTAGTTTCTTTTTCGTTCTGGGATCATACTCGATTTCGACGTTACTGGGTCATGTACATTTAGACTTTTCTGCCTCTCAATCTGGGGGTGCCTCGCCCCTGGCCCAACACCCAAAACGGTCTGACGTCCAGTTTCACTGTTCTTGGTCCACTGCTCATTGCACAGGGCTGAAAACTTCCTTCCTTATAATTTTTTGATACTCATGTACCTTGTGTTTACGTTTTCTTCTAGCATCCCACTCACGCATTTTGGACGCTCACGCATCTTGAGTTTACATTCCCTCCCGGCATCCCACCCACGCAATTCGAGTAGCATTTGCGCTGTCATTTGTTTACCTTAAGACACACCTGTACCCTGTTTTATGAAATCCACTAACAAACATAGCCTCTCAAAAGTCAATATATAGCACTACAATGTTTTCACCTTGAAATTCAATAGTCTTACTCCGGTGCATATTTCATTAGTAGAAGTTACACGGTGTTGATGTTTAGTAGTATTATGTCTTTTGATTTTCTCTCTGTCCTTAAAACCCCAACACTTGAGAAGAATTTTCAGCTTAGGATATAAGCAAATGTCATCTGGAAATAGAAGTGTTGCGTAAGAAATGTGCTGCATTTTTATAATCCTGTGTATTCTCCGAAGTCTGCAGATCAAATAAATAACGAAACAGCTAATTAACAAAATCACGATATTCATCTCTGATCATCTTGACAACAGTCAATATATATCCAAATCATCATTTTGTTGCTCAGCTACATATCGATTTAAATTTCTAAATTGTTTATTAATATTTAGTTTGCTACATCTCGTATATATATATATATATATATATATAGGTGATGCCCTGATATCTTCGACCGGATGCACCTGCTTCTTGATTGTATCTGGGTTGAAGGTCAATATGTTACATTTCTATAGGTTAAAACAATCACAGTTAACACAATCTCGGTTGGACACTTCAGTTTTCTCGATTCCATTTTTTTTAGCCGATATCCGTTACGCTACTCGTGTCGTATACCCTGATCAAGGAATGAAAGACCATAATAATTGGTTATAAAATTTAAGCCTCTTAATTCTTTCTTAGGGTAAAAACATCTGTAGTGTGAGAGAGACATAGATAGGGAGATGAAGAGAGACGGAAGACTCAGAGGACGCCTATATTGACCCTTATCTTCCTAGCCGCTTTGTGTCATATTCAGGGCCCCACTTACCACTCCTCCTGTTTTTTGGCTGGGTTTGGTATTGTATATATGATTTCATAACGCCTTCACGTTCTTCCAGTTCAACCTCGCATCTGCTTCCGCCTGTTTACACAGGTGCATCCTGCTCGAGAAATCCCCGATCGATGACTATGTAAAAGGTTAGTATCATACACTCGTATTCTTTTGGTTTAGTATAGAGTTCTGGTCAGAAAAGTAGGAATACTTCCTTATACAATAGGTAAACATAAGTAACTAACGAAACAAATCAGACCTGGTTTTAGTCTCATCATCTCATCGTAGAAACATTGCTTGTTCAATTTAAAATGTTTGTGCTGGAAATTAACAATAAAACTTATCAAAAACCGTAAAAATTTGTAAAGAAGAATGAGATATAATCCCTATTGAGAAGACAGAAGATTGGAATCGGTAATAATTATTCGTGGCGGTGGGGAACAAGAGGTTTTATTTCCAAGTGTACGTATAAAAATTTCACTAGAGTTAGAAAATTTTAATTATGTATGTTTAAGAATTCGTTTCTAATGTTCCTTTTTAATCTTTTTTCAAATTTATCTTAAAATACATGCATAGATGTATGCAGGTATACATTTATGCCAATATCTATCTATCTATCTATCTATCTATCCGTCTGAGCAATGAAAAAACCATTTCCATTGGTTCGATTACTTTGGTTCAATTGGTCTTAATTTGATTTGGTTTGGTTTTATGGCACATCGACCATCGTTGTTTATTTCATAGCAAATCCTGTTTTTGCATGTATATTAATTATATAAAATTTGTAAACACATTTTATAAATACATTCTTAAACGAGCTTTAGATCCTTTTATACAATTTAACGGTTTCAAGTATTTTTATAGAACTTAATATGTGTATTTACTATTAATCCTTTCTTTGCACACAGTTGAATAGTTTAAGGTATTGCTATGTGACAGTAACAATGTAATATCAGTTATTTGTTTAAACACATTTAAATGGATATACGTATAAGATTTATCCACCCCTGGACAAAAATATAAGACCCCAATCAAAAATGAAGAAAAAGATATTGTTTACAAATTTTGATTATAAAAATAAGATACATGAAAGATAAATCATAAAGACAATTAAATTTAAAATATGAAGAAATTTCAATCCATTTTTATATGTATATTAGCATTTATGCTTGATTTTCAAATTTCGTTTTGACATAGATATAAGACCAATGAGCAGAATTAAAGAATATAAAGGCAATTTTTTATCTAATATTTTGTAGATCCACCAGTAGCTTTGATAACCTCAAAAATTCGGCTAGGCATACTATCAACTAGTTTCTGAAGTTGAACCAAAGGCGTCTATGATTGCGTTTTTGAGTTCAAAAATTGCTGAGTACTGTTGATCTCCTTCATAAACGTTTTGCAACAAACAATCCCCACACATTTCCTATAGGAAAGAGGTCTGGAGAGCACGCTAAGTGTTCAAGAAGTCTTATTTTTTGTTCAAACAAGTATTTCTTTGTTATTGATGCATTGTGAATAGCAGCATTGTCTTACTTAAAAATTCATTCTTCTCCACTTAGACGACGCCCTCCTGGAGCATGACATAAATGATTTTGCATCTTGACATAATCTACTGCTTTTTGTCGACTACACACAAATTGTAATTAAAGTTTTCCTGAAGATGAAAAGGCCTCATTAGAGATCAGCCTCCACTATGCCAGGTTGAGTAATTCTCTTCGGGAAAATCTTTTGCGTGTCAGAACTTCTGAAAGCCATTTGCACTATCTAAATTGATTTTCTTTTCGTCCGAGAAAACAATTTTTCACCCTTCTTTTGCACTCATGGTTTGATATTGACGAGAATATTCTCTTTGTGCTTCATAGTTAACCGTGGGCGAAGAATTATTTTCTTATGCTTAATTTTTTCCTTGTTTAAATGCCTTCAAATAGTTCTAGTACTGCAAGGAGCATCCACTTGAGATTTTAAAATGTTTGATGCTGACGAAGTTTTCTTTTTTACTTCGTGAACAATTATTCTCTTGAATTATGGTGATAATTTTTCTGGCCTGCTCGTCAGTTTCCTTTGTACATAGTTATTTGGACTTTTCAAATTGCAGATAAGAGTTTTACTGCGTCCTAAGGCCTTCAAAATTCCTCTCGCAGATTTTCTGACTCTTTTCAAAGCTGTTATCTTGCCTTTCTCAAATTCAGATAATTTTGTTCCTTTAGCCATTCACGTTTTTAGTATTTTAAGTATTACAATTTTAATAGCTTTTATATTATCAGGATATATATAATACATTTTTCAATTAAATTAAGTAGTTTTTATTGATGGTCTTATATTAATGTCAATAATAAATTTTAAAATTTAGCATAAATGCAAATATACTAATAAAAAATGAAAATTCTGAGTATTTTAAATTTCATATATCGAATTTTCATAGTTCAAAATTTGTAAACAATATCATTTTTCTTCATCTTTGAGTGAGGTTCTTATATTTTTGTCCAAAGGTGTAGTTTGTGGGTAATTTCATTTTTTAATGAGAATGAAATTGCTTGTAGACTAATGCGACAATTGATTCTACGCCGATAAATGGTTTCAATTATTTTTATCTAACACTTATAATTCTATTCAATATAAATCATGTTTGCATGCATAAAGTGGTTACAAATACTGCTATTTAACACTAACAATTAAATTAGATATCAGGGATTTACACACATTTAAATGATCAAACCGTTCTATTTCTAAAAATTTCATTAAGCATAAGTTTGAACTCAGTTTAGGTTTGATTTCTTTGTTTAATTGCATATCAACCTTTGTAGGTTATTTAATGCCAAAGCCATTCTCATAGAAGAACAGTAGTGGTAATATTTAACCCATAGCCAGGAGGAAAAAGGGAGTTCATACGTTTCCTAAGGGTACTTGCCAAAAAGTGAACGTAATAGCGCGACTGGAGTACGAATTTGCTTACTACGATTCCGCAGTCCATCGCTTTAACCATTACACCACAAGGACACCTACCGAACTTTAAGTGTCAAACAGATCTATTTGACCCATAAATAGGACCCTATCAGTTACTACCACTCCAAGAAAGAATGGGCCTGAGAGCAATAGTAATGAAAGGGTACTTCGCATTCCCCAAATGATGTATACTCATAATGAATGAATATATATTGATGAAGAATAACCCTGATACATCTTTATAAAAATATAATACTCACACCTTAATCTCGGAAGTGTTTGAATATTCTGTACTGCGTGAGAAAGATAGACGGACGGAAAGCCGGACGGGGAAAAAGACAGTCATATTAATTCATAACTACTTTTTCTCTTGACCATACAACGCTCTGTAATCCTCAAGACCCCACTTAGCAATTCTTCTGCTTCTCAGCCGAAGGTACTAGACTAGAAGCCCACTATAAGTCGCTGCCAACAGCGGGGTGTTCTCAGTGACCGCAAGGTGATACTGACTCATGCCCGCACTGACTCTACTGACTCCAACTTACTTTCACGCGGGCATCTGCATATATCTTTTCAAACGCCCACGATTTCCGATCAACCATGTGACTACTTCGACTTATTTTAACATGTACATCTTCTTCAGACAAATATCTGATTGACGGTTAAGTAAAGGGTCAGTATGCAAGAAAACGCTCCAGCATCTGATTGTTTAGTGTCATATCTAGGAAACTCCTTGTGGCGTGGGCATTAACCCTCTGCAGAGATAGAGTAGATGTAGTCTCCACCCACGGCCGACTGGGCTTCATTGCGTTGGAGTCTCTTTAGTTAACATTCGACCTCGTGCAAGTACTAAAGACACGTTAGTAAATAACTATGTCATTTCTTTTAGATTTTGTATTCTCATAGATAGTTTTTACAATTCAAGATTATATAACTTTTAAAATTGTTTTATTCTTTCGCCGAAAATCGTAAAACTCTTATCCTTCCAATAAAACTGACTATTTTTATACACAAATGTTGTCTTTCTATTTTGAAATCGTTCCGTGCCATAAGAGAGAATGCTTAGTGAATATTTCTGAAACTAGAGCCCTAAAGAGACCTTTGCCTCCAGGAAAATGTGACGCCAGGGACAAACGCCTTATACGATCAATAGCATAAATAGTCTGCTCTTCGGTAAACAGCTCAATAAACTCTAAAAAAGCTTTTCAATGTATCAACAAATGTAAGATTTAAAGCTATATTGTCCAACGAAAGACAGACAAATCTTGCAATTATCAACTATTCAAAGAAGATAATATATAAATTAAAGCATTACTATAGGCCGTTAGTAAACTTATCTAAATGTAACGTTATCAATTCGGGAAATTTGTTTTTAATTGTTGATGGTTTAAAAAAAAACATTATTATTATTTACTTATTTGAGGTTTTCACATCAGCATAAGCTGATGATCCTTCACTTGAGATTTAGTGACAGCAAGTCTCCTCAAGTATCCAGAACTCTTCTCAGTATTCTGACCGTTTTCAATAATGCTGTGGTTTGGATGGTCTCCACTTGGCCGCCAACTTTCAAATCTTCCAGGCCCTTTAATGATCCTTTAGTTACTGTGCCAAAAGCACCAATCACAATTGGTATAATTGTCACCTTCAGGTTCCATAGTTTTTTTCAATTCTCTAGCAATGTCGTGTCACTTACCTCTCTTTTCACATTCTTTCAGTTTTATTCAGTGGATAGCCGGGACAGCAAAGTCGACAATTTTGCAGGATTTCTTTATTTTTGTTATTATTGATTATTATAAGGTTTGGTCTTCTGTCCGAGATTAGGTGATCCGTTTGTATGTCAAAGTCCTATAGGAGTTTCTGTGTGTCATTTTCCAGGACAGGTGCTGGGTTGTTGTTATCATCATCATCATCATCATCATCATCATTATTATTATTATTATTATTATTCCTTTGAGAGTCTTTCAAACCACGTTATTATTGTTATTATCATTTTACTCTTTGAAAAGTTTTTCACACCAGTGAGAACTGATAGTTTCTCCCTGGTGTTTAAGTTGGAGCAAGTCTCCTCAAGTCTCCAGGACTCTTCTTAGTATTCTACCCGATCTTGATAATGCTGTGGTTAACATGATCTCCCTTCGTCTCCTTTTTTTCCGAATCCTCCTGTCCCTGTATCATTCCTTTTGTAACTCAACCCAGCTTACCAATTACCAATGGTACCACCGTGGCTTTCATGTCCCATGGTTTTTTTTTCCAGTTCTCTAGTAAGGTCTGGGTACTTTTCTTTCTTTAAACTTTCTTTCAGTTTTACCCAGTGCTCAACTGGAACGACTAATACCACTCTTCTGCAGGTTCATTTACTGTAAGTTGACTACGACTAGGTCTGGTTGTCTGGCTAACATAAGGTGATCAATTTGTATCTCAAAATCCTACTGAAGTTTGTGAGTCTCATTTTCAGATTGTCATTTTTATTATTATTAATTTCACTAGCGTTTTCTTCCACGTGTTAATTTTAATTACTTTTCTCGTTGCCCATTAAGGTCATAATTTTAAACCTCATAGGTACATGGCCTTGATCAAATAGTTCAATCAGGAAGCTACGGCAGTTTATCAATAAGGGTGTGATCAATTGGTGAGAAACATCAATCATCTCTTGCTATAGTCCCTTTAATACCACAGATGATACGGATAACATCACCTTGTGCGACTGGTTATTGTACCAGATTCTACACATTACTAAACACATCATCATCATCATCATCAACATCAGAAGCAAATAGACAAAGGTAGAAATTATAGATTTGGCTTTATAAAACTTGCTGAAGGGAAATGGCGAATACTCAGCAGATTTTTTTTCCTCCAGAACACTCTTGTTTACCTAAACACTAAATTCAAAAATGGAAAAAAAGATATAGACTTACGCCGAGCTAAATAACACTAAAGCACAGCTATACTCATGTGCAAGCAGTCGATTAATTGCACTTTGAACTCTGAAGTGTAATTTAATATGGATGGATTATCTTCCGATCACAGAGTCTCCTCGGCAATCATCATCATCATCTTGTCGTGCCATCAGCACGGATATCCCTGATACTTTCTCGCCACCTTTCGCTATCCTTCATCGCTTTCGGCAGGTTCTCAGGGCTACACTCCGTATCCTCACAGAGCTGCTGTATGTAGGTTCGAGCTGGTCGCCCTGCTTTTGCTCGGCCATGTGATGGGGTCCATAGGAGTTCATTACTTATGAGCTCGTCTCTACATCTACAGCAGTGTCCTGCATGACTGGTTCGTCTAATTTGGATAGTTTTCGTAATGTGTTGTAGGTGCCGTGCAGCTGCTGCTTTGTGGGGTGCTGCCCCCAGGACTTGTTTAATATTGCTCGCAGCTTTCTTGTGTAGTTGCTGTCAAACCTTTTCTCCAGTCGTTTAGCTAGCGTCCATGTAGTGCATCCATATAACAGTATCGACTCGATCGCTGCTTGAAGAAACTGCGTTTCATTTTACCGGTCAGGTCTGACTTCCATACGATTGATATTCTATTGATAGCTGTCCATGCCTTTGTGAGTCCCCTGTCGATGTCTGTCTCGGTCGATGAGACACTGCTCGGCAAAGACACACAGAATTAAGATACAAAGTGTTAAGACAGAAGTTTATGACTCTTCCTTACTTACTAATAGGTCTTATTTGATTTCCTTGTTTAAATGCTTATCAACCCTCGCAGAACAGTAGTGGTACTAATTTAACTCATTGATGTGGAATAAGAAAGTTCATGCCTTTCATAAGGGTATTAGTCCGAAAGGTAACATAGAAGTGTGACTGGCGTTTGAACTCGTTTACTGCGATTTCACAGTCCATCACGTTATTCATTTCACCATAGAAATTCACCCCTTTACCAATAGAGATATAAGCAATGAATATAGAGTAACTGTAAGATATAACTGTGATACACTTTGGGGCAATAGAACACAGTGACAGCGTCTCTGCAGAGGGGTAACTCCACACCAACGACTGTTCGGGATATGACACTAAACAATCTGATGGGGAGGCTCCAGTAATTACATGAGCTTTAGGTAATCCAGGGTACTCCTTCATTGCCGCTGCTCCCAAGTCTACTCTGGACCGTAGTGATAGTACCTGAGAGGGTCCTAACGATGGGTCAAATAGAACTGTATGACATTTAAGCTGAGGACAAGAAAATGACATGTGCTAAATTGAATTGCTAGAAATAGAACTGTTTGATCATTTAACTGTGCGCAAGCAAATGCTTGATGTATAATTGAACTACATAGATGCTAATTAAACGTATGGATAAAAAGCTTGACAGCTATTACACAAGAATGCTGCGAGCAATATTATACACTTCCTGGAGGCAGCTTTATGGCCACTTACCACCCATCTCGAAAACTATCCAAGTTCGACGAGCAAGACATACGATACACTACTGGAGAAGTAGGGGCGCACTCATAAGTGACATACTCCTGTGGACACCTTCACATGCGCGAGCAAAGGCAAGACGAGAAAGTAGAATTTACATACTACAGCTCTGTGTCGATACAGGATGTAGCCTTGAAAACCTACCAAGAGCGATGGACGATAGAGAAAGGTGGCGGAAAAATGTCAAGGAGATCCTCGCAGGCGGCGCGATGACATGATGAAATTCGTTATCTATGATATTTGAATTGTTAGAAATAGAACGGTTTTATCATTTAACTGTATGTATCAACAAAATAAGTTTACAATCATATATTTAATATATATGTAAAAACAGAATTTGGCATTATATAACCAACAACGGTTGATATCACATAACCCCAAAGCAAACTTCAGGAGACCCCTGCAAGATATACTTCCAATTACAAATATGAAACTTTGTTCGCGCCAATATGCAGCTGAAGGTATACCAACGAAACCAAGAGACAAATGTGGAATTCCATGCGCGTCGATACCATTTTGGAAGAAAACGAAATAACGGGAAAAAAGAATCCTTACTCTATCAAAGAAACCCAAGAAATGACAACTCCCAGAAAGTTGAAAAAGTCCTGAGAGAAAAAACATATAACAAAAAGAACAATCAGAATACATTCAAGGTCAAATCAATACTATCAGAAACTTTGAAGATGATAGACAATCACGATTAGCATAGTCTTTAAAGTGAATGGAAAGAAGAGCACTTTAAGAACAAATTAAAGTTGCTACCCAAGAAAAATGACATCAGGAGATAAAAAATCATTTGAACAATTTACGTGGAAAACCCTCCTGAAATTACCTACAAACCAATGCAGAAAATTATCAATGGCCAAAAAGACATCAAAATAAGACAGCTTACGGCAGAAGAACTTGGTGTAGTATTTTAAGAAACTAAAAACAGAAAAGCCATAGGCTTCAACAAAATATTCCTTGAAGTGTAAACGACAAGAAAATTTGACGACATACACCTTTGATTAAGCTATGTTGTGTAAAAACAGAATACAATAAAGAAACTTTTCTAGTCGGCTAAGGCTGTAGATTACACCAACTGCTTAACTGCAGAAGGAAGGGAGACCACTCCCAACGAGTGTGCTGGATATGACACTAAAAAAATCTGATGCTGAGGTTCCAGTAATGCTGGAGCTTTGAAGAATGCGGAGTACCCCTTCATTGCCATCGCTCCCAGGTCCACTCTAGCTCGGAGTGGTAGCACCTGATAAGTTTCTATCTATGTGTTAGATAGAAATAAATTGATGTTTCTTGAGTTTACCCTTTTTGTATTTAAACTGCGTATTAATACTAAACTGAATTGTTTGAAATAGAACTATTTTGACAATTAAACTGCGTACTTATGCTAAACTGAATCGCACGAAATAGAACTGGTTTATATCTAAACTGTGTAATAATGCTAAACTGAATTATCTGAATTAAACTGTTTTGACATAACCTCTGTGTATTGCCCAGTCGACTAGGGCAGTAGAATACGCCAATTGCACTTTTGCAGAGGGGTAAGACCTCCCCCAACGAGTGTCCTGGATGTCACTAAACAATCTGATAGTGGGGTGCCAGTGATGCTGGAGCTTTGGGGACTGCAGAGCATTCCTTCACTGCCATTACTCCAAGGTTCACTCTGGCCTGGAATGGTAGTATCTGATAGGGCCCAATCTATGGGTTAAATATAACTATACTGCATATTTATGCTAAACCGAATTGTTTGAATTAGAGCTGTTTGAATAAACTGAACAGTCTGAAATAGAAATGTTTTTGACAATTAAACTGTGTACTCATGCTAAACTGAATTGTTTCAAATAGAACAGATTATTTGTATAAAAATGGATTAGTCGTTAAATAAGCTGCAAAGGTTGATATGCCATAAAACCCAAGCAACCGAGCAAGCAACCAATCCACAATAGAGAAACGGGAAAAAGGATGCATTCTTCCCTTTCGGTCTTAGAATCGCAAAGAATTAAGAAAGCATTACTCTTAACGCTATGACTGCTAAGCTTTCTAATGACCTACATCTTAATTGTATCCAACGAGAAAATACTTTGGAAAAATCAGAACGAATTTCCAAGTAATCGTTAAAAAAACTCATATGAAATATAATCACAAATTATGAATACTATAGTTCTCCTATGAGAAATATAATCGCAGATTATAATTTCGCCCAAGTACACCACTAACAATATGTTTTATCAAAAAAACTGTTCTTTCAACTTAAACATAGCAGAACTATTTTATTTCTCCTGAAGCATTATACAATACAAACTGATATATCAAGAATAAAAATCAGTTTTGGTTTGGAAATACACTCGTTTTATAGAATCTTTTCGTGTGGTTGTACTCGTTTGTGGACTGCTATATATTCTATTTTTGTTTACAAATTTTCAGTGATGCAGAATTTGTTCCGGGCAGAAGAAATAAGAAAGAACTCATTAGCAATTTTCTTCTTTATACTCCTACAAATGGACACAGGCACCAAAACATACTCATTAACGCTTTGTGGACACAGGATGTCGTCTAGAAGAGCATGCCTTGATGATAATGATGATGATAATGATGATAATGATCTGTTGTTTAGCAAGAAAATGCATCATTTTTAGAAGCCCGTCGGGATTATACATATTTATATATCTTGTTTGAAATTAAACGCGTGTATCATATTGCTAATGGCAGAAAGTTGGAGTAAATGCACATTCATTTACAGTCAATAAGTAAAGTTGGCGACTTTAATAGCTACTACACCGAGGTGTAGGTGAGGTCGCTACTCTTTTCCCTGGATTGACCCCGTTACCCTTGATACGTACCTTATATTGCTGAGTGGTAAGCAAGGATGTATCAATTACCATTTTTAAAGTCATTGGTATGACGCGACCCGGGACTGAACCCAGATCTCCCGGACCATTACCTTTTAATATATATATATATATATATATATATATATATATATATATATATAGATATATATATTTATATATATATATATATATATATATATATATATATATATATATATATATATATATATATATATATATATATATATATATATAAGATACCTTTTAACTTGCCCTTGCATGTTTATAAATAAACTGTTAATATTTACCTTTTTTTGTTCTCTTTTTTTTTGTAATTGTTTTATGTAAAAAATGTCTTGTCATATTTTTTATTTGAGTAATGCATCCTTTTTTTAATACTCGACAGCTTCTGCTTTATTTGTGTTTTTTGTCTGAGTAATTTGTTGAAGAGATCGTTCAAAGTTAGACAAATGCACATGTGAGTATGTAAGGTATCAAATATAAAACAGCTTATCTCGATTTTACACGACAGAAATTCATTCAATATTTACTGATGCTTTGGTGTTCTTATGCTAACCGCCTAGTCCTATTGGGATTTCCTGTTCTACAATTCCTGCTTGGCAGGCCTTAATTCATAACTTGGTTCCTGAGACGCCCCCCAAATGCGTAATGAGTACGGAATCAAGCAATTTTTGCGAGGCGCATGAGTTCAGATTCGTGCAAAACTCACCACAATAAATGACCTTGTATCAGATCTAGCCCTCAAGGAAGTTGATAAATATCAAACATGTACGGGTGCAAGCGAAACGTTAACAGAATTTGAACAGATTCTTCTATGTATTCAACTTCTGATGTAAAATATGAACTCACTACTAATAAAAACATACTTTTTTCGGTTATTTTTAATCCCTGGAAATTTAAATAAGCACACAAAACCTTTCTTATTGGATAACCTAACTTTCTGGCTTCATGTATCATACTTGAAATTAATTACGATAATAGATTTTAATTAATGATCATTAATCTTTCAATATGAGGTAAACAAATAAATTATTGATAAAATATAAAGTAAGAAGATTTTTTTAAATGGTGGGTCAAGTACAGTAAATTAATCAACCAAGATTTTTCCGGATCTAGTCTGATATTTCAAATATATTTTGAAATCTCGCCACCAGTTTTCATTTTAGAAAATGGAATCGTATTGAAAATACTGGATTTGTGTTTGGATATAATTTTGCGCTGATACCTTTTTAAAAAGGCATGAACCCGTCTATTTGATTGTTAGGGAGGCTTAGTTCTCTGACGACGAGAAAGAAAATTCTGAATTCAAAACAGCTGTACTCCGCTTAAAAAAAACGTACTATCACACCTAACTCGTGGTGAAGGGTTTGGGTAAATAAATACTAATCACCGTCTTAAATAATAATTATTTTCTTTTGTCGTAGGAATTATCGGCAATATTTGATATTAGTGATATTGAATTAATTTAAGAGAAATAAATTCAAATAGCCGAACCTTGCATTCAAAATGCAGGCACTGTTTTGGTCTGGTTTGGCTCGATGGGTATCAACCATTGTAGGTTAAGTAATGCCAAATCCTCTTTATACATATATATTAAATAGAAATGATTTGGTTTGGTTGGGTTTTATGGCATATCAACCATTGTAGGTTATTTAATGCCATATCCTCTTTATACATGTATATTAAATATATATGATTTGGTTTGGTTGGGTTTTATGGCATATCAACCATTGTAGGTTATTTAATGCCATATCCTCTTCATACATATATATTGAATATATATGATTTGGTTTGGTTGGGTTTTATTGCATATCATCCATTGTAGGTTATTTAATGCCATATCCTCTTTATACATATATATTAAATATATATGATTTTGTTTGGTTGGGTTTTATGGCATATCAACCATTGTAGGTTATTTAATGCCATATCCTCTTTATACATATGAATTAAAAGTATATAATTTGTTAACGCATTTTATTCTTAACAAAAACGAGCCTGAGCTCATTTTCTGTACATATTTCAAATGGCTTCAGGTATTCCTTTGAAATTCGAATAATTCTATTTGCTATGATTCATTTGTTTTCGCACAGTTTAATGGTTTCAAGAACTGCAATGTAAAAGAGAAAAATTATTCATCTTTTTCTTTTTTTTACAGAACGTAAAGTGGTAACAACTAGAGCTATTTAACTCTAATCATTCTTTGCCCAGTCAGCTGGGGCTGTACAATACACTGACTGCACATCTGCAGAGGGGTAAGACCCCCCCCCAAAGAGTGTCCTGGTTATATGACACTAAACAATCTGATGGTCAGGTTCCAGCAATGCTGGAGCTTTGGGGAATGCGGAGTACCCCTTCATTGCCATCGCTCCCAGGTCCACTCTGGCCCGGAGTGGTAGCACCTGATAGGGCCCTATCTATGGATTGAATAGAACTAACAGCAAACTTATGCTAAAATGAATTGAGTAAACTGAATAGCTTGAAATAGAAACGTTTTTGACAATTAAACCGTACTTACACTTAAACTGCGTGCTTATGCTTAACTGAATTATTTCAAATAGAACTGTTTTTCGACATTAAAACTGTATTTACACTTAACCGAATTGTTACATACAACTGCTTGAATAGTTAGAAATGAAAATGTTTTTGACCATTGAACTGTGTACTTATGCTAAACTGAATTGTTTTACATAGAACAGATTATTTACATAAAATGGATTTGGCGTTAAATAACCTACAAAGGTTGATATGCCATAAAACCCAACAAACCAACCAACATCTAACCATTCTCGTTAAATGTACTCATTCGTTCTCAGACAGTGGAGTGTTGTTATATATCACTACTTATTCAATTAAGCATCCGTCATTTGTTTACACACAGATAAATGATCAAACAGTTCTATTTCAAACTATTCAACTTCGCATGTCATTTGTTTGGGCTCAGTTTAAATGTCAAATGGGTCTATTTGAGCCAAAGATAGAGCCCTATCAGGTTCTATCAATATGGCCCTAGTGGATCTGGGAGCGATGACAATGAAGGGGTTCTCTGCATCCCCCAAAGCTCCAGCATTACTGGAGCCTACCGATCAGATTGTTTAGTGTCATATCAGGACATTCGTTGTGGAAGTCTTACCCCTCTGCAGAATCGTAGTCTGGGGGTATTTGCACAAAGTTAAAGGGTTTCAACATATATTGTGTAGCACGAATAAAATCAGTTTAGCATCCGTCATTTGTTTGCGTACAATTAAATGGTTAAATAGTTCTATGTGACCCATATATGTGACTCTAAGAGTTACTACTACTCCAGGACAGTGGAAGAAATGACACTGAAGGAGTATTTCAAATTTCACAAACCCCAGGGCTGAAACCAAGCCATTAGAATATTTTGTGTGATATCAGGACACACGTTGTGATTTTTTTTTTTTTACCCCAACAGAGACGCAGTTGAGTTTTTTTCTGCCCAGCAGATTAGGATGAATGTTATGGATAACAACATTTTTTATCTTGCTAACGTTGAAGATCCAGCCCTGGTCGATGCGTCTAGCTTAGCTGAGGAGTTTTCACTGAACTCAGATCCCTCGGCTTTCCTTGTTAATCTGAGAAAATTGCCACTACTCGCCACGTTGTGAATTTTTTTTATCCGACTAGCGGTGTTTTAGCTACCTCAGACCGTTTCCACTGTAGGAGTCGATCTAGATTTGGCCGGAATCCATGCCGAAGTAAAATCGCCGTTAGGAGAGAAACTGGTTCCTGTCACGTTTCACAAAATTACACAAAAAGAAATAAAACAACGCTTTCGATTTTTGTATAATACAATTTTCTCAAAGCTATTGTTTTTATCTAGCCATATACGTATTACAGAAATGTGTAGAATACAAAAAAAATGAAAAAGGTCATACGAAACTTATTTGTTCGTTTGGGAATGTGACAGATCAAACAGAAGATGCAAGGGAGGCGACTATCGTTTCTCGGTTATCTTAATAAAAATATTTGTTCGTCTCGGCTTTTACTTCGAACTCTCTGTTCTGGACTAATATGACTTTGCCTGCAACTCTGGGACTATCCTCAATTCTGAACTATTCTCGATTTCTGATTCCACTCTCTCTGTCTCTCATCTCTCATCTTCCTTGACCTGATCACTGCTGATCTTTGGGCGCTGCGCACTGTTTATATAAATGGGGGGGCGGGGTTTCGACAGCTTTTGGGCACGCCCATGAATAATGATATGTAAATTGCATGGCTAACCGAATTTTCAGATTCTACAGGTGGTCATTAATTTTAAAAGGTACTAAAAAATGAATTTCAGTCGCCCTGCTGGTTTCCCCGGCCAAGTGACATTTGAAACGGGAAAAATCCACTTATGTTTTCTCTCGTTCATGATTTGAACTTTTCCCCATCTCGGCCACACAGATTTCATGACCTCTTTTATCGCAAGTTCCGCTCGATGAATCTATCCCTCAATCTCAGGATGTCGGCCAAAAAAAAAAAAAAAAAAAAGAATAAAATAAATAAAATAGGAAATAAAATAAGAAAAATCTTTAAAAATATATTGGAATTTTCTCTACTTATTCCCCGTAGAAACAAAAAAAAATTATTTCCAAATCCACCCTTTCGTCCATTTAATTAAAAAAAAATTGTTCTAATCCCTTAGAATCATTAATTAATTAATTACCCTGGGGGAAGGGGTTCTCTCTGTCACATCTTTACAAACCACATAACGAATTTGCAAAAATACTTTATAATTAAATTTTAGGATCTTCTAAATATGGAAATCCCTGATGTTGAAGTGGAAAGTTCAGATTTAGACAGCTTTCTTAAAGAAGGATTCATTGAAATGATTTTCAGGGATGTTGCAACATCGATGTAGACTTTTTAAAGTTGGATATTACAGGATGAACGAAAAAATTATGGCAAAATATCCTTAGCTTTGTGCAGCTATTCCACCAATTTTACTCGCCTTTCCAAGTTCTTATATGATAGAATTTTGCGCATTATTTTCCAAGAAAATAGAGAAACTCTCAAAACTCACAAACTGGCAAGCTAATATACGTTAAAGCCCACCAAAACTCATCCTATCCATACAAAATAATTCAAAAATTCAAATTGTGTTTTTATTGTTTACGGATTCTTTTCTCGGGTAAATTCCACAAAACACTGGTTTTTCTGTTGTATGGTTATTTAATGCCAGATCCATCGTTGTTGAAGGAAAGCAGTGAGACTTTTTAACTCAGAGGGGATGGGAATAAGGGATTTTTTACCTTCTCCGAAAATGAGCCTCATAGCGTGACTGTAGGTCGAACCTGTTTACTTTTTGCTGCAGGCTAGCGCTATGGCCACCATGCTAAGAAGACTCAGAGTATTAAACATAGGTAAATTACTTTTCTTTTTTTAATTTGATATCCTGTTAATTTAGGTGAATTGAAAATTATATTATACTTATTTACACTGGGTGCATCATATAAAAAGTTTTAGAAGCCCGAGTCATATCAAAACAAAACTTTTTCAAACCAGCCAGAGATCGTTCTTTGTTACTGATTCATGAATTTAATATGATATATCTCATGTTACTTAAAGAATCGTTCTCCAAAACCTTTCTATTGATCTCGGAAATAACATAAAGTACAAGTACTCGATATTAGCCTGGACAATCTAGTCTAGCTTAATTTATATTATTTGGTTTAATGGTATATAAACCTTTGATTGGTATTTTATCCCACGTCCTGCTATACGATTGATTTTTAAGTGAATCGATTGTAGGTAAGGTTTTTTTTAACGAGCTAGAGCTGGTTTTCGGGCACACAGTTAAATAGTTTCCAGTACTGCTATATAATAATTCAATTAATATTAATAATTTGTTTGCACACTACTACTGGTTTCAACTATGATAAGTGATTAAACACTTCTATTAAGCCCAAAGATGAGACTCTAACAAGTACTGCCACTCCAAGTCAGAGTGAACCTTAAAATAATGGAAATGAAAACTACTCCTCCTTCCTCAACTAGAGTTTCAGTACCA
The DNA here is from genome assembly GCA_963585895.1 of Sepioteuthis lessoniana. Classification (NCBI taxonomy): domain Eukaryota; kingdom Metazoa; phylum Mollusca; class Cephalopoda; order Myopsida; family Loliginidae; genus Sepioteuthis; species Sepioteuthis lessoniana. The sequence goes on along the minus strand of OY757905.1, from coordinate 127,564,086 downwards.
GAGAGTTTAGTATCGCATACAGGACACTCAATTTTGCAGGCTTTACTCTTCTGCAGAGGTGTGCTCAGTGAATTCTTAGACCTTAGTAAACCGGGTTATTTTCCAATATGAGAATTAAGACTCATAAAAAAATATAATTCCCAATTTTTTATATGACTTTTTCTGATCAAATATATATTATTCTGCTATCAAGTATCAAACAAGTTTGTCAAAAGTATAAACCTAGTAACAGTAATCTATGTCTACGGTTAGACCTAACCAAACCCCAAAATCGCAGGGGATTTTAAGACTATCTTTATTCAATGCGTGTTTACCCTCTGCAACTTAAGGGCTGTCATTTTTAAGCTATTATAGAAATAATTTTCAACAACTGTATATGTCAACAATATCAGTTCATATTCCTATTTTCCAAAACACATTACTTTCAACATATGGATATTTATTTTAAAAAATCACCAACTCAGTATTGTCAAGGACCAATGTCAAGAAATACCTCCTGGCTAATGCTCTACCGTTGATCTATTACTATTTTGACAAAGCACTTTCCAGTTATCGAAAGCCAGGTCGTTTGATCCGGTTTGGGTTAAGGGGCTTGTCATGACGCTTTTTAGGAGAGGGTTTCGTCTTGTGCAAACGCAAGATATTCGAGGTTGTTGTTTTTGTTTTTGTTTTTGTTGTACTTGCTACTGCTGCTCCCGCTGCTGGCCTACTCTTGCTACTGTCAGCAAAGAGAGGGCATTGGCAATATACATTGGGAAATGAGGGGCAATCAGACAGGATATCAATCACCGAGACTGCAGTGTAGACCACACAGGATTTAGACAGTGCATTAGGGGCAAGTAATTCTAAAGTGCACGACGACAAAGAAAGGAAGGAAGGAAGGAAGATTTGAAAGTAAGATAAGAAGAGGAAAAGTTGGAGGGAGAAAAGAAAAATGGGATTGAGTAAATTTAAAAAGAAAGAAAAAAGAGAGAAGGAATAATTAAAGAGTAGAGAGGCAGGGAGAAAGAGTTGGATAGAGAGATAAAATAGAGAGTGAGAAAGAGAAAGAAAGAGGGAGAGAATCGAGAAGATAACATTAAACGATACAAATGATAAGAGAGAGAATGTGTGTGTGAGTGTGTATGATAGAGAAAGAAAGAAAGAAGAGAGTGAGCGAGAAGAGTTAGAGGTGAAAAGAGAAGATTTTAAGATATCTCTAAGATAAAATCAAACGACAGAAAAGAGAAGAGAAAGAGAGGGAGAGAGAGAGAGAGAGAGAGTAAGAGAAAGAAAGAAATGGAGAGAATCGAGAAGATAAAATTAAACGATACAAATGATAAGAGAGAGAGAGAGAGAGTGTGTGTGTGAGTGTGTGTGATAGAGAGAAAAAGAAAGAAGAGAGTGAGAGAGAAGAGTTAGAGAGAAAAAGAGAAGATGAAATCAAACAAGAGAAATGACTCGAGAGAGAGAGAGAGAGAGAGAGAGAATTGAGAAGATAAAATTAAACGATACAAATGATAAGAGAGAGAGAGAGAGAGTGTGTGTGTGTGAGTGTTTGTGATAGAGAGAATAAGAAAGAAGAGAGTCAGAGAGAAGAGTTAGAGAGAAATAGAAAAGATGAAATCAAACAAGCGAAATGACTCGAGAGAGAGAGAGAGAGAGAGAGAGGATTGAGAAGATAAAATTAATCGATACAAATGATAAGCGACAGAGAGAGAGAGAGAGAGAGAGAGAGAGAGAGTAAGTGTGTGTGATTGAGAGAAGAAGAAAAAAGAGAGTGAGAGAGAAGAGTTAGAGGGAAAAAGAGAAGATGCAATCAAACAAGAGAAATGACAAGAGAGAGATAGGGGGGTGTTCATGCATACATACTCAACGTGTTGCAGTTTTATTTTCTTTCGGTGTTTTCTGAAACTCCTGGTTGGTGACTGAAAAGTACTTTGTTCGGTAACTCTCTCAATAATTCTCTCCTCCGTAAAATTGTAAAAGTAAAACTTCTTCAAAATATCAACAAACGAGACAGAATCATAGTGTATGGATTTATTCCTCTGTCAAGAATAATATTGTTAATTCAAAAGTAGCGTTAGCTCTAGTAGAACACTGTTCAACTATTTAATTCTCTATTCTCATAACCGCACCTCTTTTTCGGACGGGTAAATAATTGAACAGAATGGGTTATTTAGCCTTGGTTAGGAAACCAATCAAAATGAAGGAAATATCTAATTTCAAACATCTCGTGTTACGCTTAAAACTGCTATTGTCAAATTTTGCCCATGGTGGAGGGATTGAATAAATTCATGCCTGTCCTTCTTGTGAATTGGGTGACGAATTCGAACATTATTCAATTTCTCTATCGGATAATGTTTGATTTCCCAAGATTATAATTGTTTCTTCTATCAGTAAGTGGATTGTCTAGGTGTCGGTGTTTGTCACGTGTACTTACATCTTACCACATAATTATACGTACTTCACACTGGTCCAGTTGGCCGGGACTATAGAATACACCGACTGCATCTCTGCAGAATGGTAAAACTCCCCCAACGAGTGTCTTGGATATATCATTAAACAATCTAATGGTGAGGGTTCAGTAATGCTGGAGCTTTGGGAAATGCGGAGTATCCCTTTAATGTCATAGCTCCTACGTCAATTCTGGCCCGGAGTGGTAGCAGCTGATTGGGTTCTAACTATGGGTCAAATAGAACTAAGCTGTGTACGTATGATAAACTGAATTGTTTGAAACATAACTGCTTCGACATTTAACTCTGTGTATTGCCCAGTCGACTGGGGCTGTAGAATACACCGACTGTTTCCCGCGGGGGTTAAGACCTCTCCATCGAGTGTCCTAGATATGTCTCTAAACAATCTGATGGTGAGGTTCCTGTAATGCTAGAGCTTTAGAGAACGGGGAGTACCCCTTTATTGTCATCGTTACTATGTCCACTCTAGCCCGGTGTAGTAGTACCTGATAGGATCCTATCTATGGGTCAAATAGAACTAACCTGTGTAGTTATGCTAAACTGAATTGTTTTAAATGGAACTGTTTTGACATTTAACTGTGTGTAAACAAAAAATTATACTTATACTAAACTGAATTGTTTAAAATAGAACTGTTTATGTGTATAAAAATGGGTTTGGCAGTAAATAATCTACAGTGGTTGAATGTATCATAAAACCAAACCAAACCAAACTAAATTATACTTTCCAAGATGAATGCACTTGATTAGCATTTTTTTTACATTTGCGTCAGAGGACTGTGAACAACACATAAAACTTCAAGATACAGACTTCTAATATTTATGATTACTATAATTTTTTCGATTTTTTACTTGCTCTGTCATAACAGCATTGAGTACTATTTTATCTAAAAGCTTTCCTTAGTTGCATATCTTTGTGGATTAGACACATAAACACGTAAATACACAAATAAACAAACTCAATCAACCAAGGTTTGACATTTAAATCTCCTAAATTAATTATACATATGTTTACAATGACCAGGCGACCAAGAGAGACAGAGAGAGAGAGGTCAGTCTATATTCCATTTGTCAGATTATAGGACTTTACACTCCTATAAATTATTTTGGGCGGTATGCCACTTGTTCCCACAAAGATGGCGGGCGCTCAATATTCAGTCTGGGGAAACCATTGGCCAGGAGGACCACATGATATGCTAACAACTACGTCGGCGCGCGTAAATTCAAGTCCTGCGTCTTGAGCCACTTACAAGACGCGTATTTTCTATAAATACGTCGTCTTCAAGCACCTTCTTTCTCTTTGACTAAATTTCTTCGTAGCGGCAACACCTTCTCTTTGACCAATTTTCTTCGCAGCAGCAACACCATGCCTCGCAGACATTCATATACAAGGACTATGAGACGCTTTCCCGTCTCTGAGAAACTACCTGTTACTAACCATAGAAAAAGGACAATTTAAATTTGCAATTCTTTGTGTAGCTTAGTTGTGATACAGACATACACACACACGAGCCCACACATATACACACACACTATTATTTGGTTAGTAGAGTTAGTAATATTTTTATGTATTAATGTAAGTTTTGTTATTATAGTATATAAATTTGTTTTGTTCGTTCGCCTTGTTTTAAATGTTCATTTTGTTCGCGCCGTTTCACAACCATTATTTGTTTGATATCTCTTACTCATTTGTTGCATATCTTCACTCATTTATTTCACTGGTTTCCTTCATTTACCACGTTTTCCATGTGCCTGTATTATGCCCTATTCAAAACCTATCTTCAACATTAAACTCTTTCACACATTCACCTACAAAATGGTAAACCCTGACTTAGAACACGCAACCAAATATAAAAATTAATTAAATATACCCATAGCACATGGAACTCTTTTTACATTACCTCCTACAAATTTGAAACTTTACTTCTTGAGAGAACACACAACCACAAATGTTAACCCAACGACGTAAAATGAGCATACAAAATTTCCTAAATATTCGAAACATTAAACTTGTGGAGAAGCCTAACTGCTAAACCCTTATTTTCAATATAAATATTACACCTTATTCAACGTAAAATTGTCGGGGTCCATAAATAGCAAAAATATTTTCACACATTTATCCACAAGATCTTCTTTTGTTGATTGCGGTATATTTTATGGATGCGACCCCTTTTCCTTTAACCAGACATTTCGACGGTTGTCTGGCACCTGGCAGAAGACCAAATATTTCACAAATGTAGGTCATTGTAAGTAACTGGTGAATTATCAACAGCATAGTTTTGGGCTGTAAAAAGAATCACTTTTACTTTATCAATATTTGAAGAGACACGATTCATTGCGATTTTTGATCGACCACTGAGCTACTAGAAGAATAACCTTATCGCCCGAATAAGTTTTTAAAAGATAGGTGAGCAGAACCTCAAAGGCTGCATATATATATATATATATATATATATATATATCGTATCTCTTAAACCATCCAAATAAGACGAAGAAGAAATGCCCGACACTGCCGGAGAAGGAAGGCTAAACTCAAAAGAGACCTTTTCTGAATTATCCCTTTTACATAGATGTGCCAGTTTTGGCCGACCAACAAAAACCTACCGACAACAGCTGTGTACAAAGTATGTCGTCTGGAAGAACTGCCAGGAGCGATGAATGAAAGGGACGAATGGCGAGAGGGTTTTAGAGGAATTCATGCAAGGATTATGATGATGATTATGATATAAAGTCGTTCAGATAGCTTTGAATTTGTTGACTCTGGATATTCGGACTTATATTTTATCGTTTCTGGTTGGTCTTTTTGACGGTAATCAGGCACTGCTGAGAACTGATGTAAATACGTCTTTTTCCGGTCTGGCTTGCTCCTGTGTGTTCATATATAAAATTCGTCCCAACAAATCCAGCAGTGGACAGCATGTATTCTTCATTGTATTTGGATTGTTTATGCTGTTTTTTGTACTTTCCACTAAGGTCTTTCTCCGATTGTTTCACTTGAATTGAGAAAGTGCAACCATACTGTCGTCGTTCGATCGTGGTTGATATTTTAGTTGGAGTTTTATAAAGTCGAAAACAAACTGGTTATTTAAAACGCATTTAAAAAAGTGTAGATCCTTGCCCTTGAAGTCATAATAATAACGCTTTTGCGTATTTCTAATAATCTTGGGATGATGTGGCCCTGGAGGTGACCGTGTCCTCTATAAAGAGTACGGATGTAACTTGCAAGACACATTTAGGCTAATTAGCCGCACAGTTACCATGACTAGTTAATTTGGCATCGGTTGTGTGCCATGAGAACTGGTGGCTCAGTTGTAGAGTTTCGGCACTGCAATCTGTGGTCGCTGGTTCGATCTCCTGTAGTGGACCTCATGGTTAACACTGCTGATGAGACCTAATAAGGTCGAAACAAATGTCCAGTGTTTCTGTCTGTCGTGCGTAAGTCTTTGCCGGGTTTTCTAGTCATGATAATTTGATTCGCAATATGATTCCTCATCTTAAAAAAGAATATGTAGGTTTTAAAATAAACTTTTTGAAAAGTTTAAAATTATGATCGATACAAACCCTTGAACATAATTGTACGTTTCAGAGTGTGAAAATCGATCATCTGATGTTTGTGTAAATTGTGCTTGCTTTTCGTGGATTTTCAATCTCTGATTTTGAACGGCGACTCTAAACTTAAGCTGAAGGCAGTCATAGTCACTATCCACGCCAATGAAAATTCAAATATTGCCATGTATTTTACTACCATATGTTTTCTTCGATCGGGAGATTTCTTAATAACCGTTGCCGGTAGTAACACGACTAGTTTTGTTTAATCTTTTCCCAACTGTTCTCATGCACCTGGCGCTCCAAAATGGGGCCGTTTGCCCAGTCAGCTGGGGCTGTAGAATACACCAACTGTACCTCTGCAGAAGGGTAAGAACCCCCCATGAGTGTCCTGGATATGACACTAAAAAATCTGATGGTGAGGTTCCACTAATGCTGGAGCTTTGAGGAATGACAAGTACACCTTCATTACCATTGCTCTCAGATCCACTCTGATCTGGAATTGTAGCACCTAATAGGACCCTATCTATGGGTTAAATAGCTCTAACTGCATACTAATGCTAAACAGAGTTGTTTAAATTAGAACTGTTTGACTAAACTGAATTGCTTGAAAGAGAAAAATTTTTGACAATTAAACCATACTTACATTTAAACTGCGTGCTTATGTTAAACTGAATTGTTTGAAATGGATCTATTTTTGTCATTGAATCTGTTCTTTCATTAAACTGAATTGTTTAATATAGAACTGTTTAGGCATTTAACCGTGTGTAAACAAAATCTGTACTTATACTAAACTGAATTAGCTGAATCAGAACTACTTGACTAAACTGAATAGCTTGAAAGAGAAATGTTTTTTTGACAATTAAAATGCGCTTACATTTAAACTGCGTACTTACACTAAACTGAATGGTTTAAAATAGATCTATTTTCGTAAAAATGGTTTTAGCGTTACATAACCTACAAAGGTGCCCGTGGGGTAATGGTTATCGTCGTATAAAATGGACACGGTGACACGAGTTCAAATCCTGGACGAGTCAGATTGTATTTCATATAGAACTAATGCTCTTGGAAAAGGTATGACTCCAATAATTCTTCCTCCAGCTATGAGTAAATATTAGGGCAGACAGGGTTCTTCAGCCTTGATGGGGCTACTAGTCTAGGAGAAGGAAAACTCTGAATTGAAACCTGTTAAACTCGGTTTAAAAATTGACCTTGTGTAATATCCTGCCCGAGTGGAGGGGTTGGTAAATATGAATAACCTACAAAGGTTGATATGCTATAAAACCAAAACAACCAGCCAGCCAAAATGGGAAATACCGTGAGGAACAATTCTTTTTTGTAATGGGCAATCATGGGTCTCGATTTATTCATGGTCCATCTCTTTAAAAGGATTTCATGTAGAATTTGATTATGTAGGAAGTCAGATAAATATAAATCCATTCTAAGCAGCTATATAGTTTTAGTTCAATGACTTACCTTGCCCAGTCGGCTGGCGTTGCATCTCAGCAGGAAGGTACAACCCCCCCCCCTGACGAGTGTCCTAAATATAACAACAAACAATCTAATAGTGAAGCTCCAGTAATAATAGAGTTTTGGGGAATGTGGAGTACCCTTTCATTGCTATCCTTCCCAGGTCCAATCTGGCCCGCAGTTATAACACTTGATAGGGTCCTATCTATGGTTCAAATAAAACTAAACTGTAATTACGCTAAACTGATTTGTTAAAGATCAACTGTATTTACATTTAAATCATTAGGGGTTAGCCAATGGTCCGGGAGACCTGGCTTCAATCTCATGTCACGTCATACCAAATACTTTGAAAATGGTACTTGATACAACCTTGATTAACACTCAGCATTATAAGGTACGTATCAAGGTTAAAGTGAAGCAATCCAGTTGAAGGAGTTGCGCCCGCCCATACACCTCGGTGTAGTAGCTATTGAAAGGTAGCCTTCTGGTCGCCCTCGATCCCGGTCGCCAACATACATTTAACTGAGTGTAAACAAAAAAAATGTGTTTTTATGCTAAACTGAATTGTTTGAAATAGAACTGTTTTGACATTTAACTATTGTAAACAAAAGTGTATTTATACTAAACTGAATTGTAATTTTTTTTTATCAAAATGACTTAATTCGGCGTTAAATGAACCGAAAAGGGTTAAATGCCATAAAACAAAACCACTAAGATATATTGACTTAAATTAGAACACCAATCTGCGACAATCAACATCTTTAAGAATTTACAGTTTTTTTTTTTGTTTTTTTTTTTAAGTAAACATTTCTATGGGAGTTCCTTTATGATATTAGGATTTTAAACGCTACCGTCGTTCACCATCCCTATCAACACATTATATGACTTTTCTTCCCATGGTCACCTGAATATAACTTCTACTATCATTTGTCGGAAGCCCTACGTACGTGCGAGAATGGCACATAGCCATTTTTTCATTGTGGTAACCAGGCGCAAGACCGTAGCCTACACACGCCCGATGGTTCCAAAAGTGCCTTGAGCCTCGTCGGTATTCCCCAAAATAAGAGCCCAATAGGCACCAGGCGATAAACCTAACCTCTCCGGAAAGGGTTAGAGCCCGTTTGGAGGGCCCCTTAAACCCAAGGACGCCGGTCTCTGCTTCGAGACACGCATGCTGGGTTTTCCCGGCACTCGCGTCAGGTAGCTTCAACCGACTGACAGCAATCAAAAACACACCCAGCTGATCCGTATATCAGCGAACACGGCTAGCTTAAGTGTATCCCAGCTCAATGGGCTTGAACTGAAGAAAGTAAACTTATTAATATCACTTCAGCTTTTCTGATAAAGATACTCCCATACAAATATGGACACTTCGGGTGGTGTAATCGTTAACAAGGTAGACAAGCAAGCTTCACGCGTGAGTTCGATTCTCATTGGATGCCCCATTCATGCAGCCTTGTGCTACATCAAAGCAAAAACGTGAGTTCGATTATCATTGGATGTCCCATTCATGCAGCCTTGTGAAAAAGCTTAGTGAATTACGACTCCTATACAAATATAAACATTTATTGATCACGTGGGGTAAATTCCGAGAATGAATAAGCAGGGATGGTGGACATATGGGGAATGTTTCAAATTAAATTATGAAGATACACCCACAAGTGAGTTAATCTTCTTTTTTTAATCACTCTGTACTTCAAGAGTTTATTTTTAATGTTTAGCACGACTGTCACTATGTTAAATATATCTTCTAAAATCAATTATTGAAACTGTATATTTCTTTTTTTGGATATTTTTTGGATATTTTATGTCTGTTTCATCTGATTTGTTCGTACATTTATTTATTAATCGTAAAATAAAACTATCTCATAATCGTAACATTACATTTTGAAAATCTGTTTTACTCTAAGATAAAAATATGGCGACAATCAAAGGATTAATAACATAACTTTGTCTCACAAAAGAATAAATTATCGTCTTTTTTTTTCTTTTCTATGAGAACGAATAACCTAAATATCATAAAGACAATGGTTGATAAAAATATCTTTGTAATATGGCATATTTATTTCCAGTTTTCTCAGATATATATCTTTTTTCTGTTCATTTTTTTGTTTGTTTTTATCCTTTATGTAAGATGTAAAATAAAATAATGTTGATTTCTAAAATTACAGCTTTGTAAATGAATTCATATATAATCACCTAATGATACATCTGTGACAAAATATTGATAGAACTCGTTCCATTTCGAGACATATACAAATGGTAAACGGCTTTTTAACTTTTGTTTTGGGAATCTGTATCTTAGCAATAAAAGAAATGAAAACATAATTCGTAAGGGGAAATAACTCATGAGATCTTCATCCATACGAGAGGAAATGGCTATTTGAGGTGATAACGTTATTTACAATATCTATTTCTGCAATTTTTGTGGTTCCTTATACGTTTTGGTCAATATTTAGCTCAGTAGTAAGTAGGTTGGTTTTACATCAAATGAAAGTCATTTTTTCGAAAAATATTATATAGTTTCGTGCTACTAAAGAGAACCATTAAAAAAATTATATAGTTCCGAGTTACTAAAGAGAACCATTAAAAAATTATGTAGTTTCGAGTTACTAAAGAGAACCATTAAAATTTATATAGTTTAAAGTTACTTAAGAGAACCATTAAAAAATTATATAGTTTTAAGTTACTTAAAAGAAACATTAAAAATTATATGGTTTCAAATTACTGAAGAAAACCATTAGAAAATCTTAATAAAAATAATTCATTCATAATTATGTCGTTTCTGCTATCTATTCCCTCCGTAACGGGCAGAAAGTGACAAAGTCAATTCTTAAGCGAAGGAAAGCTGTTTTGAATTTAGTGTTTTCCTTCACCCACATTGTTAGGTAAAAAAGGGCTCAAGAATACAGTGTGCCCGACTATTTACCTTAAGCTGAGAAGCAAGAATGTATAGATTTATGCTTTTCTTTCCTAAGGGCATTTGCACGAAGTGAAATTTGAACCCAAACTGCCGATTTTATTTCCTTCCACGATAAAGGTTACGTTTAGCACGCCTCTCATATAGTATAACACGGTATAGAGGTCGTGTTTGGTGTAAACTACTTGAAATAATTTACAAACCAATATATGGTCTCAAGTATTTCAAAAAATTAAATGGTTTCAATTATTTCAAAGAACTGAATGCTTTCAAGTAAGTACTAATAAATATTTGTTAACAATTCTAGCTTCCGTTAACTATCAATACGAATGATTTCTACGAAATTACACGATTTCTAGCAGTCATTTCTGTATTATGTGATCTTCAAAGAAATATGGGCTTGTCGTCTTTGTCTTTTATTTAAAACATTGATTTTCGTTTCTCGTAAAATCTTTTGGTTAACAGTTGTATTTAAATGAAGACTTAATTCCCAAAATTAATTTTAGGTAGACGATTACGAAACCACGAAATAAATTTGTTTAAATTAACCGCCTCAATTTCTCTGCCTCTCATGTTACAAGGATTAGATTGTGGGTAGATGAGAATCTCGGTAGACCTGAGTGAAGTAGAAAAAAAATATCCCCACCCCCTGCAAAAACATTAAAAAATAGAAATAAATAAAATAAATAAAAAAAATAAACAAATAGATAAATTAAAAAGTTAATAAATAAATCCCCCCCACACACACAAAAAAGGGAATTAGTTTTGAAGCGAACATTCTGGAATGCCACGTGATGTCCATATTTTAAAATATAAAATTAAAAAAAAAAAAAAATTTCAAAACTACATGAAGGTTGAACCAGAATAACCGGGTGAATATTTTGCTGTATGTGATGTTCAAAGAAATATGGGCTTGTCAGTTTTGTCTTTTATCTAAAACATTGATTTTCGTTTCTCGTAAAATCTTTTGGTTAACAGTTGTATTTAAACGGAGTCTTGATTCCCAAAATTAATTTCAGGTGAACGATTACGAAATCACGAAATAGATTTGTTTTAATTTAACGCCTCAATTTCCCTATAGCTCATCTATAACTACTTTATATCTAACGTAAGGTGGACCTGATGTAGTCTGAGATTATTAAGAATAGTAAAAGTCCTCCATATAACGGAGAAAACATCAGGAGTTTAGTATTTATTAAAACATCACCAACTTTAACGGAAATAATTTCAAAATAGGGCAGTAAAAATAAATCTTACAGTCTGAAGTTAGTGTAGGTACTCAGTTCAGAAGTAAATTATCAGAGTAGGTTAATGAACTTTAACTAAGTTAAAACTTAGTTTGTTTTATGCGTGATCGGCTATAAATGTACAGTCGCTGTGACTGTTCTTGGTCACATCTGAGTCACTTGCGCAGATTATCAACAACCCCTGGGTCTGGTGTAGTCACAATATACCACCAATGATAAAATGTCAAATCAAAATATAACACAACGTGGGATCCAGGCAACAGGCTTGGGTATCATGATCGGCAAGTGCTCTCTTGAAAACCAGCATAAGAGACCCGAGGACCATCCTGCGAGTGTTGGCTATCCTTTTTTCAGGTACACGAATGAAGATTTAAGGAACCACACCCACCAGAGACCTAAACGGAAAGCATGGACTAGGGAAGACAAACAACTTGCACTCTACTGCTACTTTAGGAGCAACCCTACACAAAGAGGATATAGGAAAAGAATGATAGAGATCTGGCAAGAATGTTCTAATTTTGATACAACTAGTCAAAAACTTGCTGATCTAGTCAGAACAATAATAAAGAAAAGTTGGTTTTCTGACATTGAAATAATTGAAATATACAAAAAAATAAATTATCAACAAAGTAATAATACAGTACCAGACACATCAAATATTAATAAACAAAAACAGCCCAACCTAAAATGGAAACGCCACACAACCAAACAAACCAGAACAAAGACTATCAAAAGAACAAAAGTTAAATCAGGAACATCTAAAGGAAATATTGAAAACTGAAAAGACTACAGTTACCATCGTTGAGAAACATAGAATGGAGAACAGTTAAGGTGGAGACGAATAAATGAATCAAGTACTGCTATATATATATATATATATATATATATATATATCAACGAATAATATAACTGAATTAAATGAACTCATTTATGCAAGAGCGAAATTAGTTTGCGAGAAAACTGGTATCCCCGCAAAAAGGACGACAGAGAAATCAAAACCAGGATGGGAATTTCGATTCGAAACTCAGATGAAATAATCTACAAAAACAGGCCAAACTGATAAAACAAAGAAAAATGCTGGAAAATGTAGGAACTGAAAGGAAAAGTTAAGACAGGAAAAATAACTATACAACTTGAGGAAATAAATCAGAACGTACTGGCGAAAGAAGGAAGATTAAAGAGGTATCGATAAAGGGTAAAACAATGCAGACAAAACAAGACATTCCCAAACAACGAAAGAAAATTCTATCAACAACTGGTAGGAGATGACGCTAAAACATAACAACAACCGGATGCAAAAGGAACTGAACGATTTTAGACTAAAATATGGCAACCAAAAAACATAACGAAAAGGCTGAATGGATAAACAATAGGACAAGAGAACTAGAAGGACTCGAAGAAGGTCCGAAAGCAGTATTATACATCGATTTACTCAAAATGACACTTAATAAATATCAAACTGGAAAACGCCAGGCCATGATGGAATACATGGTTTCTGCTTCAAGAAATTCACCAACATTCATGACCGACGAGCACTAGAAATGAACAAATACTTACAAAAAGCACATGTATATTAACAGCACAAATAAGGAAAGGGATTTACTACTCGCTAAAAAGCCGCGGTTTGTTCCCTAAGGAAGAGAAAGGATGCCACAAAGGATACAGAAGCACAGCAAAGTTACTTTACATAGATCAACACATCCTAAAAGAGAATAAAACCAGACGGAAAAATTTAGCTATGGCCTGGATTGACAATTGCCATGATACCACTTAGCCATATACTCAGAAAATGCACGGTAGGTTACAAAGTTAGTACATCGCAGGAAAAGATCAATCACTTAATGTACATGGATGACATCAAACTATTTGCAATAAATGAAAAAGAACTGGAAATGCACACAGTTAGAATATACAGTCAGAGCATAGGAATGGAATTTGTTGAAGAAAAATGTGCAATGCTTGTAATGAAAAGTGGCAAACGACATAGGACTGACGAAATGGAACAACCAAATCACAACAAGATTAGAACGCTCGGAGAAAACGAAACCTACAAATACTTGGGCATCTTTGAGGCTGATACCATCAAACAAGTGGAAATGAAAGACAAAATTCAACGAGAATATCTCAGGGAAACTAGGAAACTACTCGAAACAAAACTCCCTAGCCGGAATCTTATCAATGAATAAATATCTGGGCTGTAACCCTCGTTAGATATTCCGGACCCTTTCTGGAGTGAACCAGAGATGAACTTAAATAAATGGACCAAATCAAGAAAACTAATGACTATGCATAAGGCTTTACATCTCAGTGACGACGTTGACAGACTATATGTATCAAGAAATGAGGGAGGAAGAGGAATTGCCAGCATTGAAAATAGCGTTGACGCATCCATACGACGACTCGAAGTCTACATAGAAAAACACGAACGAGGACTGATTACAGCCATCAGAAATTATACTGGCAACACGATGGACAAGAGAATGACAATTAATAGGAAACAAAAATGGGAAGAAAAATAACTCTATGGGCGTTTCAAACGACTAATAAACAACATCTCACACGACAAAAATTGGACCAGGCTAAGAAAAGGAAATCTGATGATTCGTTTTACCATACTGTTTTTATAGATCAATATCTGGACTAAAAAGGTTTCTGATTGGTTGTCTAATAAGAGACAATTAGGAGTCATATTCCCATTGGTCAGCCAATCCTAATTCAGGGTTTTATCTAACAGGTAAAGGGAAAACCCTTTTTAGATGTTTTAACCAATAGGGACAGGTTTAAAGCAATGGGATTGGACTAAAAATTCTCATCCTCACCTGACTGGATGATTCATGCCCAGCTCACCCTTATTTAGGGTGGAGCAAAATTAAATCTCCCTTTTGACGTAGACCTTCAAGATAAGGACGAGAAAAATATATTTTACGAAATGACCCGTTTCATCATTATGATCGATGGATTTAGTTGACAAACGAAATATTAAATACTTTCGCTGACCTTTAAGATCAATAACAATTGTCTTGCACTTAACTGACCATTAGTCACAAAGTATTATCTTGCTTGAAAAATCTTAATAGAAATGAACCAGTACATTTTCACAGGAATAGAGGAAGCTCAAGAATAATTGTCCCTGACCAACCGGAAGTAACACCAGAGCAACAAATAGAAATGGGACCTGTTACCAAGGAACCAGGACAACAGTCTACAGCTAACCCAAAAGAGTCACTACAGTTGCCATCGGTTGAAATACTTCTCGTTTAAAGAATTGAAAATAAAATAGTTATGGATAGTTCTTGCTGAACATTTGAAAAAAGTGCAGAACACAGACTTCTGTTATTGTAAAGAACTCTTCTCACATACAAACTTTCTCTTGTGTTATTAAGAAAAGTATTTTTTTTATAGGATGGACAAAAATCATTCATCTACTCTGTTATGTAACCAACTCCATGTATATATATTTCGTTATTTTACTGGCTTACCAACGTTCATCCAGCAAGTAAACGTTTGGTAGGTGGGGGAGGGATGTAACACGCCGTGCAGTTAAATACTTAATTATGATGCAGAAATTAAAATTAATGAAATATATGAAAATTTATATATATACATATATATATATATATATATATATATATATATATATATATATATATATATATATATATCTAAAAGCAAAAATATCCTTAAAATAAGTATCTTTTTGTTCAAGTCTTAAATTGACCTAAAAAGCTGTTTGATCGTTCCTAAAGATCAGTGAAGCGCGAGACAATTGTTTTTAATTTTAAATGTCAGCGAATTTATTTCATTTTTTAGGTTGTCAACTAATTCCATCGATCATAATGGTGAAATGGGTCATTTCGTAAATGGACTTGGGAGCAATGGCAAAGACACGGTACTCCGCATTCCCCAAAGCTCCAGTATTAATGGAACCTTACCATCGGATTGTCTAGTGCCATTATCCGGACACTCGTTGGGCGAGTCGTACCCTTCTGCAGAGAAGCAGTTGGTATAATCTACAACCCAACTGATTGGGCAATTCGTTTGATTTAATTCTGTTTAATGTCATATAATATCATATAAGCCTTCGTAGGTTATTTAATGCCAATGCCACATTTTAGTAGAACTCTTGGATTCTTTTTATATCATGAGTAGGACAAAGGGGGTTCATAACTCATCCAATGGTATTAGTTCGTCAGAATATAAAATAGCGAGACGAGAATTCGAACTTGATTACTACGATGTCACACATGAGCTACTACGACACATGGACACCTTCTTCGGAAAAATGACTTTTTAAAGTAATTTCTCCTCAATCAGAAATTAGGTTTAAAGATATGACTCACGAAACAAAGGAACCAGCTTTTTAAATCTACACCAAAATAAATATACCCACCATCTTTGGTAATTTAATGCCAAATACACCCAGGTGGGAAAATAGCAGTGATTCTTTTAAACCAATGCCTGGAGGAATAAGGTTGTTCAATACTTTTCCTAAGGGCAGTATTGAAAAATGTGACTGGAGTTCGAACTCGTTACTTTCGAGGTCACAGTTCATCATATTAGTCATCACGCCATGGAAACTCCTTAAAGTATTTAGTATTCTTTCCATCACCAGAACGTAAAACGATGATTGACGTTTTTGGAGGTTTTGTTTTTAATCAAATGACATGTTTATGAATCATGCGAAAACATTCTTTTTGCGCTTTCTTTTCCATCCTTTTCCTTTTTAATGAAAAGGAAAAACCTCTTAAATGTTTAGCAGTGTGGCCATATTTTCGAATTTTATGTTTAAAGTAATGATAAATATAGAAACCTTTCATTTGTATATGTCAATTTAATGAATGCTTCACTTTGAAGAATTAGGTAAGAAGATAGTTTCACCAGCATTTAGTGAGTTCGAACTTCATTGAGTCTCCCACATTTGTGATCATATGCTAAACTTTGTAAAGAATATATAGCAAATCAGATGACGAATAAAATTACCAAGATATATTTAAACTACTAGTCACGTGAACTAAAAGAGTTCTCGTTATAGAAGCTGTCCATGAAGATATTTATGTCTCTGTTTAAGAATTGGTATGAACCTCCTTTCCCCACCCCAGCTATTGGTTAAATAGCATTGCTAATATTCTTCTAAAAGTATGGATTTGGCATTAAATAATCCAAGAAGGTTGGTATACCGTTAAACAAAGAAAAACCTATTTAGAGATCAGTGAAGGATTTTGATTTACATTTTACATTTATCACTTGGGTATCTTGGAGGCTGACACCATCAAACAAGTGCAAATGAAAGACACGATCCGAAAAGAATATCTCAGGAGAATGAGAAAACTACTCGAGACAAAACTCGAGACAAATCCCTGGTTAAGAAAAGGAAACCTTAAGAGAGAAACGGAATCCCTCCTATTAGCAGGACAGGGCAACGCCATAAAAACGAATCATATCAAAGCGAGAATAGATAAGACGCAACAAAACAGTAAATCTAGGCTATGCCGTGACAGAGACGAAACGATCAATCACATGATAAGTGTATGCAGCAAATTAGCACAGAAGGAGTATAAGACGAGACACAACTTGGTGGGCACGGTGATCCACTGGGAAATGTGCAAGAAATTAAATTTGACCACACTAACAAATAACAAATAGTATATGCACAACCTATCACCTGTCCTAGAAAATGATACACATAAACTCCTAAACACCTATGGGACTTTAAAATACACACGGATCACCTAATCTCGGCCAGACGACCAGAACTTATAATCATCATCATCATCATGTGCCGCCAGCACGGATATCCCTGACCCTCTCTCTCCACTTCTCCCTATCATTCATCGCTTTTGGTAGGTCTTCAGGGTTACATCCTGTATCCTCACATAGCTGCTGTATGTATGTTCGAGCTGGTCGTCCTGCTTTTGCCTGGCCATATGCGGGGTTCCATAGGAGTACATCACTGATGAGTTCGTCCTTGCTTCTCCAGCAGTGTCCTGCGTGTCTGGTTTGTCTAACTTGTATAGTTTTCGTGATGGGAAGCAGGTGGCTGTATAGTTGGTGTCTTGTGGGGTGTTGTCTCCAGGACTTGTTCAATGATAATCAAGAACAACAACAAGAAAAAAAGAGAATATGCAAAATTGTCGCCTTTGCTGTCCCGGCTGACCACAGAATAAAACAGAGTTCGAACTCGCTTACTTCGAGGTCAGAGTCCAACTTGCAAGCCATTGCATCGCGAGAATTCCCGCAAAAGTTGTATGTCTTCACGTGAGTAATTGTAACATATGAAAGCGGCACCTTTTGAGGTGATATTTTTTATTAAAGCTACACCATTAAAAAACCTTTCCTTAGAGAATATCATCATATCATCATCATTATGTCGTGCTGGTAGCACGAATATCCTTGACCCTCCCTCGCCACTCCTCCCTATCGTTTATCGCCCTAGGCAGGTCGTCAGGACAACATCCCGTATTCTCACATAGCTGCTGAATGTATGTTCATGCTGGTCGTCCTGCTTTTGCACGGCTATGTGTGGGGGTCCATAAGAGTACATCTCTTATGAGTTCGTCCCTGCTTCTCCAGCAGTGTCCCGCGTGTCTGGTTTGTCTAACTTGTATAGTTTTCGTGATAGGAGGCAGGTGGCCGTATAGTTGGTGTCTTGTGGGGTGTTGCCGCCAGGACTTGTTCAAGATTACTCGCAGCATTCTTGTGTAATTGCCGTCTAGCTTCTTCTCCAGCCGTTTTGTTAGAGTCCATGTAGTGCACCCATATAGCAGTATCGATGTGACCGCTGCCTGGAAGAACCTGTGTTTCATTTTATCGGTTAGGTCTGATTTCCATATAATCGATAGCCTACTGATAGCTGTCCATGCTTTCGTTAACCTCGTGTCGATGTCCTTTTCGGTTGATGTGACGCTGTTTCCAAGGTAAGTGAATGAGTCTACTAGTTTAAGAGGGGTTCCGTCTAGAGTGGAGATGTCCCCCGTTTGATTATAGCACATATATTCCGTTTTGTGTGCATTAACATAGAGGTCTATGCCTGCGGCTGCTCGTTCCAAACTATGCAGTAGTGTTTCGACTTGGCAGGGTGTATTTGCCACTATCGCTATGTCATCGGCGTAGTCGGCGTCGGTAATTGTTTTTGCGGGGTACCTTCTGCTTCTTTTCTTCGTCAGCTCGAAGCCATTCTCTCTGATTTTGTCAATCGATGTTCTAAGTACGTAGTCTAGACAAATGATAAAGAGGTACGGGGCCAGCGTGTCCCCTTGTAGTACTCCTGCTACAATGTCAAAGTATTCTGTGTCCCCATCCGGTGATCGTACTTTTACTTTAGTGTTTCTATAGAGAATCGTTATTGCCGCTACGGTTTCTTTAGGTATGCCGTACGCTAGTAGGATTTGTTCCATCTTTCCTCTGTGAATGGAGTCGAAAGCCTTGGTAAAGTCGACAAATATTAATGTCGCTTGTAGTTTTTTGGCCCGTACACCTTCAAGGATTCTACGGATGGTTAATATTTGTGAGGTCGTGGATCTATTTCTTCGGAAGCCATTTTGGTTTTTCCTAAGTATGTAGTCGATTTTGGGTTCTATGCGGTTTCGTAGTAGGGCATTGTAGATTTTGGCTGCTATGGATGTAAGTGTTATACCTCGGTAGTTTTTTGCTAATCCGAGAGACCCTTCTAAAATAAGCCAAATATATCATGATAGTATAAAATAAAAATGGATTTACATGGGCAAATATTTTTCAAGAAGAATTGTTGGTCTCTGCCTCCTAATGCAGCCACATAACCAGCTCTAATGGTTTTTGCTAGGTTTATTTGTTGATGGCTTGTCAACCTTCGTGGGTTATATTTTCCAACCCCTCCGCTCGGGCAGGATATGACACAATGTCAATTTCTCTTTTTAAGCAGAGTTTAACTGGTTTGAATTCAGAGTTTTCCTTCTCCTAGACTAGTTGCCTCACCAAGGCTGGAGAACCTAGTCAATAGTAGGGCATACTATTTACCAATATCTGGTGGGAGAATGATTAGATTCATACATTTCCCAATTAGTGCTATGTGAAATGCAATCAGTCTCGTCCAGGATTTGAACTCCTGACGCAATAGCTTGCGTGTTGTACTGTGACCTCGAAACAAGCGAGTTTGAACTCTGCTCATACTGTTGACTTCACTTTCGGACTATTACACTTTTAAATCTATGAACCTCTCTCTCTACTCCCCGTTATTGACTAATTTGTACCACGGTTGTGTTTCTGTAAGGTTGACTTTGGCATTAAATATCCCATGAGTTTTGATATGCCATTAACCTAAGAAACCAAACCTTATATACATTTATATATAACCAGGAATTTCATATAATACGTATATTTATTGTTTAAATTCAATAAATTTGATAATTGAACTTAAATGAAAATTATTCTAATACAATTTATTTCATACATGGAAAATAAATTATTGTAGACAATGTATCTTCTAATTTACATATTGATATTAACTATGTGTCGCGAAATAGCTAATGCTTGTAATTAGATATATTTCATTCTTTTTGCTTGCTTTGTTTATTTTTTTTTTTTTTGCTTTGTTTTATTTATTCGTTTATTTATTTATTTATTTTGCATTTTTTGGATTTATCAGAAATTTAATGGCTGTAGAACGTAAGAACGAACTTAGAGTTGTCATAGAAACTCCAGCAAAATAAGATAAAAGAACATATTGTGAAAAATTATTAATCTTTATTATTAGCTATTCCTTTGAGTAAGCCTAACTTAAATGTATGAATGAACAGCTGTGTATTTCGATAGGATTTTTTTCAACATCTATTAAGTAGGCTGAGGCAAATTGATGTGTCACTAAAAAGACACGTGACAGTCGTATTTCTTTCGATTAACAAAAATTCTTGCTATTGTTTAATTGTTTAATGATCTATCAACATTTGTGGGTTATTTAATGCCGAGTCCTTCATTTTAGAAGAACAATAGTGGTACTATTTAATTTGAGGAGATGAAAAGGTCCATCCGTTTTCCAAAGGTATTAGTTCAAAATTTAACTCTATAGCGTAACTGAGGTATTGGCATGTATACTACGTCGGACAAAAATAATATACACTCACCAAACTGTTAAGCATGCAACCAAGTTTGGTGAACCGGGGTGTGGGGCCTACATTCAAACTATTGAATCTTTCTGCCATCTACACAAAATGAAGTGGGAGACATCGCAGTGACATGAATGAATTTCATCCTCTTCAGTAACTATTTTTTTTTTGCTAAAGTCCCCATTTATCTGGATGTTTTTTCTTTTTGGTGGTGGGGGTATTTTTTAGTGGGGCTTTCAACAAAAGATTCAAAAACTTTTGTTAAGATATCAAGTATGGAGATAGATTAAGGGTGCCAAAATTCATGCATTTTCCATGATTAATTCAGTTAATTGAAAAGTACCACTAGTCGGATTCGAACTCTGTTCACTGACATTACTTGCCGTTCTAATAACCATAGCTATTTTTCGAAATTCCGGTCCATTAATTTTCATTGATAATTTAAGACGGTTATGTCATTTAAATTTGCCTTATAAGCACATTTTTTAAAAAGCTGAGCCAGTCTAAATTAGGGATGTTAACCAGAATTTAAATTAAAAAAAAAAAATCAGCTTTTACCTGATATTAAAACCAACATCTGAAGCCGTTAAGGCATACGCAACTATCTCAGCCACAGACCAAAAGAGTGATAAATAATACTTTAGCTTCAGATACTAAGATCTGAAATAAACATTTAGAGCTAAATTTACATATAGTTCTGCCCTTTGAATGGTTGCGCATAGAAATGGAAATTCATAATCTTCTTATTTTTTCTATGATGAGGAATCTGCAATTGTTGAGCAAATGAAAAATATCGCCCTTCATTCATTCAAACAAGTCTATTTAAAATATATAATCAATGAACCTAATTAGAGTCGTTACCAACTCGTCGTGGAACACTTTTGATGATAAGCCGTTGATACTAATCTTGTATATTACTGAACGTTGGATAAAAATTCATAATTCTTTTCCCTTATGATCTTAAATGTTTATCCAAGGACACCGTCCTGTTAATAGGGCTTAGTATCCGCCCCATTCAACCTGCAGTAGGGTATGACGAAACGTCCTCAAAAGATATCTTGCCCCGTCAGCTAGGGCTGTAGAACGTGATTCTCTAAAGAGGGGTAAGACTTCCCCCAACAAGTGTTCTGATAAAACTAAGCAATCTGATGGTGAGTTTCCAGTAATGCCGGAGCTTTGGGGAATGCAGAGTACTCATTCTTTGCCATCGCTCCTAGGTCCACTCTAGCTCGGAGTGATAACACCTGATAGGGTCTTATCAATGGGTCAAACAGAAGTAAACTGTCTACTTATGCTAAACTGAATTGTTTGAAATAGAACCTCTTTATGTATAAAATGGATTTGGCATTAAATAACCTACAATTGTTGATGTGCCATAAAAGAAAACCAAACCAAAAAGTATCTTAGGTATAACATTAAATCAGGAAGCTGTCTTTGTCTTGATTCGAACTCTAGACACCACATTTAGAAGTGGAGCCAATTAATATAATTTCCAAAGCGGATCGGATGTCACTAAGGAATGGTTATTAGACATGAGGATGATATGGTACAGGGCCTTTTTAATATAGAAAATCCCAATCTGACATGAAAATGAGACAAAAGAATACTCACTTCTTTTGATACTTGGTTTTTGTCACACCTCAGACATCAAAGACGGAATGAAAAGCTACCCATTTAGGTTGTTTTTTTTTACTTTTTATTAGAAGATTCAGGTAAAAGGAAGAGAAAGTCAATGTACAATATATGTTCATAAAGTATCGAGATTAAATTTGCATTTGCCATGAAACAGCTAAGCACTGAAAAGAATTCCAGTTTATGGACTTAATCCGGTAAATTTCCATTTTCAAAGCACCTCTGAAACATTTTTAAGATGGTGTGAAGGTGTGTTATTCTTTTCATTCAAATGAACTCCACATCTTCAGATCTTAAACGTTTGAAAAGGATTCGCTCTTAGTGTAGTAGTTTTAAGAATCGGAGACGTGAGATCAAATACTGGATGAGACCGTTTGCATATCACTTCACGCTAATGTGAATCCATCTGGTTCCTCGCAGCTGTAGAAACATAGCAAAACGGACTGGATTCCTTAGTCTTGGTTAGAAAAACTAGGTTCAACCCAGCTTAATAAATTGACCTCATGATGGAGGGATTTGGTATATACATATCCTTGGGATGAATATTCAGTTTAGAAAACATGAACAGATGCACTGGGTATGGTTTGGTGAATATGATGATTGGTACACTTGCATAATACTGTGTTCCACCAAATACATTTTTCACTAATATCAATAGATTAAAAAAAATTAAAAATTGGCTCCAACTCGTCTAGCCGTCTAGATATTTTCAGTTTATTGTGTATGTTGCTCATCAGTATACATTGTTCTTTTAAATTTTTAAATTCTAAGTACCCAATAAAAATCAAATCACCTCACTCACAAATTAGTACAATGAATACAGTTACCTAACCTCAAGGTATAAAATAAACCAAGAGGATTTGAAATGCAGTTAAAATCTATCAACTCATCAAAAACATTGGTTTAACTGGCATCGCGAAAACATGATTTCCCTTATCTCCAAGCTTTGTCTTGAATAACCCCATAAATGTCCTTCTAGAACAAGGATGTCAATGATATTAAAAATAAAAAAACAAACAAATCAAACCCTAAACGGCACATCAAAGGGAAATTTTGCCAGAGCAATATACTTAAAAGGCACTTTGAGAATAAGTCAACTTCACACCAAATGGCAACTGAATAGCGCTTTTGTAGAATCGGCATTCACGCTGGGTGTTAATTTTTCACCACCCAACGTCCTGATATAACGGAGATTTCCGTTAACTATTCATTAGAATACTTCACTCTTTCCAGTCTAGAAGTATCGTTAGTCATGAATTCCTTGTATAATGTAAGTGAGTTCAATTCTCATTAGCTACCCCAATACTACGGCCCTGTGCCGCATATAAACAAAAAGCTTAGGAAAGCACTTTAACGCAACCCAACTGAATCACGGATCGTTTAGTATTCACTAAAACCTATTTTTAACGCCGGCATCTTGTTATAATGCCACGTTGGTCAGTGTGTTAAAGAGGCGGAAATAAAAGAAATCAAAAGAATAAAAAGATAAGAAAATGAATATACGAATTTAAGTTATCAACTTACGTTGGAAGGGAAACGTAGGTCAAGCAACAAGGGATTAAGTGAGTCTGTTTATTGAACTATGCATTCCAATTCATCAAATTCTACACAGAAAAACAGTCAATTATAGATAAGAACATTTTCCTGACCCTGAAATTTGAATTGCATCAAAAGAAAAAAAAATCTGTCATAATCTCAGTTTCTCTATTTCTATATTCTTATATTGATCTATCGATCTCTTCACCTTTGTTTCAATCTATCTCTTAATCAATCGATAGATTTCATTTCATTCCGACATATTCTTATCCATATCCTTTCCTTTGTTCGCATGTACTTCTCTCTGTTTATATTTGTCCTTTCTTTCTTTCTTTCTTTCTTTCTTTATGTGACTTTTTCTAAACCTGTTCTTTTTTGCTTTCATTTTGCCAACCAAAAACCATGCCTTTCTTCCTTTTAATATCTAATCTATCGATCTCTTCTAATGACCCAAATGACTTTGGGTATATATTAAGCTATTTCACGCACACACACACACACATACACACATATATATATATATATATATAGATCCCACAAAACAGTAGCCGTGCGGCCACCTACCTTCCATCTCTAAAACCATCCAAATCATTCTAACAAGGCACGCGGAACACTGCTGGAGAAGTAATGACGAACTCATTAGTGACATTCTCCAGTGGATCTCTTCACACAAACCAACAGGTGTTGGACGACCTGATCGAACATATTTACAACACCTCTGTACGAACACAGGATAGAGAAAATAGAGACCAATGAAGATCGAGTGTCAGGAAAATCAGTTTTAGAGACAACGTAATATACATATATACAATAAAGAGGAGAAAATGAATGAAAAAATGAATTAAATTCAATCTACAAACTTATGATTTTCATTCATTTAAAATGATTGTAAAGTTTTGCTAAAAATCAAAATTACAAAGTCTTTTCTTCTAAACAAAGATTTTGTTCGCCAGGGCGTAGATATAAGTGTAGTAAAGCAGTAATTGTTAACTTACGATTAAGTGCAATACTTTGTGAACTGCTGAGGATATAAATAAATCTTTGCTTGATTTTAGAAAAATTAAACAAGTTAAAAGGAAATTAATTTTTGAAAAAAAATGTAGATTTTCAGTCAAAAGAAATAGATCGAATGATATTTTTGTACTTCCTTACACATTTTTATCTATCTATCTGCGTACATATACATATATTGCCGACAAACATAAAACACACACACAAAAAAAAAAGAAAAAAAGAAATTACTCATCTGGTTTAGATCAGATCCCTGACTTCTGGATTTCGTGCTGGTTGGGGTATCAAGTCATCGACAGATTCGAGGCCGTTTGGCCCCCGGCTTCGGCTGGGCTTCCTTCGGCTGGGCTTCCTTCGGCTGGACAGGCTTCAGCAGGGCCATCTTCCTTTGGGCGAAAAATCAATGTCACGCGGGTCATTTGGCAAAGGCTGGCATAGTTCGCATACATCCACCGATCCTATGTCCAACACAGGTGAGCAGGGTAGGAGTTTCGGCTCATGCTTGACCGACCTATCCCTGAATCCCCACTATAAAAAAGTCCTTGGTAAAATCCACTCTGGTGGGAAGTTGTGAAAAGTATCACATATAAGCGTGCACGCACACACACACACACACACACACACACACACACACACACATATATATATATATATATATATATATATATATATATACGAGGATCATTAAATTAGTTTCCAGACTTTATTTTGTATGGCCAGTTTTGTTGATAGTGCACACATGAAACTCTAGTCCTCTTCGAAGTAATCTCCTCAAGCTGCAATGCACTTGTTGTAACGTTCCAACAACTTCTGGAAAGACCCATAGAAGTCCTCTGGTGTGAGCGAGTCAATGACCTTTGTCACAGCCTCTTTCATCTTCTAAATTGTCTCATAACGAGAGCCTCTGAGCTTAGGGAATAGCCAAAAGTCACAGGGAGCAAGGTCTGGATTATAGGGAGAGTGAGGAACTGTGTGTGTGCCCATCTTGCTCAAATAGTCTGTGACAAGGATGGACTTGTGGACTGGTTTATTGTCCTGCTGAAAATGCCACTGATCCGATTTGAAGAGTGTTGGCCTCTTCCGACGGAATCTCTTTCTGAGCTCCCTTAAAACCTCAACATAGTAACCCTAACCCTAACCCTTTGGCCAATCAACTTTTGTGCATTGATTCCTTACTCCTCTAACACCTCTCATCATCCCTCATAGACTCCCTGGCTTCCATGAATCTCTTATGACACTCAAAGACTGATGCTCGATTTATGCAAGATGGTCGAAAAGCAGTCTGAAGCATTCAATACGTTTCTGTAGCATTTTTTCCAAGTTCAAAACAGAATTTTATTGCATATCGTTCTTCTAAAGTGTCCTCATGTCCAGATTGCATTTTTGAAATTCACCAGCTGTGACAATCAGGCTTTAGTAGTGTGTATTCTAATTCCTGCTATCGCTGTTCATTTGAACCTGAAATCATAAAAATGGGTCAGTCATCTTATAAGATGTATAGCAATAACATAGTGGATTTTTAAGAGTCTACGACAATTTTAAATACCTGTACAAAAAAGTGTGGGAACTTATTGAATGCACCACGTATATATATATGAGACATACCCTTGCGTTTACTTTGATCATGATGATTTCCAACCTCATAAAGAGTAAGTAAAAGTTAGCGACCATAGTCGAGGGTGACCCGAAGGCTCCCTTTTCGATAGCTACTACACCAAGGTGTAGGGGAGGGCGCTACTCCATTCCCAGGATTGCTCCACTTTACCCTTGAACCGTACCTTATAATGCTGAGTGTTAAGCAAGGTGGTATCAAGTACCATTTTTAAAGTCTTTGGTATGACTCGACCTGGGATTGAACCCAGGTCTCCCGGGCCATTGGCGAATCCTTTAAAATGTTGAATCAGATACGATACATTCATGGAACATTTCTGATTATTTCCAATCGGCCAACACGGTAAGTTGATTTGTACCACCTCAAGCAAATATCACGGAATTGGCAAACTTTAATCATACCAACTCATGTTCTTCTTTTTTTATTAACTAATCACAGATCAGATGTAATAGTTGAAAACTCTGGATCCATAAAATATTCTTTATACTAAATTAAATTATTTAAATTATTGTTTATTTTTCCATCACAGCTATTAAAATCCTTATATCAAGGAAAATTTCTCCAAGATCAGGTTACTGTTTTTTTCTTTCATTTCCTTTCTTTATGCTTAATCGAGTAAATTGTAAAGATATTACCTGATTGTTCTTAACTTGCAAATAAGACTGAAGTCTTAATGGTTGGTTGGTTGTTTTTGATAGCATATCAACCTTTGTAGGTTATTCAATGCCAAATCAATTTTTAAACGAATAATCAGTTCTATTTCAAACAATTAAGTGAGCATGAGTACACAGTTTAATTGCCAAAAACACTCCTACATCAAGCTATTCAGTTTAGTCAAACAGTTCTAATTCAAAAAATTCAGTTTAGCATAAGTATAGTTTTTGTCCACACGGGGTTAAATGTCAAAACAGTTCTTTTACAAGTAAATCAGTTAAATTTAAGTATGCATTTAGTTCTATTTGACCCACAGATGTGATCCTCTTATGTGCTACCACTCCGAGCCAGAATGGACCTGGGAGTGATGGCAATGAAGATGTACACTGTAATCCCCAAAGCTCCATCAATACTGGAAACTCACCATCAGATTGTTTTGTGTCATATCCAGGACACTCGTTGGTAGAGTCTTACCTCTCTGTAGAGGAGCAGTCGGAGTATTAACAGCCCCAGCTGACTGGACTTGATATCATTATGTCGAAAGTACAAATAAGTGTAAACGTAAACAAAAATATTATTTATTATCGGAACTAGCCTTACACTATAATAACGATTACAATTTTGGCATTAATGGTAAAGTTACCCAAACTTTCAATGAAAACATTAGTAATTCTCGTTCCTGAAGTCGCATGAATAGTAAAATAACTGATTAAAAATGAAAACTTCACATTCATTTCAAAACCTTATATTGATACAAGACAATGGTCGTGAAACTCATAGTCAATCGAATTTTGAAACAAATATGGGTAAAATTTTGGTGTCTGCTATGCATGACCAATACTTTTGTAAGGTAAGGATTCTAAGTATTTAGAAGGCGCGGGAATTGCAACGGTTATCGTCGTTGGAAATGGAATCGGACTTCCGATTTTAAAATCCCGAACGAGGCTGTTTACCATTCTACAAAGCACTAATACTCTGGGCAAAATATGAATCCAACTATTCACCCTCCTGCTATGGATAGATATTAGGGCAGACTGAAATCTTTAACACTGGTATGGCAACAAATCTCGGAAAAGGAAAACACTGAATCCAAATCAGCTGAATACCTGTTGAGTGATGGGTAACCTCAGCTATTGATACCCAAGAAACGCTACGTGAGTAGCATTTTTAAGACCAAACCATTTAACGAGACCTGAAGGAAAATGAAAGAAAATAGAAAAATACCCAGATTCACAGTCTGAGTATTTGGGATTTACGACTTTGTTTGGTGGGGTCCTCTCGTGGTGCTGTGGTTAAAGCACTGGGCAGCGGCAATCGCAATAAGCGAGTTCGAACTCCAGTCGCGCTATTACATTCACTTTCGGACAAAAACCCTAGGGAAAGGTATGAACCCATTTATCCTCTCTAGGGTTAAATAATACGACTACTGCTCTTCTAGAAAGATGGCTTTAGCATTAAATAATCCCAAAATGTTTTTATGCCATTAAAAAGAAAGAAAACAAACTAACCTTGTTTGATCTGATTACTTAACTTATAAGTATTAATCGTGTTTCATAGCGAAACGTAAACACACACACACACACACACACACACATATATATATATATATATATATATATATATAGAGAGAGAGAGAGAGGAAGAAATTGCTCTCAGATATTTCAAAGGTTCTTTTTTTTTCGATCAGTGTCTTATAAATATCGGAACACAATTATAATCTTTCGCTGTCAAACTTTATTTTTAAATGCCCGGAAGTAAGACGGGCAAGAGGAAAGTTGATATCAGCTGGAAAATATCAGTTTATAAATTTCTTTTCGTCACCTTATTTATTTATTTTTTCGTTTTCATGACACCTGCTACTTCCGGTTAAAGACATAACACTATTCTTGCTTGATGTGAAATCGTCTTTAAACATTTTTCCATTAATCTTTCTCTCTCTCTCTCTCTCACACACACACACACTCTCTCTCTCGCTCTCTCTCTCTCTCTCATTTTGTTTTCTTTTGCAATGCACCCAAAGTAACCATAACTTCAGTCATACATTATGGTCTTGTTTCGCGATTATCCATGTTCTGGAGCATGGTTTGATCGAGAGGGCACTTACTCACGTGACATGTCTTGGGCACTGATAGTCTGGCGGAGCCCATTCCTCTTCAGGTCTACAACTGGTTTGAATTCAGATTTGTCCTTCTCCTAGAAAGGTTGCCATAACAAAGTAAAAGAACTCAATTTGTCTAACTATTTACCCATAGCTGAATAGAGAATAATGTGATCCATTTCTTTCCTAACGATAATCCTGCTATGTGAAATGCAAAACAACCTCCTTCAAGTTTTGAACTCTGTTTGTTGAGTTTCGGACCGACAACCATAACGAATGGACCACGATAACACATTAAAAATTACTTTCTTTCTGTGTTTTGAAATCCAAAACATGTTATGAAATACGACATTTTTCCAATAATAATAATATAAGGAAAAGTAGTAATTTTGCTTCGATGCGGCACAAGGCCAAAGAAATGAGACACCCAGTGAGACTCGAACTCACTCGTGTAGGTTTGCTAGTTCGAGCTTGCTAACCATAAAACCACCAGAGGTACCCTTAACTTAAGGAAAAAGGAGTCGAATTCAGTGATAAGAATCAAGCCAAAATCAATCAAATCTGATTATTATGAATACATAAGTCTATAAAATTACCATTTTCCCGTTCTAGGACCTCCTTATGATGTAAGAAATACAAGCAAAGCATTAACTGACGATACTTTACGTCAGAAATTCGAATTAAATAAAATGTTACTAAAATAAAGTAAAAAAACGAAGCTCCCAACTTCTGGACGAACAAAGTTGTAAATGATTAACTAACATGGAATTAGCACATTTAAATGAAATCAGCATGTGTGTTAAAACCTTCCTCTTAATGGTAGGAAAAATATACGATTAGTTTAAATAATTTAATCAAGTGAGTTTAACAGCCAAGCCGGCTGGGGTTGCAGAATACACCGACTGCATCTCTGCAGAGGTGTAAGACCTCCCCGCAAATGTGAAAGTCAGCCTCGACTCATGGAACTTTGGAGAATGTAGGGGAGCCTTTTATTGCCATTACATTCAGGTCAGCTCTGACACAGAGTGGTCCTCCCTATTTGGGTCCCATCAACGAATCAAATAAAGATATTTTATCATTTTCTAAACGTGTGTGTTAACAAATTACAGATAAACTGAATTATAAGTATCAAACAGCAATACTTGGAACTAGTAACTGAATGCAATTAAAATTATTAGTGTTAAATAATTCGTTGTATACTCATGATTCAAATATAACTATAAATATAATCAAACATAATATACGAACTTCAGTGAACAAACGAACACACTTCTTTATAAAAATATAATCACTCACACTTTATTCTCGAAAGGGTGATGGTTGTTGTGTATGAGAGACGGGGACAGACTGCTATATTGACCCAAAGTTCTTTTTCGACCCTAGCAGCACTTCTTTCTCATCTTGGCTAGGTTGCTCAACCGTGGGTCACTGAGGGCCGCAAAGCCCTCAGTCTGCAAGCTGGTTCTCTCGCTGGCATCCTCTCTCCAACTGACTCCAACTGACTCGAACCGCCCCAGACACCTTCTGCTGTTCTTTCGCTTATTTACACAGGTGCATCTCTTGATTGACGGCTCGGTTGAGGGTCAGTATATAACAAATTGTAATTCAAGCGATTTAACTGTGGGCAAATAAAACTATTAATGTCAGCAATACTTGATACCTTTCATCTGTGTACTAAGAAATGAGGTATAAAAACTAGTTTAAAAAATGGTATCTACGAATTGTTTGTTTAAATCACACAACCACACCCATACAGATCCACATCTATATATTTATATATGTAAAGGAATTGACAGGAAATAACCAAAAAGTGTTGTTATTCTATAAAACTCAGTCAGCTAACTAGTCTCTTTAAGGTATATTTTATGAACTCGGTTTGGTTCTATGACACATCAACCATTGTTTGTTATTAATGACAAATCCATTTTTATACATATAAAGAGTTCTATTTCAAACAATGCAATTTAGGATAAGTGTAGTTTTTTTTCTGTTTATACAGTTAAATGTCAAAACATTTCTATTTAAAACATTTCAGTTTAGCATAATTACACAGGTTCAATGTCAAAAAACAGTTCAATTTAAAATAATTCAGTTTAGCACGGGTACGTGGTTTACTTCTATTTGACACATAGATAGGACCCTGTTTGGTGCTACCACTCCAGACCAGAGTAGACCTGGGAGCGATATCAATGAATGTGTACTCCGCATTCTCCAAAGCTCCAGCATTACTGGAACCTTACCATCAGATCGTTTAGTGATATATGTAGGTTAATCCTTGGGCAGGGTCTTAACATTAATTATATTGTGGTTTGAATGGTCTCGATTCTTTTTCTGATTTCCTATTCTTCCAATCTCATTTCCAGACTTTTGGGCACAAATCCTAGTGTACCGACTATTATTGGTATCACCGTCAATACCACGTTCCTCAGTTTCTTCAACTCTCTGGCAAGATCACATTATTTCTTAATGTTTTTGCTTTCTTTCATTATCACATAGAGAGCTTAAATCAAAATTCTATAATAGCCCATAAACATAATTTTTTAAA
>OY757905.1:127494785-127527285 GCA_963585895.1 Sepioteuthis lessoniana | reverse complement strand
ATATATATATATATATATCTGTTCTTATTTAACTATCTGAGTATATTCATATCTATCGGTGTTTCTGTCTTGATCGGTTTATATCAATATATCTCAGACTTTTCATATTCATCTATTTAAATCTTTTCATGCCTGACTATCTCATGTGTGCAGATATCTATCATAATTCATATCTCTATCAGTCTTTCCCTATCTATAAATACTGGACTGCAGCCTCAAACTAAGTGACTTTACGCTATTATATTCGCTTTTGGGACCGGTATGGGCTTCTTTATCCGCACCCCACACCGGATACGAATTTAAATAGCATTCCTGTCATTCTTCTACAAGAATGGCATTGACATTAAATAACTTACGAAGGTTGATATGCCATTAAACAAACAACCCAAACAAATCACAATCTTTTTATATCAATCTATCAATCTATCTCTCTATTCTTCTAATATTTTTTTATTCATATTTATTTTCTTCTTTACTCGGAAGATGTGTTACAATTTTCCTTGAATGAACATTTCTCGAAAGTGTTATATCTGAGAAGAAGTCTTTAAATTATGACAGCTTGTTATTGAACTGTCTCTACACTATCGGATTTCCAAAAGTTAAATCTTATATTCAGTTTTGTTATATCGGCGTATCTTATTCAAAGTTAAACGGTAATGACTTGTTCGGACACATATTACTTAACTTCTTTTGAAAAACCCGACACGAAAAACAAACATAAACCTATTTTATTAGATTTTTTTATGACGCCAGAAAATCAATATCTATCTCAATCAAGAATAATTAACTGAATTCTGAATCTCCTGAGGGTCATAATATTTTTTAAATGTTTCACTCAGTCAGCTAACGTAAAGTGAATCCCCAAATCTCAGTATACACACACACACACACACACACACACACACACACACACACACACACACACATGCGACACGCATCCTTGTGTATATATATATATATATATATATATATATATATATACTTATATATACGAAGATCATTAAATAAGTTTCCAGACTTTTTTCGTATGGCCACTTTTATTGATAATACACTCATGAAACTCTAGTCCCCTTCGAAGTAATCGCCTCCAGCTGCATTGCACTTGTTGTACTGTTCACACAACGTCTGGCAGGCCCCATGAAAGTCCTCTTGTGTGAGCGTGTCAGTGACCTTCGTCACAGCGTCTTTCATCTCCTCAGTTGTCTCATAACGACAGCCTCTGAGCTTAGGGAATAACTAAAAGTCACAGGGAACAAGGTCTTGACTGTAGGGAGGCTGAGGAACTGTCTTGATGCCCATCTTGCGCAAATAGTCTGTGACAAGGATAGAGGTGTGGACTGGTGTACTGTCCTGATGGAAATGCCACTGACCTAATTTGAAGAGTGCTGGCCTCTTCCCTAGGAATCACTTCCTGAACTCCCTTAAAACCTCAACATAGTAACCCTAACCCTAACCCTTTGGTCAATCAACTCTGATGTGTTGACTTCCTTACTCCTCTCATACCTCTCATCATCCGTCTCAGACTCCCTGGCTTCCTTGAATCTCTTATGCCACTCAAAAACTGATGCTCGATTCATGCAAGATGGTCGAAAAGCAGTCTGAAGCACTCCATACGTTTCTGTAGCATTTTTTCCAAGTTTATAACACAATTGTATTGCATATCGTTCTTCTAAAGTGCGCACACGTCCAGATTGCATTTTTGAAATTCACCAGCTGTGACAATCAATCTTTAGTAGGGTATATTCCAATTGCTGCTGTAGCCGTTCCTTTGAACCTGAAATCATAAAAAATGGTCAGTCATCTCATAAGATGTATAGAAATAACATAGTGAATTTTGAAGAGTCTACGACAATTTTAAAACCTGTCCCAAAAAGTCTGGATATTTATTGAATTCCCAGCGTATATATATATATATATATATGTGTGTGTGTGTGTGTGTGTGTGTGTGTTGTCATTGCTCACTTATGTTGTTTCAAAGAAGACGCAGAGTCCAACGTCTATGATTCATGAAACACAAGAATGTGAAAACTATATTATGACGCTCCTCCGGCCTATTGTTTTCAAAAGTGTTGTAGATACTTACTGACTGCCTTTACAAGCGCGCGCATGCGCGTATGTGTGTGCGTGCGTGTGTGTGTGTGTGCTAAAATACGCATTTGCCTCCACGAAAACAAGATTCGCCATTTATCAAGACCAACTTCAAGGTTTTACTTTAAGAAGAACCATAAATATTCCATTCAGCATTTTTACCATTTAAATAAAACTAACATGTGAATATAATGATATATTTATATACAGAAATATATAGAAATATTCTTCGGAATAAGGCAATCTTTCATCTGGCACACAAACATTAGATTATTATTGATGACACATACTGTTTTAAAGTGGTCTGCGGAGCAATCTGTACCAGGTGGATGAGAAAGCCATATTAGTTTGGTTACAGAGGACCTTCTCACAAGCAATATCAGCTTCACTGGATGGAGTTTTTAGCTTTGTACTTGGTGTGGCCTAAAAGTCGAATGCTAACGTGACTAAACTTTTATTTTGTGTCCTACAAAATGAAGATGCGTTACTTTCGGATCACCTGGAGTATATCTATAGAGTACAATTGCTATTGCATTATGTCAGTGTCCTACAAAATAAAGACGCATTACTTTCGGAACATCACGTGTATATCTATGGAGTGCAATTCCTATTGCGTGTTGTCAGTGTCCTACAAAATGAAGATGCGTTACTTTCGGATCACCTCGATTATATATATGGAGTACAATTACTATTGCATGATGTCAGTGTTCTACAAAATGAAGATGCATTACTTTCGGAACATCACGTGTATATCTATGGAGTGCAATTCCTATTGCGTGTTGTCAGTGTCCTACAAAATTAAGATGCATTACTTGCGGATCACCTCGATTATATATATGGAGTACAATTCCTATTGCATGATGTCAGTGTTCTACAAAATGAAGATGCATTACTTTCGGAACATCACGTGTATATCTATGGAGTGCAATTCCTATTGCGTGTTGTCAGTGTCCTACAAAATGAAGATGCGTTACTTTCGGATCACTTCGAGTATATATATGGAGTACAATTCCTATTGCATGATGTCAGTGTTCTACAAAATGAAGATGCATTACTTTCGGAACATCACGTGTATATCTATGGAGTGCAATTCCTATTGCGTGTTGTCAGTGTCCTACAAAATTAAGATGCATTACTTTCGGATCACCTCGATTATATATATGGAGTACAATTACTATTGCATGATGTCAGTGTTCTACAAAATGAAAATGCATTACTTTCGGAACATCACGTGTATATCTATGGAGTATAATTCCTATTGCATGATGTCTGTGTCCTACAAAATGAAGATGCATTACTTTCGGATCACCTGGTGTATATCTATGGAGTGCAATTGTTATTGCATGATGTTATTTATCTGGAATCTTTTCATGGCGGTACTGCTGTCGCCTTCACCACTCCCACCCACCACGATCTCTTACATCTTTCTATGTGTTTGCCGCTGTTTCTTTATGCCTCGAACCTTTCTATGCCCATCTCAAGTATCTATCAACTTTTATCTATGAACTGTCAGTCTCTGACTAATATCTAAAACTAACTCACTCCCTTTTAATTCTTAACTACAAAGGATTGCATGTTTTTGTTTTAGCTGAATTTTCTGTCTTACAAATGTTTCTATGCTCACAATCAGATGATTACGAATTCATAAGTGTCATAACACGATTCAATAAATCCATCATTTTCAACAAAACTAAAAAAAAAAAACGACATCAAATAGAAGCATCATCTCAGGAATCTGTAGAAACACGTTAGTTTATTAAATATAAAAATGAAATAAAATAATACTTTTAAAAATAGTTTTTATAGTTTTTAAGCTTTTTTTTTAAAAACTTCACACACAGACGTCATTTAAAAAAAAATCTTAATTCCTATATTGGGTTCTAAAAAAATTCCTGAAACTTTTCCGAGGAAAAAATTGGTAAGATGAAAACTACAGTTTTGCGAACACTAATTATGTTACAGACTTTTTATAACGGAAAAGTACAAACAATAATAGTCTTTCTGTCGTTATTAGCTCATAAGGGGGATCCCTAACTAATTATCATTCATTGTTCTTGTATATATTTGCATCCGTTTTCGATTAGGGATTTTTATATTTGTATATATGTATATTTTCACAATAAGATTTTCTATTTCTCCCTCCCCTTCAAAATTAAGTAAAAATTAGTTTATTTTAAATCTCCCTAGAGTACTTGACTTTGTTTTAGTGACTCAAGTATATAAAGTGGTGTTTTTATTTTGGAGATATGTATGGGTCAGTGAATGAGTCAAGTTAAATTAAAAGTTTGGATAGTGATGACCATTTTGGCCTTGAGCCATAGTTGTACTAATTTTGTATAATAAATATCTAGAATGCTAAGAATTTTCTCATATCCTCATTCTATTTTTTCATTTGAATATAAGTTTTGGATGACACAAGCTCACAAAACATCAACCTGAAGATGATATAAAAAAACCAAATGAAAACGATAGCATATATATATATATATATATATATATATATATATATATATATATATATATATATATATGGGACGCAATTTACAATTTCATTTTATAGTATTTTGTTTATTAAATAAGTTGCAAAATATGTTTTCGAATTAAAGCTAGTGTATATGATGTCTTAATGTTAATTTGTTTTTGTTTTTATCTAATGACAGTTTTAAAATATACAAATAAATTTAATTCTCTTTCGTATTTTCTCTTAATATATTTTTAATAACAAATATTAAATTAAGTCAGCCCATGAAATCATTTAAACAAGTGGTATTTGATATCTGCTGGTTTAAAAGATTTTAAAAAATTACATGTTAATAGGTTTCAAACGTCAAGTAATGAAAAGATGTCTGTCTCAGATTCTTTCTAAAAGTGTGTCTCAGATTTTCTGAATATAATGGACATTTAGGAATGAATGATATTCACAGAAAAGATAGAAGAATATTACTAAGAGATAAATTCTGGCTTGGATGACGAATATAGGTGTAAGATATCCAACTGAAGAAAAATCAGTCGGGTTTCGATTCCAGCTTAACATCTCGCGTGTCAAGCTACACTTAAGTGTTGTGATACAAAGAAACAGTCTGTCAGTGGATGACAATATAGATACCCTCTACGTGGGTGGAGCACGAATGGGTAATTAACGGCTGCTACATGCGTGTAAATGCAAAGCTATTCTCATGAAGTGAGCACTCCGGTAGCCGATAAACGTTTATAAATATATACATTAAATTCCCTTCGTTTACGCTGAAATGACGATAGCTTATGGGGTAAGATGTCCAACAGACGAAATATTAGACTGGCTTCGATTCTAGTTTGAAGCATCTCACGTATCTAGCCGCCTGGAAGAGTTGTGATACCATGACGCAATCCTCCTGTGGATGACAATATACATATAAAGAGAGATACGCCAAATCATAATGATTTATCAGGCTAGATAACAATCCGGAAATTTCTTTACTTTATTTTATATGCAGGTCCTAGAAGATTATAACATATACATCTTGGTAGCACTATCTCATTTATTGATAGTGCTGTCGACACACGTAAAGCTAAAATATGCATTGTTATTGAACGGTTATCGACAATATAAAAATGTGATATCACTGATAAACAGGATTTTTTTCCCTGCCGTAGCCGAGTCAGTGTTACTGTATGGATCCACCACTTACGCAATAACGAAAACCTGAGATAAAACCTAAATGGACGATTCGCAAGTTTGTGACTGGCTGTTTGGAACAAATGGTGGAAGTAGCACTCTACAAAAAAGAGCTGTTCAGTCTCCGTCTAACAAACTATCTAAGTAAGACAGACAAAACTTGCTGGTCTCTGTTGGAGAAGTAAGATCAAACATATTAATGACGGTCTCCTACATACACCTAGTTATAGACAGACCTGTGTTAGCCGGATAGAAAAAAATTTTTACACTTTCTAACTATGTACGGATACCGGAAGGTGTCTAGTGGTGCTGCTTAGGGTGATGGGTGATTGGAACGAATAGCGAGAGAGGGGGAATCGTGCTGTCGGTACATCTTGATGAGGATGAAATAAAGCGAGCAATAGCGGAGCAAAGCATTATTCAACATGGTCAGCTAAAATTTATTTATTTTCCTAAGTTCTGAAATTTATTGAAATTTTCGAACGATAATTTCACCAGTAAAATGTAGGGAACACTGATTTTTAATATTTTTCAAATATCTGAATGCTCAAAAACTATCTAAGAAATAGCATTACCAAGAGATATAACATAGTAACTATAAAAAAAAAAAAAGAAAGAAAGAAAGAAAGAAAGACAGAAAATTAGATTCTCTATCCCTGGTGTCACGTGATGGCTCACGGAGACGAGGAGGTGGGAATGATACTCTCCCCCCGTTAAACTAAAATTATCTAGCAGTCAAAAAGTGACCGTTAGAAATGAATGTGGGTCACACAGATGTTTGCACCTAAGTGACCTTGGGTCGCCGGACATCGGAAGGGGAAGGAGAAAATGAAGCCAAATGATTGGCGGGGGACCCCAAACGGAAGTGGGGTTCCCTTCCCCTCAACGGAAGTAAATACAAAAAAAGAGAGTTTTTGGGCAACGCTCGTGGCAGACGGACGATAGCCATTTTACTCCGGGCTAAAGACAAAAAGACTAACTGAGACATGGAGGACTCCTAAATCTTTCAAGCCAGCATTAAAAACAGTACAAAGTCTATTAGCCCGTGAAAGAAGAGAAATTCTCCAGTGGAACCCCGTCAAAAAAATAAGATAAGTAACTTTGGGACATTTTTCCGTTACACCCAAATTTTGTTACCACTCTCTCTCTCAATTTGGAAAAAGGATAAAAGCCAGGAAAAGACATTTATATTCATGGACTATCCTATTATATGTGTTTGACACTTTGAACGTATATATATATATAACCGTAGTAAAGAACTTATGTATTTTCATTTTACCATGTGGTCTATGTTATTATTCCATGCTTTCCTTTCAGCTTCTATTCGCCTTACATTATCTTGCTTAGAACTGTCCTATTAATTCCTAAAGTATCACACGGGAAACCGGAGTTGCCGACTGTAGCAATATTAATATTATTACAACTAAGACCTATAGGCCCGTATTCTTCTATTATATAAGGGAAAGAAGTTTAGCGGCCTGGTGGATGTGTGATAGTGTGAAATTTTGGACCCCTTTGCCAGCGGTGGCCAGTCTGGCCCTAAATTATTCCCTCACGTAATATGCCAGTTCTTATCTGCCTGAGAAAAGAACTCTGAACAGGACTTATTTCTGTAGGGGATCAAGTGCCAACCTGCCCCGTCTTCACACGTGCGAAAATAAAGTCCCGTTCTGGGATTTTTGTCAATTTCCCCGTCACACTGGTGATTACAGCCAATACTCGAGTCAATTGTGAAAATCAAAACAATTAACCTCGTGAAATGTTTAATAGAGACTGAAAAGAAACTCGCAAGCAAGACTAGAGCATTGGCTAAAGACTGTTCAACGTGGTAAGCTAAAGGTTATCTATTTTTGTACAAATATTTTGAAATGCATTATAAATTACAAAACCATGGTTCAACCAAAAAATAACATGAAAAAAATTATTTTCTCTATTTTGCAACTATCTAAATGTTTAAAAACTTACCTATAAATGATGTCACAAAGAAATATAATACAGAAATTAAAAAAAGGCAAAAGAAATTAAGGGGTTGATAACAAAATCAAAATTTTATTGTTAAAATGAAGAATTTAAAAAAATCCACATAGCGTAATTAAAATCAAAATGGATAGTTGCGCTTATGCTGAGTTAAAACTTTTAAGTTTAAAAGTGAAATCCTAAAGGTTTACAAATTTTTATTCCGGTTCCAAAATGCAGATATTTCCCTGAACAGGAGGCACCTGAATGAATAAGCGGAAGCAGTCACGTGGTTTATCGGATGTCGTAGGCGTTATGGAATAACATAGGCAGATACCACATGAAGGTTCGAGTCAGTTGGTGTCAGTTAGAGGTAGTGCGAGTCAGTGCTGGCTGCAGTCACGGAGAGCGCCTGCTTGAGTATTCACCGGTGGAGAAATAGAAGTACTTAGTAGGGTCTTAAAAATAACACAGCTTGCAATGGTCAAGAGAAGAAGTTATGGGTCAATTTAGCAGTCTGTCTTTGTCTCTCTCCCCGTGTGTCTCTCTCACGCTTAAAGAAGAATAAAGAGATATACAAGTATATATATATTTTAGTATATATTTAGGATGTATTTTTAGAATATATTTAGTATATATTTTTAGAACCAAGGGTTGTGGTTTGTTCTTCCTTATGAGTATATATAACATGACTATAAAACTATAATGAAATAGAAAGATCAAACTCGGCAATTATAAAATATGCAGTATCCGTAAACACTGTTATCTTGCCTTTGCACGCCCATAAATAACATATTTTAAGTTAGGGGAATATCATACAACCTACAAAATTTTATAATATTGAAACCATGGAATACAGCATGGTTGATGTTAAGACGGGTGGATGTTGTATAGAGGCTCGTACTATGACTTCCGGTATCGAGGAAGCATAAAAGACGCTGTGTGTCTGAAGCACGTGAGAAGAAGAAACAGAAGCAGAGACAGAGAGCTCTGAAAGATCTCAGTCAGTAGTATGACCAACTTCGGATGGAACACCATCTGCACGAGACTTATAATACTTATCGAACTGTACCACTTCAGTTAATAAATAATTAACTCTATATTACTGTGTATCTCTTCCTTACCACGATACAATTTTGGATTAATCCAAGAGCTGGTCAACGGCACAATTCATCTGATGCTGGATGGAATCTCATAGATCAACAGTCAGAAGTTAAGAAAGTGAAGTAAAGAAACTACGGTTGCAGATATACAAGGTGCATACGATAAGTTTACAGACTTTTTTGTATGGACACTTTTATTCATAGTACACACATGAAACTCTAGTCCCCTTTGAAGTAAGCTCCTCCGGCTACAATGCACTTGTTGTACCGTTCCAACAACTTCTGCAAGGCCCCATGGAAGTCCTCTTGTGTGAGCATGTCAATGACCTTCGTCACAGCCTCTTTCATCTCCTCAATTGTCTCATAATGACACCCTCTGAGCTTAGGGAAAAACCAACAGTCACAGGGAGCAAGGTCTGGACAATAGGGAGGGTGAGGAACTGTCTCGATGCTCATCTTGGTCAAATAGTCTGTGACAAGCACTAATACCGTTGGGAAAGGTATGATTCCAATTATTCTCCATCCAGCTATGGATAAATAGTAGCGCAGACTAGGTTCTTCAGCCTTGCTGAGGCAACTAGTCTAGAAGAAGGAAAACTCAGAATTCAAACCTGTTAAACACCGCCTAAAAATTGACCTTGTGTCATATCCTTCCTGAGTTGAGGGGTTGGTAAATATGATAGCCTGTGACAAGGATGGAGTTGTGGACTGGAGTAATGTCCTGGTGGAAATGCAACTGACCCGATTTGAAGAGGGCCGGCTTCTTCCCTAGGAATCTCTTCCTGAACTCCCTTAAAACCCCAATAGAGTAACCCTAACCCTAGTCCTCTGGCCCATCAAATCTGGTATATTTACTTCTTTACTCCTCCCACACCTCTCATCATCCCTCACAGACTCCTTACCTTCCTTGAATCTCTTATACCACTCAAAAACTCATGCTCGATTCATGCAAGATGCCCCAAAAGCAGTTTGAAGCATTCCATACGTTTCTGTGGCATTTTTTCCAAGTTTAAAACACAATTTTATTGCATATCGTTCTTCCTCATATCCAGATTGCATTTTTGAAATTCACCAGCTGTTACAATCAGGCTTTAGTAGGTTGTATTCCAATTCCTGCTGTAGCTGTTGATTTGAACCTGAAATTATAAAAATTAATCAGTCATCTCATAATATGTATACCAATAACATAGTAAATTTTCAAGCGTCTACGACAATTTTAAATACCTGTACAAAATTTTGGGAACTTATTGAATGCACCATATATATATATATATATATATATATATATATATCACACACACACACACACACACACACACACACATATATATATATATATATATATTTAGGACACTGAAAATCAACCCACTAACAATTTTGATTTTCATCGGGCAAGTTGTTTACCTACCCTGGTTTTATCCCGCTCCCTTTCCTTAACCGTTTAACAGCATGACTATCTAATAACTTTTGCACTCCTTTCGTGGGACAAAATAATGTTGCTGTTAACTACCCTGGGTCATATACGTGTCACAGTGAGGACCATGAAAATTCAACCTCTACCCAATTTCGTTATGCATCGAAAAATGAGTAAATATATGAACAAATATATACACGAATGAATGAAAAATCCAGCATTTGAATAGGATATTCTGTCCGAAATATATAAACCCCACCTTTCATATGGTCTTGTCATCAAAAAAAAAAAAAAAAAAAAAAAAAGGTAGAAAAATAGAACTCGACATGTGTTTTTATCCACGATACATATCTCTGTCTTTCGCTGGAGGGAAACTCTAAGCAATTTTGGAGAGATGCCAGATAATTTTGGGGAGCAGAGGAATAGATAGGGGAAGGTTAGATTTGAAATGAAGAATTTCGTCTTTACTGAATAGAAGGAAAAACGTCAATATTAGTCAGTTTTCTAGTATGTTGATCTTTGTGCTTTCCTCGCTCCACTGTGAAGAAAGCCATGTAAAATACATCGAAAGCTTCAAAATAATAAATAATAATAATGCTATTGTCAATAATTATAAAGGGAAAAACTGGAGATTGTGGGGTCTACAAAATCAAAGGATTTCGGAAGACAAATATAATAATAATAATAATAAAAATAATAATAATAATTGCTACATATATATATATATATATATATATATTTGAATATGCGAAATGTACATGGGATGTTGGTAACATATATACATAGACAACATAGGAATCTCGAAATTCGAAAACACGTAACGACTTCTTCTTCAGGTACGGAACCTTTTTATTAACTTTGCGTAAAAGGTTTCGACATAAGGAGGCGAGACACAATCTTGCTATGCTGTCTTATTTATCTGGCCCCCATCTCATACGGCACCCACAGGAGGCAAACTCGCCTCGCGTCTGCGAGCTCGTGAAAGTCGACCGTCTCCGTTCGGCGTCTAATTTCAACTCTCTTACTTTCTTCGAAATCACAAAATCCTCCGCGCGCTTCCAGTGCGTGACGTCATTCGCACCCTTTCACCCCGTTTCATCTTGGGCTATCGTGCCATATCTGATTGACACGTCCATCAAAGCACGCGCGTTAACACCTGCATCAAGTTTGCACCTAACTAACCCATTTGCTGAGCCGAAAGGTTCTCAGCCTAACTAAACCCAAAGGCATGAACCTAAATCCCTCGGCTATTATATTTCAAAATGATTAGTACGAACGAATAGTATATGCACAACCCAGGATCTGTCCCGGAGAATTTGACGAATAAACTTCTCTGGGATTTTGAGATACAAACGGATCACCTAATCTCATCCAGACGAGCAGACCTTATAATAATCAACAACAAAAAATAGAACTTGCCGAATAGTGAACTTTGCTGTCCCGGCTGACCTCAAAGTAAAATTGATAGAAAGCGAAAAGAAGGATAAGTATCTGTACCTAGCTAGGAAATTGAAAAAAAACGTGAAACATGAACGTGACGGTTATAACAAATGCAATTGGGGCTCTTAGTACAATCACCAAAAGATAGTAAAAGGAGTAGGGGACTTGGAAATAAGAGGACGAGTGATGACCATCCTAACAACAGCATTAACCAAAATACTGAGAAGTGTCCTGGAGACTTGAGGAGACTTGCTGCAACTCAAACTCCAGTGAAAGACCATCAGCTAACGCTTATGTGAAAAAGTCTCAAGGAGTAAAATAACAATAAGAATAATAATTTTACGGTAGGAACAGTCCCCAAGAGTCTTGAGAAGGGACTGGAAGAAATAGAGATTATTGTAAGAATCGAGACCATCTAGACTACAGAATTCCCGAGATCGGCTAGAACTCACAAAAAAATCCCAAATGACCTAAGGCAACTAGCTGTCATTTAAAATCCACTGAAAGAATACTAGCCAACGCTGATGCGAAAAACTCATCATGAATATAGTGAAAGTACTAGGAATTATAAAAACACTTGTACACAGATTAAACTAATTCTAGTAAATCTAAGTTCATCTGAACAACGAAAGATCGTGCTAGCAAAAACATTCAGATTAAGAAAAGCCTCC
Source organism: Sepioteuthis lessoniana (assembly GCA_963585895.1). NCBI lineage: Eukaryota > Metazoa > Mollusca > Cephalopoda > Myopsida > Loliginidae > Sepioteuthis > Sepioteuthis lessoniana. Next base: position 127,514,958 of record OY757905.1, on the reverse strand, counting down.
ATTTATCATAGGACTCAGGTTTGTATCAAAACACAAATCTATAAGAAGAAAGGATAATGACAAAATATCTCTATTTCAGTACTTGCGTTATCCTTAAGAGAGAAACTGAATCTCTTCTGATAGCAGCACAAAACAACGCTATAAATATTGTCAAAGCAAAAATCGACAAAATGTTGTGATAAAGAGGAAAATATCAATTGCATGATAAGCGAATGTTGTAAGCTAGCGCAAAAAGAGTATAAGCATAGATACGACTAGGTAGGGAAGATGATCCACTGGGAACTGTGCAAGAAGTTACAAGTTGACCATACGAACAAATGGTATATGAACAACCCAGAATCCGCCCTCGAAGATAAGATTCAAAAAATTATCTGGGATTTTTAGATACAAACGGATCACCTAATCTCAGCCAGACGACCAGATCTGCTGATATTAAAAAAGGGGGTGGGAGCTAAATAGAAGGCTGTGCCATTCAGGCTGACTACAGGGTAAAACTGGAACAAGGTAAAAGTCGAAAAGAAAGATAAATATCAAGACCTTGCTAGAGAACTAAAAAACAGTGTAACAAGAAAGTAACGGTGATAACAAATGTAATTGATGCTCTCGGTACAGTCCTGAAAGGATTGATAAAGAGACTGGAGGAGCTGAAAATAAGAGGACGAGTTGCGATCATCCTTATTAAGATCAGCCAGCATACTAAGAATGGTCCTGGAGACTTGAGGAGACTTGCTGTCACTCAAACTTCAGTGAGAAACGTTCAGCTAACGCGAGTTTAAAAAAACTTTCAAATGAGTAAAATAATAATAGCAATAATAACAATAATAATGCAGCAAATTGGCACAGAAGGAGTACAAGGCGAGACACGGCTGAGTGGGCAAGGTGATCCACTGGGAAATGAGCAAGAAATTTAAATTGGACATGCCAACAAATGGCATACGCACAACCCAGTACCTGTCCTAGAAAAAGACACACACACAAACTCTTTGATATACACACGGATCACCTAATCTCGGCCAGAAGACCAGACCATATAATAATCAACAAAAAAAAGAAAGAAAATCTGCAAAATTGTCGACTTTGCTGTCCCGGCTGACCACAGAATAAAACTGAAACAATGTGAAAAGAGAGATAAGTACTACGACCTTGCTAGAGAATTGAAAGCACTATGGAAAATGAAGGTGACAATTATACCAAGTGTGATTGGTTCTTTTGGCATGGTAACTAAAAGATTATTAAAGGGCCTGGAAGATTTGGAAGTTGCCGGCCGAGTGGAGACCATCCAAACAACAGCATTATTGAAAACGGTCAGAATTCTGAGAAGAGTCCTGGAGATTTGAGGAGACTTTCTGTCACTCAATCTCCAGTGAAAGACCATCAGCTAACGCTAGTGGGAAAAACTCTAATGAGTAAAAATAATAATGATAATAATAAATCGGAGGATGAGACGAAACCATCCAGACTTCAGCATCATTAAGATCGGCCTGAATACTGAGAAGTCTTCGAGCCCTTAGAAGACTCCAGTCTCCATAAGCAAAACGTGGCGTTAAAAACTGGTAAGGAGTAATAAGGATAATGATAATAATGAATTGACCACACAAGGACAAACTTTAGCTGAGGTAGAAATCTAGTGAGGCATCATCCAGGGAGATGCGATTTCAGTATTACTATTTGTAATTGCGATGATGCCACCTAATCCCATTCTTAAAAATGTTCAGTAATCTCCAAATATACTAAATCGCATGAAAAGATAAACCACGTAATACACTTGGACGACATCAAACTGTTTGAAAAAAGGAAAAAGGAATTAGAGACTCTAACACTGACAATAAGAATATACATTCTGCATATAGGAATGGAATTTGGCATTGAACAATGTGCCATGCTAATAATGAGAGGCAGAAGAAAACAAATAACGGAAGGAACAAAAGTGCCAATCAAGGAATGAATCAGAATGCTCGAATAGAAAGAAACCTACAAGTACTTGGGAATATTAGAAGCGGACATCATCAAAGAAGTGGAAACGAAAATAAAATTAAAACGGGTATCTCAAGTGAACGAGAAAACTTCGCGAGACCGAGCTCTGCTTCAGAAGTCTTATGAAAGGCGTAAACACCTGGGCTGTTCCTCTGGTAAAATACCCAGGACTGTTCTTGAAATGAACGAGAGAAGAACTCAAACAAATGGACTAGAGAAGTGAAAAACTAATGACAAATAAGGCCTCGCATCCGAGGGATGACGTAAGCACACTATACGTGTCAAGAAAAGAAGAAGGAAGAGGACACACTAGCACTGAAGATAGCGTAGATGCAACGATACGGCGACTCGATGACTACATTAAAAAAGCTGAAAACGAAAGACTCATTACAGCGAATAGAAATAGCATTGACTGTATGATAGTCAATAGAACAACAACAAGGAAAGAGAAACGGGAAGAAAAACGCTGGTATAGATATTTCAAGCAACTAATTGACGGACTCTTACTCGAGAAGACCAGGACATTGCTACTTAAGATCAAATTTAAGAGGGAAACTGAATCTCTTCTGAGGACAGCACAAAACAACGCCATAAGCACCAATTATGTTAAAGCGATAATATATAATGTGTAACCGAATAGCATGTGTAGGTTATGTGGTGATAAAACGATTAATCACATGATAGGCGAATGCAGCAAACTGGCTCAAAACTAGACACGGGAGGGTTGGGAAATTGATCATCGGGGAAATATGCGAGAGATTGAAATTTGACCATACAGCCAAATGGTACGTGCAGAAATCAGAATCTATCATAGAGAATAAGGCGCACAAAATTCTCAGGAATTACCTTATCCCGGCCAGAAGAACAGACCTAACGATAAAAAACAAAAACAAAAAGGATAACTCGCTGTAGAGTGGCCTTTGCTGTCTGAACAGACAACGCAGTGAAAACCAATTAAACGAAAAGAGAAACAGAGAAGAAAGTTATGGAATAGAAGGGTGACGGTGATACCAGTTGTACTAGTCACACCTGGAACGTCTTCTAAAGGCTTGGAAAATGAAGACCAACTAAACTACAGTATGATTGAGATCGGCCAGAATACGGAGAAAAGTCTTAAAAACATGAGACGCTTCCCTTTCACTCTGATGTGAAAAAATCGCAAGCAGTATAATAATAAGAAAAACAACCGGCTAACGTTGATGTGAAAAGATCTAATGAGAGAATAATAATACGATGAAGAAGAAATTCCAAGAAATATATCATACGAAAATAGGTGGAATTACGCTAGATAAAATAATTCAATTATTTGAGAGAAGTTGGAGAAAATTAGTTTGTTTAATGGCATACCAGCCCTCTTGGCTTATTTAATGCCAAATCAATCCATCAAGAAAAACAGTAGTTGTACTATTTAACCCATAGCTGGGTGGATAAGAGGGTTCATGCATTTACCAAGGGTATTTGTCTAAAAGTGAACGTAATAGCACAACTGGATTTTAAATTCGTTTACTACGATCCCGCTGCCCAGCGTTTTAACCGTTACACCATAAGGACACCCCCCCAATCATTTGAAGAAAACGAATTCCTGGTAATATCAAGAAGCTACTAAAAAGAGCTTCAGATATAGTTACATAGGTATGGCTGCGCTAAGGATATCTAAAGAGAGAAATGGACTATACCTTAATATATATGTGGCACCACCTGTCTTAAATTCACATTTTATCTACTTCATCTGCTAAGTATAAAATACTGTTAATTACGTGAATTCTTGGCTTTTGCAATATTTATTCTTTCTTCATTTTGTTCTCATTCCAACACTGTGACAAATACCTTTTTTTCTGCGATGCTATTTCAATTCACATTGCTCCACCTACGCTTGTGTTAATTTCTGCACATTCATGGTGAAGGGGTTGATAGTAATCCGCAACAGGTGTATGAAGAAAAAAAAACTGTGTGAGAGTTATAAAAGAAACTAGAGAGTATTGCAAAAAGTTCCGATTGCACTGTGACTAAGCTGTGAATTTCAATCATACGAGGACAGAGTATGCAGAAAAGAAGATGAGAAAACGTTAGGAAAAAAGAATAGTTATCACTGGAAATTTCTCAAAGAGCTAGATTAGATGTTATGATATTTCACATTTTGTAGAAATGCTAATATAAAAGAAACTGTTAATATATTGAATTTCTATATTCTAATTAACTAGTTGAGAGCAACTCAGGAGAGTCTTCGTGGCAAAATGGGTAACGTACTGGACTACGTAAGTAAGTGAACTCAAACTCTTGTACCCGTAATTAGGTTCACTTTCAAACAAATAGTCTTCGGAAAGGTTTAAACCCTCTTATTCTCCCGGATATGGTTTAGATAATATCACAGCTGTTCTACTGCAGTGATCGCTTTGCCGTTCTATAACCCATTGTTGCCTTCTGTTTAGTTAACGCTTGTAATATCAAATAAAGGACAAAGTGCGATATGAGAGGAAATAGAGATATATTCTCAGGAAAAGTATATACAATAGAGAGACTATTAGTAGACAAGAACATAAGATTAGTCCATACAGAATGTAATATTAAATAAAGGACAGACCACGATATGAGAGGAAATAGAGATATATTCTCAGGAAAAAGTATATACAATAAAGAGACTATTAGTAGACAAGAACATAGGATTAGTCCTTACAGAATGTAATATTAAATAAAGGACAGACCACGATATGAGAGGAAATAGAGATATATTCTCAGGAAAAAGTATATACAATAAAGAGACTATTAGTAAACAAGAACATAGGATTAGTCCATACAGAATGTAATATTAAATAAAGGACAGACCACGATATGAGAGGAAATAGAGATATATTCTCAGGAAAAAGTATATACAATAAAGAGACTATTAGTAAACAAGAACATAGGATTAGTCCATACAGAATGTAATATTAAATAAAGGACAGACCACGATATGAGAGGAAATAGAGATATATTCTCAGGAAAAAGTATATACAATAGAGAGACTATTAGAAGACAAGAACATAGGATTAGTCCATACAGAATGTAATATTAAATAAAGGACAGAGCACGATATGAGAGGAAATAGAGATATATTCTCAGGAAAAAGTATATACAATAAAGAGACTATTAGTAGACAAGAACATAGGATTAGTCCATACAGAATGTAATATTAAATAAAGGACAGACCACGATATGAGAGGAAATAGAGATATATTCTCAGGAAAAAGTATATACAATAGAGAGACTATTAGTAGACAAGAACATAGGATTAGTCCATACAGAATGTAATATTAAATAAAGGACAAACCACGATATGAGAGGAAATAGAGATACATTCTCAGGAAAAAGTATATACAATAAAGAGACTATTAGTAGACAAAAACATAGGATAAGTGAATACAGAATAAAGATATAGTCCAATGATAGTATTGGCTTCCGTTATTACGGTTGCAAGTATGGTGATCTAGTGCGATCTCCAGTCTCTTACGCTCTAATACTATTCCTATAAGAAGCTGCTCTTCACTTTCTAGTCTGCCCTGGTATTAGTAGCTACTGCTATATATGGCAGATGGACTAGTTCATTGTGTGGATAAAGGTGGGTGATACCCAAAATCCATGAAGGTTTATACGTCATTAAAAAAGAAACCAAATTGAGACAAACAAATAAATATTTGAGACGTCATGTTACAAGACGTTTACTTGTTTTGAAATGACGGGTGAGATAAGATATTCATCAGCTGTCCCATATTGACACATTCTCGAACTACTACGCTGTAGAGGGAATCTTACTGATGTTGTGGCTAATTTGCTTAGTATCTCCCCAGTTACGCGTTAGATAGTAATACTACTGTTCTTCTATAAGGATGGCTTTAGCATTAAACAACCCACGGAGGTTGATAGACCATTAAATAAAACCTCACAAACCTACTTATAAAGTAGATAGAATAAAATGATTTATTTTTACCACGTTCAAAAATTCTAATACTGTCTATTTTTACCATCTATATACATGATTTCCATTGGCAAATCTAGTTTAAACAGCAATGAGTAAATAAAATCATATCATTTAAAAATAGTGTCGCTAATTCGTAAAAATGGTAGCAGCCGCTGATAAAAATAGCGACAACCATTGATAAAAATAGTGACACCCTAGGATAAAAATAGTGGAACCTATTGATACAAACAGTTGCGCCCATTGATAAAAATAGTGACGCCCATTGATAAAATAGTGGAATCCATTAATAAAAATGGTGGCAACCATTGATAAAGATTGGGTAACCTATTAAAAAATTTCGTACCCATTGATAAAAAACAGTGTCACCCATTGATAAAAATAATAGCAGTCATCGATAAAAATAAACATTCTAAGGAGGTGCAGGCAGTGCAATAGTTATTATTATTATTAACGTCGGCTAGCCAAGTTCAAGTGCCTGACAAAACTGTTTGGATTTCACTGCTTGCTAATGGACTTAGGAAATACATGAATCTATCTCTGTACCACTCAGGAGTAAAGAGTGAGAAGATTAAAAACTCAAGCCGTGGAAAAGGCAACAAGTCTTAGAGAAGGAAAGCTTCAACTTGATGCAAAAATGTATGTATTTAAAACATTAAAAAGAATCATGATCAGACATGAAATTATTTGGTGATTAAACCTTCCTTCGTAATTTTGATCTTAACACAAACTTACCTGAAATTTATTCTTCAGTTGTATAATCTGTATGAGTGTGTGTGGTTAAGAGAGAGATAGAGATAGCATTTAGCTACAATAAATATTTCACATGTATTAAGATTGACGTAACACGCTCAAAAGTTTGGCTAAAATTACGAAATTACGAGTTGAGCTATTAAGAAAGAAGACACATAAGTTTGTGTTTATAACATCTCAGTTATCTGTGAAAAGATAAACGAGGAGGAAACCAGAAACCCATTGAAATACTAGCTCAAGAATCATGAAAGCTATAACTAAAATCGAGGTGACAAAATTCAGGTATGGTGGATTATATAGAATATGAGAAAAGTACAACGTCCTGAAATGAAGTCTGGATAATATACAATTAGCCTCGGCGTGGAAAGAGTAAATTGAAGGTGTGACATAATCATCTTGAATTTAAAAAGGTATCTTCTTGGGGAGGTGAAATGAGGCAATGTACAAAATACTCATAAAATCCGAGAGGAATTTATAAATTTTATAATCCACTTGTTACAAAGAATAAAATCATTTAGTAAACTCCATATGAAAGTAATTCTGAACAATAATTCTCTTAATTCTTTAAAAAATAATGATAAAGAAAAATCAGTTGATAAATGTTTCCTGAAATAAAAAGAAAATATCAATGCTTCAATGACTTTAAATATTGAGAAACTTCAAGAAAAATACTTGAAGAATATGTCAACAATAATGGCAGTCATTTTAAAGTCTGCATTAATCAGTCCTCATTAAAAAAAGAACGTAAAAGTGTGAAAGTTTCATATATTTTGAGAGTAATAAAATTAAAAATCCGTGGCTGGACGTTAAGACTACCACATATATATATATATATATATATATATATATATATATATATATATATATGAGAATAATTACATAAGTTTCCAGACTTTTTCGTATGGACACTTTTATTCATTGTACATACATGAAACTCTGGTGCCCCTCGAAGTAAGCTCCTCCGGCTACAATGCAGTAGTTGTACCGTTCCAACAACTTCTGCAAGGCGCCATGGAAGTTCTCTTGTGTGAGCATGTCAATGACCCTCGTCACAGCCTCTTTCATCTCCTCAATCGTCTCATACCGACAGCCTCTGAACTTAGGGAATAGCCAAAAGTCACAGGGAGCAAGGTTTGGATTATAGGGAGAGTGAGGAACTGTGCTGATGTCCATCTTGCTCAAATAGTCTGTGACAATGATGGAGTTGTGGACTGGTGTATTGTCCTGGTGGAAATGCCACTGATCCGATTTGAAGAATGCTGGCCTCTTCCGACGAAATCTCTTCCTGAACTCCCTTAAAACTTCAACATAGTAACCCTAATCCTAACCCTTTGGCCTATCAACTCTGGTGTATTGACTTCCTTACTCCTCCCACACCTCTCATCATCCGTCCCAGACTCCTTGCCTTCCTTGAATCTCTTATGCCACTCAAAAACTGATGCTCGATTCATACAAGATGGTAGAACAGCAGTTTGAAGCATTCCATAGGTTTCTGTGGCATTTTTTCAAAGTTTAAAACAAAATTTCATTGCATATCGTTCTTCTAAAGTGTCCTCACGTCCATATTGCATTTTTTGAAATTCACCAGTTGTGACAATCTGGCTTTAGTGGGTTGTATTCCAATTGCTGCTGTAGCTGTTCATTGGAACCTGATATCATAGAAATTGGTCTGTCATTTCATAAGATGTATAGCAAGAACATACTGAATTTCCAAGAGTCTACAACAATTTTAAATGCCTGTAAAAAAGTCTGGAAATTTATTGAATGCACCACGTATATATATATATATATATATATAGCTTATCTTTTTGAAGGCACATGAACCTTTTTGGGTTAATGCCAAAGCGATTCTTGTCGAAGAACAGGGATAATGAGACTAACTAACAGTTAGGTGGATAAGGTGCTACATACCTTTCTGTGACATAAATGAGGTCTAACACATTAGGCATTATGTCACATCGACTCACCCCCACAACACACACACACACACACACACACACACACACACACACACACACACATATATATATATATATACATATATATATACATATATATATATATATATATATATTGTCATCCACAGACACACTGTTTCGTTGTATCACAACTATTCAGTGCGGCTAGACACGTAGGACACTTGAAGCTGGGATCGAACGCCCCCAACTTTATGTTAGACTTAGAATCAGAACGCTCGGCCAACAAGCGTACCACGTCAGCTAGGGAATTATAAGGTATTTAGTAACAGCGTTTGTTTGTTTACATTTTACCGGATACCAGAGTGCTCAATTCGTTCGAAGAGCTTTTGCATTATGCGAGTGGCAGCCATCAATTCTTTCGCCCGAGTGCTCAACACCCATGGGGGTGCGTATATATTGTCATTCACAGACAGACTGTTCATTACTTTTAGTCTGATTTTTCTACTTAACGACATCTTAAACAAAAAAGTAGCAACTATGTTTAAGCACTCTATATATTTAGATATGATCAGTTTATTATATGTGCTTAGCTCTGCATTCATCAAGGCTGTATTCTCGGCATTTAGACAATAAAACTTTACCATATTACTAGCTCAGCTCAGTACACGTCTATATAGTATTCTAGATATCTAGACATTATTACTTTATAATACAAGTTGCTCAAACTTGCAGGTATCTAGACATTACTCTAGACATTTAATTGTCATCACTTTATAACATAAGTTGCTCAGCTTTGCATGTATCTAAACACTTCTCTAGACCTTTAGATATTATCACTTAATAATAAAAGTAGCTCAGCTCTACACTTGGCGAAACATTAATCTAGACATGATAATTTAATTGTATAAGTTGCTCAACAGTAGTCACATCTTTACTTGATTTATCATTTATAATCGTTATAATCCTTTAATCTGATGAGTGTAACAACTATTATATGGAACATGAGGTAACGTGAAGTGCTTAAAGTAACTGTTTTTAATCCATTTTTAATTTGATTTCAATTAAAGTAATCAATTGAAAATAAATACAGATAATATACAAATGTGTCCTTTTTGTGTATTTGCATATGTAAAAGTTCAATGAATTCATTTCCTTAACCTCTATGCATAAAATAACCCTAGACAGGTTGACATACCGTTAAAATCAATCAATCAATCAATCTTCATTTTTATGAAATCCGTTAATACCTCTTATTCATTTGTTTCCCCAGATTCCACATAAAAATCTACATATTCAGATATGAGGCAGTAATCAATAAAATTCCGTAAAGTGTTCAATACCCACGTTGGACTGAACTACTGTAGACAGCACAGAAACAAGATCGGTGACAGAAAGATTATTATATTTCTGTGCTTACAACTAATATTCGATCAAAGTTTTCAGATAATAAAAAGTATTTATATTACTAGTGATTTCTTAGGCCGGAGTAGATATTGTGAGCATGAGGTGTGAAAGTCTTGCCTAAAGCCTGTCTGGACATTGATAAGCAGCATCACAGCCAATCATGTAACGATTGGGTAATGCCAGTAATAGAATAACCTCATTCTACTAAAAGATTCACCAAATGTTGAGGCCTAGTCCCTCAAGCCGATTGGATAAAATTCGTTCTACGAAATCGCACTAGAAGACAAACTGAACTATATATTCCAACCAGATTAATACAAATGCGTGAATAAGTCTTTAGTCGAAAAGCAGCTCGAAATTTTATTTAGGAAAAGTTAATATACGGACTGTCTGGGTTGGTATGTGTGTTTGGATAAGTGTGTATATAAGTGTATATGTAAATACTTATATGTATGATGTTATAGATGTATTAAGACAAGTATGTGCATAAACCTGTGTGTGTATCTAATTCTAAGTATATGTGTATACCTCTGATATAGTAAAGTAGATTCAGATATCAGATGTATAAGTGTGTGAGTATAATTATATACTTAAGCTCATTGATGGATCAATATTCGTGATAGCTGATATGTACTTATCTGAACTGTTATATAAAATTTTTACTATTCAATTAATATCAATTAAGCGCTTGACAAAGAATGAGATTATGTTGAATATTAGTCTTTTAAAATGTTAGCTATTACGTCGATACCAAGTTGGCAAAGTACATCTATGTGTTTCAGTTTGTATTAACTGAATCCCTCCGACCCGAGGAAGATGTGACACAAGACTAATTATTAAGGGGAGTGCATCGGGTTAAAATTCAAACTTGATCTCCTTAACCGATTGCTTTACTAATACTAAGTGCTCCACCTGTCCTAATATTTACCCATAGCTTGTGGATAGAAGAGATAGATTCGTGTCTTTCAGAAGGGCATTAGCATGTAGGGAATTGCAAGCAGATTCGTCCAGAATTTACAATCGGATTGCCGATTCCATTTCATACGACAATAACAGTTACGGTTTGTTTCTAAGTTAATGTGTCCTGATTTACGAAATTTAGCATAGTTTAGCATCTACAACCAGAAGTATAGGTCACTCAGTGCGACTCAAACTGACTATTTATGGCTTAATAGCCAATCTTTTGGTGGCCATATCTATGTGAAAAAATATGCATATAAATCCTGCGTTTAATTTCGTAAGTTATATATATATATATATATATATATATATATATATAAAGTGTGTGTTTATGTCTACCCAATCCCTCCAAAACGAGCAGGGTGTTAAACAGGTCAATTTTTAAGTGGAGTCGGCTTATTGGCTCATTGGGTAGAGTGTTCGCTAATGGATCGGGAGACCTGGGTTCAATCCCAGGTTGTGTCATACAAAAGACTTTTCAAAAGGTACTTGAAACCTCCTTGCTTAACACTCAGCAATATAAGGTACGAATCGAGGGTAAAGCGGAGCAATCCAGGGAAAGGAGTTGCGGCCTCCCTTACACCACGGTGTAGTAGCTATTGAAAAGGGAGCCTTCTGGTCACCCTTTACTACGGTCGCCAAAGCTAGTTTGAACACAAGTTTTTCTTTTTCCTTGACTGGTTGCGTTACAAAATCGAAATAATCCAGTCTACTTTACTATTTATCTATTGCTGAGGGAAAACAGATGGTTTGGTTTCATTTCTTCATTTAGTAGCATATCAAACTTTGTGGGTTATGTAATGCCTAACAAATCACTGAAAGAACAGTAGTGGTGTAATTGAACCTTTAGTGTATGGGAGATATCGTATTTATCCAAACGGGAGAGTCATACTGTGACTGGAGTTTAAACTGACTTATTTCAAGACTGCTGTCCAGCACTTTAACCGTTAGATCACAGGGATCCCTCCTCATAACCAATGGTACTATTTTGGTAAAATATTATTTAATGGTGAGATTGAGCCTATTTTATCTCATTGTTTAAGTATAAACTTTCAATGAATATTCATGATCTCATTTGATGCTTTCGTTTCCCCAGTTTAAATCCAATTTTGTTTGTATATTTTCATGTTGATAATATATCACTGATCTTGAACAATTTATTTGTTACTGATCAACAAGTTAAAAAATGTTCTTGTATTTTCATAAATAAAGTAAAGTAAAGTTGGCGACCGTATTCGAGGGTAACTAGAAGGCTCCCTTTTCGATAACTACTACACCGAAGCGTAGGGGATGGCGCTTCTCCTTTCCCTGGATTGCTCCACTTTACTCTCGATACGTACCTTATATTGCCGAGTGTTAAGTAAGGAGGTATTAAGTACCATTTTTAAAGTCTTTCGTATGACTCCACCTGAGATTGAACCCAGGTCTCCCGGAACATTGGTGAACACTCTACCCACTTGGAAAATTAGCTGGAGATTGTTTTTTCATAATGTAGCTAATTTTCAACGATATTAAGTCATTGGATATCAATGTCAAGGAAATATATGTCCTTGTGTCTCAACACGCAATAAGAGCTATTTGGCTGTGTCCATTTCATCTCTAATTAATATCTGATTTAATTCTATCTAAATTTCAGATGTGAGGAGTATTTATTTTTATTGTTTATACGATTCGGTTTTTCCCAAATCATTTTTGTTATACTGGCGACATTTTGGTCGCTGTGCAATAAGGCTTTTCTCAGGTCTGTCTATTGTCGTAATCTGTAAACTTTAGGGGTTTTCCAACCAAATTATTCACAAGGGCAAATTAAGATGGCAAATTAACAAATACGATATATTTCAATGCAGAGACTTAGAAAGAAGGTTAGCTCAATAGATTGAATGAAGTGTTCGGTTTCAAATTCCCTTAACGTTACCGACTATGACAAAAGAGACTTGAAGAATGTTGGAGGGTTTAGCGAGTGAAACTCTGTGAATATTGTTATCAATATAAAAATAACATTTCTAATAATGAATTGAGCATGGAATTAAAAACTGCCTAGGCAAAGCTTTGGTTTGGTTTGTTTGTTTAATGGTCTATCAACCTTCATGGGCTATCTAGTGCCAAAGCCGTCCTTGCCGGAAAATAGCGGTGATATTATTAAAGACATACTTGGTGGAGAGATGAGGAAATTCATACATTTTCAAGGATAGCTGTCCGAAAGTGAATGAAATAGTGTGAATGAAGTTTAAAATTGTTTACTTCGAAAGCACAATCCAGCTCTTAAGCCATATTGTTTCACAGATTCACCACTTGGCAAAGAATGCGATTGAGTAAGAAAATTAGGTTTATTTTATTGTACTCCGTGAAATTCAGGTAGATTAAGGCCAAAATATTTACGAGAGTGATTTGACTAAGGATTCAAATTAGCTCTAAAAATTCAAGAATGTGTTTGATTTTAAATTCCCTTAAGATTATAAACTTCGAGAAAAGAAATCTGGAGAAAGTTGGATATTACAGCGGCCAAAACGTAATGTGTTCGATTCAAAATTCCCTTAATATTATTGACTTCGAGAAAAGACATCTGGAGAAGGTTAGAGATTACAGCGACCAAAACATAATGGGTTCGATTCTAAATTCCCTTAAGATTATTAACTTCAAGGTAAGACATCTGGAGTAGGTTGGAGATTACAGCGGTTAAAACGTAATGTGTTCGATTCAAAATTCTCTTAAGATTATTGAAGTCATCTGGAGAAGGTTGGAGATTATAGCTGTCAAAACATTGTTAATATTAAAAAAAGTCTGAGAAAAATAATTAGCAAACTGTAAATAATGTGACATGCTTCATTGTGCTACATCAACAAGGTATGATATAATATTGTCTTATTATGAAAGATCAATGAATTTTCTTATTATACTGAAGTGCTCAAATATCTTTTTTTACCCATTGACTGTGAAGGTATAAATTTGCCAATGTCTTTCTCAAGATTATGTGAGTGATGAAAATGTAAAAGGCCCAGACCAGAATTTGATCTTGGTTCGCCAATTCCACTATCACCGTCGCTAATTGCAATTCCATTGCAAAATTATAACAAGTACAAAAGAAAACATCATGCGATACTAAAGCATAATCTTTATTGAATACCCTCCAGTAAGATGCAAATCCCTTAATGGCATAAAGGCTAGAACCTCAACTCTCTCAGCAGTTGGCCCTTTGACCAACCACTTGTCCCAAGCCGGCAAGTGTATCCAGATCTATGTAATTTCAAAGCATTTGTCTCACGGGCGCCGTTTTATAAGCTATCCCAGCATGCAGAACCCCCAGAGTAGTTACTTTAACGACACCAGAGGCCTACACTGGCGCCGTCTATTACCTATTGGCAGTACTAGCAAAGAAGTCTAAGAACATGATCATTTATAATCATATGAAACCATTTGGCAGTTTGCCAGACCAATGGAAACATATGAAGTATTTAAAGTGGAAAAAGAAGAAAAATAAAATCTCTTGAGTGCACAATACTTTCTTAATTGAAGGGCTGAGATCCTCCCTTGGCCGGACTCAGTTCTTAGATCTTCAAATCAACGGCTTTAAATGTTTTAACTAAAAATCGGTCGGTTGTGTGTTTTGAGGTTGACGTACAGTTCATGTGTCGAATGACTAAAGATCACATAAAAACTCAAGTTTAAACAAGAAAAAGAAAGGAATACAGATGGATACTAAGAAATATATACAGGTTAAGTATAAAGTTAGCGTGTACTACAAATCTAACCAATGTGGGTTGCATTTATCTTTTTTTCATATATTCATTTCTTTTGAAAAAAAAATCTTGAATGTATTTTGTTTTCAAAGCATAAGTTCGATATGAAGCTTGTATATCAGTCGCTAGTAAAATACTTTTGTACTTTAAAATATGGCTTTGAATGTTCCCATAATATTGATGGAAATAATCAAATAAGTCTACATAAGATCGTATCATTGATAAAGAGATTTAAAGAACGTTATTGTAACTTGTTGAGTCGGCAACTTTATTACGACTAAACAGGGAACATATTTTTTGAGGAAGTTTAACTATATTGAATAGAACTCTTGTAAATCATTACACAAAATGTTCTAAAAGAAACTGCTTACTTTTGATAAGTTATCTTTTATATTCCAAAAATTATTGGCCCAGTCAACTGGGGTTGTAGAATACACCGACTGTATCTCTGCAGAGGGATAAGAACCCCCTCCCACCAAAAGTGGCCTGAATACGATACTAAACAATCTGATGGTGTGGCTTCAGTAACGCTGTTGCTTTGGGGAATATGAAGTACCCTATCATGGAGGTGACGTGGTGTAATAGTTATCATCGTAGGAAATGGACACGGCGACTCGAGTTCAAATCCTGGACGAGACTGATTGCATTTCACATAGTACTAATACCCTTGGGAAAGGTATGAATCCAATTATTCTCCCTCCAGCTATATGTAAATAGTAGGGCAGATTAGGTTCTTCAGCCTTGGTGAGGCAACTAGTCTAGGAGAAGGAAAACTCTAAATTCGAACCTGTTAAACTTCACTTAAAAATTGACCTTGTGTCATATCCTGCCCGAGCGGAGGGGGTAGTAAATAATAGTACCCTATCATTGCCATCGCTCCCAGGTCTATTCTAACCCGGAGTGATGATACCTGATAGTGTCTTATCTATGGGTCAAATAGAACCGTTTGACATTTGAATTGTATACCTATGCTAAACGGAATTGTTTGAGATTGTACTGTTTTAGACTTAGCTGAGTGTAAACAAAAAGCTGTGTACTTGAGCAGAACTGAAATGTTTGAAATAGAATTTTTGATCATTTAACTGTGTTTGAACAAATGACTGATGTTTGATTGAATTGTTAGTAATACATGGCAATGCTTGGAAGTGCTTAAATTTGTTGTCATACTAAACTGAATTTGAAATAGAACTGCTAGATCATTTATCTGTGTGTAAATAAATTATGGATGTTTAATTGAATTTTTACTTATAAATTGCAATGCTTGAAAACGTTAAACTCTGGGTAAACAAACGAATAATAGTAAATAGAATTGTTCGTTAGAAATAGGTGAAACCATATAATCCTGAAAAAAAATAATGAGGTGAGTCTCGTTTAAAGATGTTATCAATAAAATGTGGTTAGAAATCATATATATAATACGTAGGTACAAGAAGGATTTGGCATTAAATAACAATGGTTGATATACCATAAAACGAAACGAAACGAAACCAAACTTAATCCAAATTTATATGTCCTTTAACAAAGTGTTAAATTTAAGAAAAGTAAAGTTTTTGGCAGACGTATTTTTTATAAGTTAAATTCTATAAACCAGATTTTACTATATATATTCTCGGATAGATAGATTAACATTAATTAGCTAAACTTTTCTAAAAAAAAACAAAAAAGCAAGTGAAATATGTGTTTAATAAAAAAATCAATGTCAATAAATTTATATTTAGAAATTTAGAATCTTTTTAAAGCATAAGCTGTTACTGAACGTATAGAAATGTTTCCTTGAGCCATATTTCGATAATCAAAATTTAAAAAAAAAGAATAGTTCAAAATGATTTTCAAAAAAATAGTTCAAAATAATTTTTAAAAAAATAGTTCAAATGATTTACGAAAAAATAGTTCAAAATGATTTTCAAAAAAATAGTTCAAAATTATTTTCAAAATTATCCTTAAAAAAACGCTTAACCTTAAAAAGCTCTAAATATTTCTAGAAATAATTTTTAAGACAAACCTTAAAAACCTAAATATTTCTAAAGAAGTCTTTCTAAATTTAACCGTAAGCAAATTTTCTAAATCTTTCTAACAAAACAAAAGTTCCAAGTATAAACTTTACATTAGTTGAATTGTATAAACTCATATTATTTACATCCGTTCTTTTAAACGGAAACAGCTTGATAAGAAATATTTTATTAAATAGAATCATGCGAAACACGTCTTTCTTTTGAAAGACTGTTTCGTGTTTTTTTAGAAATTTAGAAATGATAAATAAGAATTTCAATAAAACACAATCAGGTACTGAACAGCTGAAATTATTTCGTTAGGTCAAATATAGTAATTAAAAATTTACAGAAATAAATATTTGAATCTACTCTTAAAAAGGTACCCTTATGTCTGAACTTGTAATTTTTATGAAATAAAATTTTGTTTAAATTATCCATAGTCTGTGTCGATAGAAATGATGACCATTAGGCTTGTTGCCATTATTACACATATTAACTCTAAGAACTAACTTGTAAATTTGCTTCTTGTGGATTGCTTTCAAATCAATCTCCTCCACTATTTATACTAAACCGAATAGAACTTTGAAATAAACTCACACGTTGATCTGAATCTCATATTATGTAAAAAAAAACTGAATACAAGAGCGAAGTAAATTTATCGAGATAAAAAACAAAAACACCCTGAGCAGATTAATGGAATAAATACTTACTAAATGTACTTTGCCGTACTATTTGAAACATTTACTTATAATGGATATAATGTACAGCAGGAATGATCGACTAAGATGAGATCATGTTAAACGTTAGTAAGCTGAAGGATACACAATATAATCAAAATTTGGCCATAAAGGATCACACGAGAAGAATTTCAAAATTGTTTTCAAGTAAAACTAGTTTGCTAACATCACACACACACACACACACACACACACACACACACACACACACACACACACACACATATATATATATATATATATATATATATATATATATATATATATATATATATATATATATATATATATATATTGGTAGAGATCTGCACTCAAATTCTCTCTTGCCCTGTCGACTGGGGCTGAAGAATACACCGACTGCATCTTTGCTGAGGGGTAGGACTCCCCAACGAGCGACCTGGATATGACACTAAAAAATCTGGTGGTGAGGTTCCAGTAATGCTGGAACTTTGGGGAATGCGGTGTATCCCTTCGTTGTTATCTCTCCCCGTGTGGTAGGACTTGACAGGTTCCTATCTACGAGTTAAATAGAACTAAACTCTTTACTTATGCTAAACTGAATTGTTTGAAATAGAACTATATTTGACATTGAAGCAACGTACTAATGTTAAACAGAATTGCTTGAAATAAAACTGTTTTAAAATAGAACTAAACTGTGTAATTTTGCTAAACCGAATTCTTTTAAATATAACTGTTTTTGATATTGAAACTGTGTAATCATGCTAAATTGAACTGTTTTAAATAGAACTGTTTTGACAATCAACTGAACAATAATGACATTTAACTTTTTATAAACGAAAACTATACATATACTGAACTGGATCTTTTTAAATTTAATTCGCCGTTAAATGATCTGAAAAGAGTTAATTCGCCGTAAAACAAAACAACCATCAAACCATCAACTTCTCTCCCTATAGCTATGCGTAAATAGTTGGGTAGACTGTTTTTTAAACTTTGGTATGGCAACCAGTCTAGGAGAAGGAAAATTTCTAATGTAAAGCAATTCAATTCCATTTGAAAATTGACATTGGGCTGATAAATACACACACATTGACATACAAATACACATACAACATTATATATATATATATATATATATATATATATATATATATATATATATATATATATATATATATATATAACGAGAATGAGAAAAAGACAGAGGAAGGGAGAGTATCGTATGGTAATACGATAAACAATATCTACCAGTAAAAAATGAAATAAAAACACAAAGATAGATACTCACAGTAGATCTCTAAATACAAATATAACTGATCTTTTAACAAATTCATTTGATAACTAAATAGACAGTTATATATGGAAATATTTGCATTAATAGATAGATAGATTGATAGATATGGAAAGACAGAGATAGATAGATAGATAGATAGATAGATAGATAGATATGGAAAGACAGATATAGATAGATAGATAGATAGATATGAAAAGACTGAGATAGATAGATAGATAGATAGATAGATAGATATGGAAAGACAGATATCGATAGATAGATAGATAGATAGATAGATAGATATGAAAAGACTGAGATAGATAGATAGATAGATAGATAGATAGATAGATAGACAGACAGGTTAATATATAGATATGAAAAGACTGAGATAGATAGATAGATAGATAGATATGGAAAGACAGATATCGATAGAGTGATAAGTTAATATATAAATATGAAAAGACTGAGATAGATATATACTTTGATAGATAGATAGATAGATAGATAGATAGATCAGTAGAAGTATATAAAGTTGAACTACCATTCTCAGTAGGGGATAGGAAGTTCCATCGAAATAGTTTGAAATAGATTTCTAAATATTGTGATTGATTACTTGAATAATGGACCCTGTGAGTAAACCCGATATGTTTGTTTTCATTTTATTTTATTTTATTTTTTGTTGCTTTTTTTAATATATTTCCAAATCGACATGCTAACCCCCGTTTTAAGTTTAACTTCTAAGACTTCTGCCCTCGTCAAACATTCTTTGTTGATGATCAACAACAATTTCTGTCCACCTCACCCACATCACTGTTTGTTATGGGACGTCCCAATGAAACAGAATACTAAAAAAAAAAAAGAATACAAATGAAAGCCCCTAATTTAACAATTCTATTCCTTGTAGTTCTTGTATGAATACATTTCAAACGAAGACACCCTACGGGCTCAATGACGATGTCGAAGTTGTCGTACTTGAGTCACTTTGAGATGTAGTTAATGCCTACTCTTATAAAAATGGTTCGTTGATATAGGGAATTCATTGGGAACGTATAAGGACGGTTGAATATTTGCGTACGCATGCGCACGCACACGTACATTAACTACAACATACGCGGATATATATAATCTAATATGCACCAATGACTATTCCGCGCCTTTTTTTGTGGGTGCCGTAGAATACACAAAGTGCATCTCTGTTAAGGGGTAAGCGGACTTCAACAACTACGAATGTCTTGGATAGGACACTTAACCATCTGATTGTTTGTCTTCTGTTCTAGAGCTTTGGAGAATGTAGAGTACACATTTATTGCCATTAATCCCTGGAGTACTCGGATTCGGAGTGGTAGTTACTGTTTGGGCCACATCTATGAGTAAAACAGGAATATGTAATCATTTTCTAAACTTGAAACCATTTAACCGGGTTCAAAGAAATTACTGATGTTAAATGTTATTATAAGTATTACATATTGAGTCCGTTGAACTGGGAGTAAAGAAATGAGCTATGGTTCTTTT
>OY757905.1:127422285-127489785 GCA_963585895.1 Sepioteuthis lessoniana | reverse complement strand
ATTTCAAAGCTGCCAGCCAAGAAAAAGTAATTAGAAATGGAAAGAACATTTCAAGAATCTACAGGGAAAACCCTCCAGAAATTATTGATAAATCCATCCGGAGAATTATTCATAGCCAACGGCAGCTTTTGGAGCAAAAAAAAACTTGCTAATTGCAGACAAAAATCAAAAGCCAAAAAACTGCAAGCCTCGACGAAATACCTCCAGAAGAAGGGAAAACAAGGTAATTTGATGATATATTCCTTCAATCATACATGAAATACAATAGAAAAATCGACAAAAAAGGCTGCAGTCTTCCCTTTCTTAAGAAAGTTGCCTCGGAATCATCAAGAACAATTGATGTATAATTATTGAAGCTATAACCGCTGAGTTTTATTTTGTTCTGATTTTAAAATGTATCAAGCTTGAAATCAAGCAATTACTCAGGTGTTATGTTTTGACATTTTGACCCAGCCAGAAATGCCATTCGAGGTGATGCACCGGAAGGAAGTGACACATTCTAATGGCAGTTATGAGAGGAAATCGTGTGGGCGGAAATTGGCTGATGAAATGGGACGAGGTAAAAAAAAATCTCATTATACTCTCATAGACTGACTCACCGGAAGAGAGTGACCTCTGAACTGCATGACAGTTATTTCCGCTCGATGACGATCACACAGGCCATTCTAAAGCGAGCGGAAGTGACACATCCCGATTGCCAGATATCGGAAGAAATTGCGGAGGCGTGTAGGCGTGTCCATATCACCGCGTGGGAGTTTGAAGGTAATATAAGGCCGACGAATTGAACAGAGGACAGTTGAAGACAGTTGAGTTGAGGCGAGAAAGTTGGAGAGGAGATAGATGAGTTGTAGTAAGGAAAGCCAGCACCCAGCAGAGTGGACTCCAGTGCTCCGGTTGAGCAGCCATGAAGAACGAGAAAGACACAACGCTGACGGCCATAACTTCGGGGTCAAAATATTTCAGTTAGGTTCGGTCTCCACGCAAACTTTGAACAACCCTTTCGAAACTTACAAATAAAGTGAGAGATAAATATTTTGTTAAAGAAGTCTTCCTGCGTCGTTTATTACTGCGTCTGTTTATTTATTGTGTCGTTATGATGCTGGAGATGACAATATAACACAGGAAAAATCATCGGAGTATGAGCAAAAATGAGCAAAAATCATGGGACAACGCTGTTGGATGTCACCAAGGCATTTAATTTCATACACAAAAAGAAGATGTGGCAAATACTACATGCATATTCACCCCCTCCAAGAATCTGACACTGATAATGATGCTTAATAAGAAAACACGGAAGCAATGGTTCGCTCAATTGATGGAGGCACACACAATATATATATATATATATATATATATATATATATATATATATATATATATATATATAACTGCGGATGCACTGATTGGGAATATTAACAGGAGCGTCACAGCACCCAGGCGGCCAGTCAGACAACTTCTGATGTTGATTATCGGTGCAATTTCATGATTGTGCAATAGTTTGTGAATTATTACGAATAAAAGCTTTATTTTGGAAAATTTTCTTCTTTTATAGATGCTACCAATAGTCTTTTACATGTTTGGTGGCCAACCTATACGACAGGCATTATTCTGACCTAGAATTTTTAGTTAAAAATCCTGAGGTCGAACTATCTAGCAGGTAATCTGGTACACCACAATTTACGGTAATCTGGGACTCATAATCACGATAGATTCTGATCCTAAATGTATGTATGATCACGTTACGTACTGTTACTAAGAGTTCATCGAAATATATATATATATGAACACGTTCTGTACCGTTACTAAGAGGTCATCCGTATATGTGTATGTATGATTACGTTACATACTGTCACTAAGAGGTCATCCATATTAATGAATATATTATCACATTACATTCTGTGACGAAGAGAACATCGATATATATGTATATATGATCTCATTGCATAATGTCACTTAGAAGTCATCCATATATATGTATATATGATCACGTTACATACTGCTGCTTAGAGGTCATCCATATATATATATATATATATATATATATATATGTTATCCCTTTACATACAGTTACTAAGAGGTCATAAATAACTATAAGATTACGGGTTTGTTTTGACTGAATTGGTCTTTTATATTAATGATCACGCAACTTGTTTTTCCTTAGATTGATTTTGTTTCTTTTTTTTAATGGCATATCAATCTTTATAAGTTATTTAATGCCAAATACACCCTTCTAGAAGAACAGTAGTTGTGATATTTAACTCATAGCTGGGAGTATGCAGGGGTCCTTACCTTTTCCAAGAGTATTAGTTCAAAAGGGAACGTAATAACGAGACTGCAGCACGAAATCGCTAACTACAATTCCGCAGTCAAACGCTTTAACCATTACACCACGAGGACCCCCTCCGTTATTTCCTTTGAGGTTATTCATAAATATGATGATAGTACATGTTGATCATTTTATTGTTAGTCCTAAGTAATCCATTTTTGAATTGCAGATTTTCTTTGCATTCTAACCTCGGTGATATATATATATATATATATATATAGGAACAGCAGTTTATATAATGACTTGATTTCAACTCACTCGGTTAGAAAAGTAACAACATTTTGACTGGTCGAAGAAATATACATATAATACGTCGTACTGCTGGAAACTATCCAAAAAGCTATCATAAAGGTACTCACATTCAATAGTTACCTTTATATACATATATATATATATAGAGAGAGAGAGAGAGAGGAATAAATGAAAAGCAAGGTAAGCCAAAGAGAAAAATTCCGCTCTCTTTCTTCTATATCTTTTCTCTCTCATTCTTCGGTTCTTTCCTTTTCTTTCCTTCCTTCTTTTTTCTCCTTTTACTTCATTATTTCTCCTGTTTGTTCTATTTGTTCTTCATCATTGTCTTAAACATTCACGTGACATATCTTTTGATACGAACGCAGGTTTATTCATTAAACGGTTACTCCTTTCTCTATGTAAATGATTTCCTCCTCGTTTTGTATTTCATTAAAGATCCATCGGTGATCTACCCTCATTCGATATCATCCTTCCTGGTCCTGAAGATGGTTCATTGAAACTGAAACGTTATAGCGTCGTCTTTCTTTTACATTAAATTCTTCTCTTTGGATTACCTTGTTTTTCAATTTTTTCCCTATATCGTTGGATTCATTTCCATTTGTTTACTTTCATATATTTATATATATATATATATATATATATATATATATATATATATATTTCGTGTTTTTGGAAATTTCAAAAATGCGTAACAGGATGGAAATAAATTTATAATCCTATGTGACCAGTTTTGTTGTTTTTCTTAATATATATATATATATATATATATATACAATACCAGTCAAAAGTATTGTGCTACCCCCAATATTTTATTTCTCATCCTAAAAGTGTTATTTTTTTAATGAAACAAGTTAAGAGTTACTTTAGTTTTATTCATAATACTAAATAAGAATCTTTTTGAGCCATGTTGAATGCAAATTAAGCCAAGAACCTTAAGTTTTTTATTTATTAAAATGACCTCCTTTGGCCGCTATCACGGCTTCACAGATTCTTGGCATTGCTTCTTTGTTTTTTAATGGCATATCAACCTTCTTGGGTCATTTAATACCTAATCCGTCCTTCTATAAGAACAGTAGTGGTACTATTTAACCCATTGGAGGATTAGGGGGTCCATATCTTTTCCAAGGGGATTTGTCCGAAAGGTAACGTAATGGCACGACAAGAGTTCGAACCTGCTTCCTACGATTCCGCAGTCTAGCACATTAACCATTACACCACAAGGACATCCCTTTGGCATTCTTTCATCCAATGACTGGAGGTTGTCTGAAGATAAGTCTGCCCAGCTTTTTTGCTAGAGTTGTCATAGATAAGCCGCACTTGTGGCTAATGTTTTGGTCAAGTTCATTCCACACAAATTTAATGGGATTTAAGTTCGTTGATTGGGCCAACAATGGCATCAGTTAAAAGAACATGCTGTTCTTCTTTTCTTTTCATAGACTACTGGTAGAATTTACTTGTATTCTTTGGGTCATTATCTTGCATGAGTGCAAATCCCTGACAACCAACAAGCTGCGTTCCAGTTCGGATTGCATGATGCTGCAGTATGCTGTGATAGCCACTACGATTCAATAAGCCTTTAACCTGACGCAAATAACCGACTTTGCGATCGGCAAAACTCCGTCATACCATTAACAGAGTCTCCTCCATGCTTTACTGATGGTTTAATACAGGTGGTTGTTGTTTTATCACCAGCTCTTCGCCGAACATAGACTCTCCTATTTGACCGAAAGATTTCGAATTTTGATCCATCCATCCAAAAGACTTTATTCCACTGCTCTATAATTTCCAGTCTTTGTGCCCCTTTAGCCCACTGGAGCCTTTTGATATGGTTTACTTGCCTTTAAAGTAGTTTCTTTATAGTAATTCTGCCCTATAGGTCAGCTTTCCAGAGTCTTCTTTTCACGGTGGATGTTAACACATTTTTTTCACAATATTGGTTTTGTTGTAGTGATGTTGGAGCAGTCATCATTCTGTTTCACAAGTTGGTGACACATAAATGTTACTCTGTTCTGGTTGCTACTTTTGGTCTTGTTTTATACTGTTTCATGATGTCTCCTAAAAGTGTAATCCATCGTAGTACAGTCATTTTCTTTTATTTTTTTGTAATAAAAAAGAAAAATTCCTTCGAATCAATTTTTCAAATAATACCTACGAGGTGCATATAAGTTTCCAGATTTTTTTCGTATGGGCACTTCTTTTATTGATAGTACCCACATGAAACTCTAGTCCTCTTCGAAGTAATCTCTTTCAGCTGCAATGCAGTTGTACCGTTCCAACAACTTCTGGAAGGCCTCATGGAAGTCCTCTTGTGTGAGCGTGTCCATGACCTTCGTCACAGCCTCTTTCAGCTCCTCAATTGTCTCATAACGAAAGCCTCTGAGCTTAGGGAATAACCAAAAGTCACAGGGAGCAAGATCTGGTCAATAGGGAGGGTAGGGAATTGTCTTGATACCCATCTTGGTCAAATTGTCTGTGACAACGATGAAGTTGTGGACTAGTGCATTGTCCTGCTGGAAATGCCACTGACCCGATTTGAAGAATGCTGGCCTCTTCCGACAGAATCTCTTCCTAAGCTCCCTTAAAACCTCAACATAGTAACCCTAACCCTAACCCTTCGGCCAATCAATTCTGGTGTATGGACTTCCTTATTCCTCCCACACCTCTCATCATCCCTCACAGACTCCTTACCTTCCTTGAATCTCTTATACCACTCAAAAACTCATGCTCGATTCATGCAAGATGCCCCAAAAGAGGTTTGAAGCATTCCATACGTTTCTGTGGCATTTTTTCCAAGTTTAAAACAGAATATTATTGCATATCGTTCTTCCTCACGTTCATATTGAATTTTTGAAATTCACCAGCTGTGACAATCGGGCTTTAAAAGGGTGTATTCCAATTGTTGCTGTAGCTGTTCACATGAATCTGAAATCATAAAAATTGGTCAGTCATCTCATAAGATGTATAGCAATAACATACTGAATTTTCAAGAGTCTACGACAATTTGAAATGCCTGTGCAAAAAACAGTCTGGAATCATGTCGTATGCACTTCGTATTTCTATTAGAGTTGAAGTTTCTGAGGAAGAGTTGTATTTAATATAATAAATAAAAAGCATTGTGGTGTTTAACTTGTTTCATTAAAAATAACACATTTACGATGAGAAATACAAATTTTGGCGGGGTGGTCAAATACTTGCGATCTGTAGTATACTTATGAAAAGCTAGAAGTTTATTTTCGTTATGCCAATAACATATTTTGTTTGTTCAATAATGAAATGGAAGCTGATTTATTTTTCATTTCCCTTAGTAATGTTTATCCAGCCATTAACTTAACACTAGAAAAAGGAAATAATTTTTCTTTTCCCCTTGTAGAGGCCTTTGTTTGTTGGACTGCTTCCTGTTTTTTTACATCGATATACAGAAAAAACACATATGTACTGGTTTGCATACTCGTTGGAACTCTTTCCGTCCTACTAAACAAAAAATACTTTATTCAAGTCTTTTAAAAATAGGGCTTTAATGATTTGCTCTAAGTCTAAGGCTTATGAAGAGATTTAATTTATTTTTGGATCTCTTGGTAATAATGGTATTTCATTAAACTTTGTAAAACCTGTAATTTTAATCCAATTCAACCAGTTTCTACAAAAAAATCTCTTGTTTACGCTTTCCCTAATTAGGTAATATTACCTTTATGTTCGCTGAGGGAATTTCAACGGCCATGCAACCATGTTATTTTTCAGCAAACACAAGAGTGGTATTTCATTTTAAACTGATCCTAATACCCGCACGAAAGGACGTTCTGCCACCCCATCATAATAGCTCTTTTATTTACTTTGATTGTAGCTTCGAAGTGTATTCTATAGGCAGAATTACCAAAAGACTGGATGTTAGGATCAAGCAACATGTACCAGCTAAAGTCCGGCACCATACCTACATCACCGCCGACGTTCTGATTAATACATACATGTCTTCTATCGCAGATCACCAAATAAAGATACCGTAAGTACGCCTGTAAATTTAGTGCCAACTTATTCTCTACCTCGAGTACGGTGCACTCTTATTTCATTTAAAATTTAAGTAATTATTTATATTATGTCAAGTCAGTCTTACCTCTGTTTACTGAGGGAATTTTTACTTGGATTCAACATAGTTTAAATCTAACCCCACCGTTATTTTCCTTCTTTTCTATTACGATTCTCCAAATCCATTTTTTCCATTCTCAATTTTTTAAGCATCTCAATCATAGCTCTGACGAGAGGAGTGCGAAATGATATAGCTAGCCTTTTCATTTTTTACATTCTAATTTTCACTATGATTAATTGATATGCTCTTCTTATATATGTCCTATAAGAATTTGACAAAAACTGTATATGGAAGTTAAAAGGCTGTTTTCTGAGTTTTAGGGTAACATCTTTTTCTGGTACCATGCAGTGAAATTCTCTCCTCGGTCACCAATTGAACCCTTCATGTTTTCAACCGACTTCGTCTCACCATAAAAATCGCTATATTCTTTTCAAAGTGATAGATAGATAGATAGACAATATAAAAAAGTTGACTGAAATGAGAGAGAGCGAGAGAGAGAGAGAGAGAGAGAGAGAGAGAGAGAGAGATAGCAGACTAAGATAGATATATCAACGATATGAAAAAGTTGATTGAAATGATAGATAGATAGATAGATAGATAGATTAACAAAATGAAATTGTTGACTGAAATGAGATAGATAGATAGATAGATAGATAGATAGATAGATAGATAGAGAGAGGGGGGGAGGAAGATAAAGCAGACTAAGATAGATATACCAACGATATGAAAAAGTTGATTGAAATGATAGATAGATTGATAGATATATAGATAGATACACAGATAGATAGATAGATAGATAGATAGATAGATAGAGTTTGATGGATATCGTTAATTATATTTATCAATCTATCTAAACACGGACTCATAGTAATATTTCAAGAATAAAATAATATACAAAAATCAAAATAACTTTCTACCTTTATCCTAAGTTCTCGGTATTTTATAATCTTTAGTGTCACTCATAATTTTATTTATAGTTTTTTAACTTCTACTTTCTGAAATGTTTTTCTTATTTTTTTATTTTTTTCTCAACTTTTTGATTTTTTTCTCATCGTATTTTTTAATAGTCCAAGACTGTAAAGTGCATAGTTTGATTAATGGAGATTGCCTGTACTCAATGAACTTGGCTAAGACTGGTCAGTTTAAAGATAAATCAATGATTTATAAGTGTATTAACATTGAATGTATGCATATCTGTACATCAAAGCAAATATTAACATAATTCTTTGATTGTGATCACACACACACACACATACACACACACACACACACATACACACACACACACACACACACACACACACACACACACACACACACACACACACACATATATATATATATATATGTGTGTGTGTGTGTGTGTGTGTGTGTATATGTGTGTATTTGACTCCATTATAGCTGCCATTTTCTTCGTTTACTAGAGGACATAGAACTTTCCAAAGGTCTGTAAGATATGAGAATTAATGACCCGCTAAAACATAACATGTTGTCGGAGGTCTTGAACTAAAGTGTTCTCCTTCTCCCTGTCTGTTCCGAAAAAAAACAACAACACAAAACCCAGTGTTTCCTAATATTTCACCTGTAACTTGGTATAGAAGAAATGCCTTATACCTTTCCTTTCAGGGGACAAAACACCATTATCCTTAACCCGAAGCACTTTAACCGCTATTTCACCAGACATTTTAAGTAGTTTATATATATATATATATATAAATATATATATATATATATATATATATATATATATATATATATATATATATATATATATATAAAGGATAGAAAACTGAAAATAAGGAAAGTTTTGCTTGAAAAGAGTATCCGATTTTATTATATCCGTGTAGGTATAAAACTTATAAAAAAATTGACCACAAAATCCCTTACATAAATTCCGCGTGTTTTACTCAATAAGTGGCCAATCAAGGGTATATAAAGCACGAGGTGTTGTCACGTAATAAAATACTATTTTTCGAAACATTTACTAGAATGAAATAATGTAATTTGGTGTTAGTACACCTGATATTCAAACGGGATTTTATTTTTCAGTCCAAAATAATGGAATTAAACAGTTTAATGTTGTAGATGACAAAGGAAACTTTTTTCTGAAATGTCGACGGTTAGATTTTGATTCGCTTCTTCCAACATGTTTTAAACATTTAAAATACATATTTTTTCTTGCTGGAAAAGTCTGCTTTTTATAGCCACCTTATATATGGAAGTATAAAATGAAAACGAACCTGACTGTACTAAAATAATAGGAAAACAATGTAATGCAAAAATAAAGAATTTATTATTGACGGTAAAGTCAACGTTAAAACGAAGCTAAAAATGAAACCGAAACGTTTTAACGTTTATTTTTCATTATAATAAATTCATCACTTTTGGATTACTTTGTTTTTCCATTATTATCTTATATATATATATATATATATATATATATATATATATATAAATGGCATAATGGTTTGAGTGTTCGCCAATGGCCCGGGAGACCATGGTTCAGTTCCCAGGTCGAGTCATACTATAGACTCAAAAAATGGTAATTGGTTCTTCCTTGGTTAACACTCGGCATTATAAGGTAAGGATCAAGGGTAAAGTGGAGCAATTTACGGAAAAGAAGTAGCGCCCTCTCCTGCACCTTGGTGTAGTAGCTATCAAAAAGGGAGCCTATGTGTCACCCTCGACTACAGTCGCCAACTTTACTTATATATATATATATATACATATATACATGTGTGTGTGTGTGTGTGTTGAAATGATAGTTTGTGGTGAATTTGACAAGATAGATAACTCAAACACTTCTAAAGGTTTAGTAGTCGTGATATTTCATTCTTTTATTCAGAGAATTTCTTCTGACTAAACAAATAGACAACATAACGGAGAAAATAAAGGTTTAAAAAGAGGATGGAGAGGGTCCAAAAAATAGAGGCAAGTAAGGTCAGAAATTGAGATAAGACCGTCTATTTTTTCATTTACTTAGAAGTAGAAAAACTAAGAAAATGTTTAGTCTAAGGAAGTTCTTGGAATAAAAGAATTAAATATTACTACTCCTAAACCTTTGTAATCTTTTGATTTATCCAACTTTCCACTTAGTTTCATCATTATATATATATATATATATATATATATATATATATATATATATATATATATATATATATATATCCCCACTTGTCATTTATCTAATTTACTTCTTTTTTAGAAATGTAAAAATCCATTGAAAGAATATTTTTATAATATTTTTCTCTATAGTGTGATGGTCATCTGAAGAGGATGGTTTCTCGTAGCCAGATAAAATAAATTTATAATAGCCAAATGACAGTTTGTTGATTTTTTCTAATGTGTCTCTGATAATAATAATATATGTGTTGGTTTGACCTCGGCTGCCCTGTCGGGGAGACTTGCAATGCACCTTTCGGACACAAGTTCAGTGGCTCAGCATTTGAGGGAACATTCATGCCCAGCAGCACAGCTACGGAAAATTCTCACCGACAACACAACAATATTGGAGCATCAAAATAATAAACAAAAACTTCAGATTCTCGAAGCATTACATGTCGGAAACCTGCGGCCGACACTTGATAGAATTAATTTTCAAACCAGTGCTAATGTACTTAAATGTCTTTAGCTACTGGCGCTGGGTATGGAGTCATATTCAAGGACAGACGCCAAAACCTTCAACGGCAGGGACGCCCTTACACAGTAGTAATATGCTAGGGCAGGGGTTATATCACTTTTGTAATAGATCCTCCCCTGATGATGGCCCAAAGTCGGGCAGAAAGTGCTAGGGATACATACAACTATGGACAATACATAGATCAATTCCCCCAGAATGCGATAGAGGTTGTGCGGGAACTCGAAAGGATCCAAGGGAGGGTGTGTGGACATAGAATGTCTATTGTGTTTGGTGGAATTTGCGTTAACGAAGAAATGCTGCCTAAATATACATCTATATATATATATATATATATATATATATATATATATATGCGAAAATATTATTCAAAGGATATATTAATCTATAAATTATAATATATCTACGTTTAACAGTTCGGTTTTTTCCCTTAAAGCATATTCTGGGTGATATTAGTATGTAATGTTATAATCCCTCACCAGAAAATAGTTTCTCATAGAAAAAATTATGAGACAAATTACTGAGAAACTTTTAAGGGTTCTATTATCATGAATAGCTTGCTGTTTTTAAAACGTTTGTGACGTAATTAGCGTTCGATTTCTTGTTCATTTATTGATTTACTTATTTTTTCTTTGATTTCTTCTTTCTTTATTTAAAAGAAATGAGAGGAAAGTAAAATGTGTGTGTGTGTGTGTGAGACAAATTCATCTATTTTGCATCTACTTAAGTATAAGGAGACTGTGTTCTTTTGCCTTGTATAGGCAGGTGTGTAGTAACAAAACTCTGAATTAATACAAGCTGTACTCTGGTAAAAAAAATATGACTTACTGAGTTTGAGTGCTTGGACAACTACATTTTCAAAATAATCTTCTTCGGGCATTTTTATTACACTTTTAATTCTTCACACTTTTACTCTTACAATTTTTTTAAAAGATGATTTTTATTTAAGATATATTCTTGCGTATATTTTCAAATCCATGTTTTGAATTAATCTTCTATGTTTGTGGAATTTTTTTTTTGCTATCCTCACTGTTTTTCTCCGTCACTTAATTACACTTTTAAATCTTGTTTTTCTTTTGAGGTTGTATCTTGTTCATGTCATCTGAAAATATTTAGATATCTGAAATTAAACATAAATCAAACTAATCTATCTATTGGTCAATCTCTCTCTCTCTCTCTCTCTTTCTCTCTCTCTCTCTCTCTCTCTCTCTCTCTTTCTATATATATATATATTGGTAACATATTCTATTTTATACATGCTTTATTATGCAGAGGGTCACTTGCTGTTTTTCTATTCTATCTTTTATTCCTTCAAGGTTTCGCAAGAGACCCTCGACACCTGGATGAAATGAATACTGAAAGGCTAGGTATTTTCTCAAGTACAACGACTCATACAAAAACTTAAAAAGGTTAAAGATAAAATAGGCTAACACAATTTATATGTCCTATCTAATCAAATAACACACACACACACACACACATACACACACACACACACACACACGTATATAAGTTCTAAGCCTAACTAGCCTAATCGATTGGGACCGTAAAGTACACCGACTGCATATCTATAGAGGTGTAAGGCTCCCACAGCGAGTGTCCAGGATATGACATTAAACAATCTGATTGTGAGGATCCAGTAATGGCGGAGCTTAGGGGAATACGGAGTACCCTTTCATAGGCATCGCTCCCTGGTCCACTTTGGCTTGGAGTGGTATGCCTGACAGGGTTATATCTGTGGGTCAAATAGAACAGTTTGACATTTAAACAGTATGCAAACAAAAAACATGCTAACTGGGAATTTTTGCTAAACTGAATTGTTTGAAAGAGAACTGTTTTTGACAATTAAAGTGCATACTTGTGCTAAACTGAATTGTATGAAATAAAATTGTTTATTTGTATAAAAATAGATTTGATATTAAATTACTACAATGATTAAAATGCCATAAAACCAGACCAAAGCAAACCCAAAAATATATCTGTAAAACAAGGTTTGACATTAAACAACCAACAATGGTTGATATTCTATGAAACCAAATCAAACCAAATCAATATAAGCCTAACACGGAAAGAAGATCATTGGTTATCATTTCAGCTGTGGCAAAATGATATTATTTTTAAAACTAAATAAAATCAATATAAGATTTTCTAGTTTTATAAGGAGCGATTGTTGTATACCCATAGTACAACTACACGTATATATATACAAATGTACACTTATATACGGAAATATCATTAACCGGTAATGACGACTTCAAAAAACGAACGAATGCACTTCTTTACAAAAATATAAATTTCTCACACTTTATTTTCGAAAGGTTGATGTTCTGTCATGTGTGAGAGATGAGTGGAGACAGGGACAGATTGCTATATTGACGCAAGTTCTTCTCTTGACCATTGCAGCACTTCTTCTGCATCTTGGCTTGGGTTGCTCAACTGTGGGTCACTGAGGGCTGCACAGCTCTCAGTCTGCAAGTTGGTTCTCACACTGGCATTCCTGTCTTAACTGACCGACGGCTGCGGGCACCCTGTCTATATTCTTTCTTAACACCCACCTGCTTCCGCTCTTTTTCGGCTTATTTATACAGGTGCATCTCTTGATTGACGGCTCAGTCGAAGGTCAATATATAACAGGATAGCGTGTTACCAAAACAAAAATGTTCAACTATGTCACTTCTTTCTGAGTGAGGCCTCGAATGTCTGGAACTATATTGATCATATCGAAATTTTATCTAAGCCATAAAGTAAAACGGGATTTCTTTAAAGTTGTAGTCATGCTAATACTACAATAGTGACGCAATATAAAACTCTCGGGAAAAAAAACAAACTAGAAGGGAACTACGCAAGAATACTGCACAATATCTTGAAAATTCTGAAGGAGCACTCCCCAAAACGGTATCTATAAGGCCACCTGCCCCTACCTATATGAATCCAATTATTCTCCCCCTAGGTATGGGTAAATAGTAGGACAGACTAGGTTCTTCTGCCTTGGTTAGGAAACTAGTCTAGGAGAAGGAAAACTCTGAATTCAAACCTGTAAAACTCCGCTTAAAAATTGACCATGTGTCATATCCTGCCCGAGCGGAGGGGTTGGTAAATAGTATCACAAATTATTCAAATAAGACGAACAAGACATGTTAGGCAGCGGTGGAGAAACAAGGATTTACTGATTAATGACGTTCTCGTATGGACACCGACACTTTAACGTTTCAGTGTTGGCCGACCAGTAAAGACTTATTGACATCAGCTCTGTGCAGATAACGGGTTCGGCCTAAAAGAACTGCCCAGAACGATAGATGAATG
Source organism: Sepioteuthis lessoniana (assembly GCA_963585895.1). Taxonomy (NCBI): domain Eukaryota; kingdom Metazoa; phylum Mollusca; class Cephalopoda; order Myopsida; family Loliginidae; genus Sepioteuthis; species Sepioteuthis lessoniana. The sequence goes on along the minus strand of OY757905.1, from coordinate 127,476,186 downwards.
GGAATGGCCAGTGTGTGTGTGTGTGTGTGTGTGTGTGAGAGAGAGAGAGAGAGAGAGAGAGAGAGAGAGAGTCAAGGAACCTCGTGCAGTCAGCATGACCTAATGATGATGATGTACACACATATACACACACATACATATATACATTTATTTGTGAGTGTGAGTGTGTGGTATAGCTCCATCTTTTCTACCCCCATCTATGGATAAATAGTAAGGCAGAATGGGTTCTTTAGCAATGGTTTGGCAACCAATCAAGAAGGAAGTCTCAAACCAGCTTTAATATGAAAAAGAAAAAAATTATCCCTTAACCCAGTTTGGACGTAGGGAGCGTTATTCATGCAGCGTGTTTTGAGGGGAAAATAGCCTAGTAGAGCCCATCCTTCCTCAGTACTATATTTGATTTGAATTCAGAATTTTCCTTCTCTTAGATTGGTTCACACACTAAGGTTAGTCACCCCTACTCTTAACCCATATCTGAAGGAAAGTAGTAAGATATATATATTTCCCAAGGGTATAAGTACTATAAAAAATTCCAACAATCTCTATCAAAACTTGATAGTGGACAGCCGATTCCCACTTCCTACGATGATAACTGTTTAGCAGCGAGCGCCTCTGCTTAAAAATTAATCTCGTGCAGAGGGCTTCCAATAGTGGAGGGGTTCGGTAAATATACATATAGAGATAAACAGAATGTTCTTTTAAACAGCAAAGAGCTATTGAGTTAGTAAAAGTTTGTGTGCTGTTGGACTAGACTCCAAAACTTAACAGGCATTTAGAGTCCATGTTATGAATCTGTGGATTGTTGAGGAAAGCCAGTAAATAAAGACAGACACAGGTAGGCGTCTTCATACCTGCAGTTAGCTTCAAGGACACAAAGGCCGTACTTCCTCGTATACATGCGTATTCACAACTTCCTTTAGACACCGTGAAAGTTGCGTTTAAATTTATATGACTCTACATGAATACCCAGCCACGTCTGTTTGCATAATAAGTGCACATTTCTTTCTCTTATCGACGCAATGTCTATATGGGCTTCAGGCCGAATAATATATTTGCATCGTAAGTTTTGCCGGCGGGATTGAAAAGGGAGCAGTCAGTGATGGATCGCTGTTTCTTCCGACCGCCCCAAAATTCTCTGACACTGTCCTGGTTAACATTTCTCTGGTCGTTGTACAGGAATGGAGACATTCAATTTATTGGGTTTTCTTCGCGGTTTTTAGTTACGAAAAGCCTGGGAAAATAATGAATCGGCGTGTAGAAAGGGACAATTGAGTCAAGGGTGTACTTTCTCTCCGTCATTTTAAAACGGGTAACGCAAGTAAATATTCGCGTACGAATGAGTGTTTCTGATTTAATGTAAATGTGATTCGGGATCACTTGGCATAGCACAAATTTATACATGTATTCACTGGGTCTTTACAAGCGAGGATGGGAGGGAAGTGATGTTTGTTGTTTTCTGTTCGTACAGAGAATTGAAAGTGATACTGGTAGTTGCGGTGTTCAGTGGAGATATTCCTTCTGAATTTAGGATCAGAAATATACTGTTTTAACAACTAAAGAGTCGGCTAAATTTAAAAAGAGATACCTCTTAACCTTTTCGAGAGAATAAACCCTAAAAATGGAATTAAAATAGAAGAAAAGGAGAAAGATGGTGGGGGTGCTTTCAGCAGGATATTAGTGTTGCACAAGCTTTGCAGATAACAATTCATTCGTAACCAAATATTTATTTCTTGTGACGCTTTTTAGAAAAGAAATGAGAGACAATTTTTTCCACAAAACCTAAAAGAATTCGAAGCACAAGATAATAATGGATCAAGCAATTTTCCTCTGTAAAAAACTATTTTTCTATAGAATCGTCATCACTCTTAAGAAAGCAGTTTCAAATATGATTATTCCTCTTATATCGCAATTTCTTAAAGCGCCAGTCACTGATGCTGGTGGTATATCAGTAGAGGTTGAATGTTGTCATTAATATGCCTTAATTCAATGTAACATGTCACAAATAGCAACCGAGCACCAGTCAAAATAGCATCTTACCTAAAACCAGACGTGTAACCTTTAAAACATCCATTAAAATTTTTATCCTTCCTGTGCCTATTTGGAAATATTTTATCCATTAGATCTGAAGAAGTCCTGTTATTTTTAGGGTTATTGATTCTTATCAATACTCATAGCAGGATAGAAATAAATTTATAATCCTCATGTGACCGGTTTTTGTTTTTCTTAAAGAAATTATTGCTATGTGATGTCAGTTACATTGAGCTATTTGCCAGGAAAATTTAAATGTTCATAGTTGAATGATTTTTTGTCCTGACGGAATTATACCTGACTTCGGTTTAACTGGACCGAATAATACACACACACACACACACACACACACACACACACACACACACACACACACACACACACACACATATATATATATATATATGTATATATATAAAGATAAATATATCATAAAGATAAATATAAATACATTAATTATTCAGTTAAAGAAAGATAACGATCAATAGTTTTAATTTATATAGTTAACGGCATATCAACACCTTATGAGTTATCTAATGCCAAAATTCAACTCATTTCTACATATCTGATGAAAATAAGAATGACATTTTCTGTGTTCAATAGAATTTCTTAAAACTATATATACTTTTTTATTTGATATGGAATGAAAGTACCAATACTCCGGGTCATAGTGGACATGAGAGTAAAGGCAAAGAAGGAGTACTCTATACTCCTTAGATATCTAGAACTGGGGCTTCACTATCAGGTGCAGTTTAGTTTCATACTGAGGACCCTCCTTTCGGTGGGGTTACCTCTCCGCAATCATCGTATTCTTAGCCCTAGCAATCGGATCAATTTGAATTACTGGTTACAGAGTATTTATACTTGATTCGGTTTCTTTGTTTAACGGCACATTAACCTTTATGGGTTATTTGATGCCAAAGAAATCCTCTAAAGGACAGGTTTTTTTTTATCTATATTTAGGTAGATATTGAGGTCCGTACTTTCGTAAGAGTACCAGTCTGAAAGGGAACTTAATACCACGGCCAAAGTTCGAACTTGCTTATTCCAATGTCACACAGAATAGAGGAGCAATAAATTCCTCGCTTTAATGCCAAAGATTTTCTTCCGGAAAAACAGAAAAGATGTTGCAAGGAAACAAGACGAACAAGTGACCGGGTATTTATAGATCGGCTCTTCCTGAAGGAAGTTAAAACAAGAAAGAAACATGTTGACAACAAAAAGGCCTATGATATTGTTCTCCAAGTTTGAATGATAGAACACCAAAAAATGTTTAAAATATCCGACAAAATCATAAACTTCATCACAAAAGCCATGGTAAGCGGAATTACCAACAAGAGAGAAAACCTTAGAAGAGATTAAAATGTTGTATAACCGTAATACAAATATAAGCGGAAACATAATCAAACATAATTTACGAACTTCAATGAACGAATGAATACACTTCTTTATAAAAATACATCTCTCACACTTTATTCTCGAAAGGGTTGATGTTTCTGTGGTGTGTGAGAGATGGGTAGAGACAGGGACAGACTGCTATATTGACCCAACTTCTCGACAATCACGCTGTGTTATCTTCAAGAACCCACTTGGCACTTCTTCCGCATCTTGGCTGGTGTTGCTCAACCGGGGATCGCTAAGAGCCACAGCTCTCAGTGGGGCGTTCTCAGTCTGCAAACTGGTTGGCCTTCCTGTCTCCAACTGACTCCACAGTCACCGGCATCTGCTTATATTCTTTCATAACACCAACTTGCATCCGCTTCTTCTTCCGCTTATTTACACAGGTGTATCTCTGATTGACGGCTCGGTCAAATATACAAAAAAAAAATTCAAAGTGGTATCTTCCTGGAAAACTCACGACTTCTTGTTATAGCTATGATGACACTCACTTATATACTTGAGAAATGTTCGAAAGAATAAAAAAATTCAAAATAAGTGGAAATGTTAAACTATATGATATACATGGGCAATATCAAATTAATCGTCAAGAATGACAATGGACTGGTAAAACTTGTACAAATAATAAGAATATAAAGCTAATATATAAGAATGGAAATCGGGATAGAAAAATCTGCCATGCTAAAAAGGAAAAGAATGGGAGAAGAGAAACAATGGAATGAACTGAAATATCATTTAAGGAAGGTATCACAAGATTAGCAGAAAAAGGAAAATTACAAGTACTTAGATATGCAGACTGTAAAAAAAACAATAGATATGAAAGAAAAGTAAGAAAAAAAAAAAACCTCAGAAGATCAAAAAACCCCACTGGCAACAACGTTTTGCAATAGACATCTCACCTTACCAAGGAAAATCTGGCCAGTCGCCCGTGTAAGATACCCAAGGGCCATTCTTTAAATAAAAAAAGGTAAAACTCAAAGAAATGGAACAAAAGACAAAAACGTTGATGACGACGCTCAAATCCTTACACCGAAGAGAATGTGTCAAAAATAGGTTTGACTAGTACTGAGGAGTGCGTAGATACATCAATTAAGGGACTCGTGGGATACGCAAAATAGAGTAAAGGAAGTCTAATTACAGCATCCACTAACAGCTATGATAAAATGATGTCACGTGGTCTGCCACTGAGAAGAGAGAGGTAAGATCAATTTCCCCTACCCCTCCGTGTTTGAATTAACAGGCCCCAAATATTGACCGTTAAAAGAGGAATAAGGAATGTAGGTCAACTCCTCGGCCTGCCTGTTGAAGGAAGTAATGAATCCAGGTCAGAATGAAAGCCAAGAGATGTCTACATTCTGTGACCGGGTGGACAGAGAAGGGGATACAGAGGTCAGTATAGTAGCCCGAAGGAATAGCATGACAGGGGGAGGTAGAGGATGAAGAAGAAAGAGGCCAAATTAGTGGCCAGAACCCTAAAACCGGAAGTAGCACCCTTTTCGTCAGAGGAAATAGGAATAAAGAATTCACTTTTTAGGACGGAGGTTACTGTGAGAGGTCGTGCAGATCTGATGCCAAACAAACTCCCGGGTACCTAACCGGTGAAAAGAAAGGAATGGAGTTTTAGGACAGCAGTTGGTGTGGCAAGATGTGTTGAAACTGTCGCCGAAACTCCGGGGAAAAGCGGAAAGAATTCTCGGACAAGAAGTTAACAGGTGTCTTCCCATCAAATTTCTACAGAATCCCGCTAGTCCGTAAAAGAAAAAAAATGTCAGAACCTTAAAACTGTTTTCTCCCTCCACCCTTCCTAAGTATTGGAATTATATGCTCTCTCTCTCTCTCTCTCTCTCTCTTAATTTAAAGAAAGAAGCATATAGAGAATTATACGAATTAAGAAAAGAAGAGAAATGGAATGAAAAGATTCATTTCATAAACTGTGAACATATGAGTGGTCTTTGCTACCTTTTCAAGGTTCAAGAGTAAAGACAGAAAAAACAGAAAAGAAGACTAAAGAGAGACATTTGTTTTTAAGTCTGTCTGCTGGTAATATAGCCGGCACCTTAAATATTTGTTTGTGTCGGCACGTATTAAAAACCTTATTATATTTTAAATGTCCCCTCGTGTCGAAATTTATTCGTTGTGTTGTTTACCTATCGAGTTGCCTTCTTTTGCATATTTCCTTTTCAGATTCATTCGCTTCAATTTATTCTCGATAAATGTCCTATTCGCCTTTAAAAATATTACAGGGGAAGCTGGAATTGTCGACTACAGTAACTAATAATATTTTATCACAACCTATAGGTCCATGTCTTCCGTTATCGTAGTGAAAGACGAAGTGGCCTGGTGGGTGCATGCAACGTGAAATTTGGAAGCCCCTTGCCAGCGGCGATCAGTTTAGCCCCAAGTTAACCCCCACATTATCTGCCAGTTACCATATGCCCGAGAAAGGACTCTTAACTTGGACTTATTCTGCGAGGGATCAAGTGCCAGACTTCCCCGACTTCACACGAGCGTAAAATAAACTCCCGTCCTGGGATAAATATTTTAGGCACCGTCACAATGATAATTGTATGAATACTTCAAATGACAAATTGGTTAGATTTCTTACAAGAAGACCTGTACATGGCTAACAAGGGGAAACTGGATCTCTTTAAGTTGCAGCGTAAAGTGATGTCAGATAGACCAATTATATCAATGCAAAAATTGTTAATAAACAACAGACAGATATTAAACAGCTAATAAGCAAATGCTGCAAACTAGCACAAAAAGAGTAAAAAGTTGGCTCGAATGGGTTAGAAATGTGGTACACTGGGAACTATGCAAGATATAAAATTTGACCATACTATCAAATGGTATGTACACAAACCAGAATTTGTTCTAAAAATGATATTCATTAAATTTTCTGGAAGTTTGAGATACAAGAGGATCACCAATCCAGAAGACAAGGCATTTGGTGAGATATCTGTTGCAAAGATTTATTGCCAGTGGTTTTCTTGTTCTCCGGATGTACTGTTTCTTATTTTTCTTTCATATGTGTTATTATTTTAGAGTCCACATTCCTAAGTACCTGTAATTTTCCAGAATTGTCATCAAATGAATTTGGCTGTTCCAGCGGAAAACAAAGGAAAAAAATGAAAAAATGGATAAGTACTTGGATCTTGCTTAAGATCTGAAAAACTATGTGAGATGAGACTGACAGTTATACCAAATGTTATTCGCGAACAAGGAAGAACTGGAGATCAGAGGAAGGATCAAAACCATGGAGACCACGTTATTTCGAGGACCTAAAGAGACTTCTTGTTCATACGATTCAAGTCGAAGACCACTAACTAATTCAAGTGTAAAAAAAAAAAACTCGCAAAATAAGAGTAATAATCCTTAGTAAACAATAATAGTTTCAAGTAAGTTTTCATTAAACAATTGATTTTATATTATACAGTTATATGATTTCAAGTATTTCTATCTAACATGAATAATTTTAGAACGAATCTTATTGTACATAAGCAGGACGTCAGCAAGTTCAACCACTCCTTGTGAGAGCTCACATGAGAGTAATGGTAATGAAGGTGTACCAAACTCCCCAGGGCTTCAGTTGTGGAGCCTCACGACCAGATGCAGTTAAGTGTCATATTCAAGACACATCTTTATTAGAAGGCTTCCCCCTTCGCTGCAGCGAATACAATCAGTGTGTTCCATGTTCTGCCGACAGAGCTAAGTGGGTATGAAGACGATATCGAGGGAACATATATATATATATATATAGCCATCCACAGAAAAACTGTTTCATTGTATCACATCTCTTCAGAATGGCTAGACACGCGAGAATGCTTCAAGTTGGGATCGAAACCCGGCTGACTTTGCGGCCGTCGGATATCTTACCCTAGACCTATCGACATTCTAAGCGTAAACGAGGGAATGTTTTACGTATATATTTTTTACATATACGTTATCGGTTAACGGAATGATCAATGCTTAATTCATGAGAAGAACTTTGCATATATATCCAAAAATTTGATTACTCTGTGAGACAAGCTATTGTGAAGCTACACAAGGAAAAGCACACCATTAGAGAGATTTCAGAGAAACGTTCCAAGAGTGTTGTTGGCAGGGTTGTTAAATCCGACAATGATACTGGCAAAATAGTGCTTTTAAAACCGGCAGACCCCGCAAAACTTCGGCAAGAGAAAATCGAATAATGCAGCGTATGTCATTAAAGGACCGTTTTAAGTCTTGCACAGAAATTAAAAGGGTTATGAATAGTACCTCATGTGCTAATGTGTCAAGACAGGCTGTTTCTAGACGACTGCAGGAAATAGGGCTGTTTAATCGAACCCCAAGGAAGAAACCACTTGTTAGTTCGAAGAATAAGAAGAAGAGATTAGAGTTTGCAAACAGGTATGTAATTTGGATATATGAAAATTGGGCAAAAGTATTTTCAGTGATGAAAGCAAGTTTAATTTATTTGGAAATGATGGAAAAAAAAACAATGTAAAGAGACGTATTGGTGAAAGATTAAGTGCAAAGTGTACTAAGAAAACGGTCAAGTTTGGAGGCGGAAGCGTCATGGTATTTGGAATGTTTTCTAGTCAAGGTACAACTCCTCTTGCCCGGTTACAATCTCGTGTAAACGCGCAGATCTATAAAAAACATTGTTCAAGATCATGTTGTGCCAATCATACAGAATTCAGGTTTCGATAGGGCTACCTTTATGCAAGATAATGCCCCATGTCACAAGGCAAAGGTGGTAATGAGTTACCTTAGCGAGCAAGATTTCGAAATTATGGATTGGCCACCGCAAAGTTCTGACTTAAATTCAATAGAAAATCTTTGGAAGACCTTAGGAGTGAAAGTTATGGAAAGAAATCCCACCAACACGGAGATTTGTGGGTGAAGCTTCAAGAAGAATGGTCTAAAATTAGTATCGAGGATTGTCAAGAACTGATTCGTTCTTGTAGTCGAAGATGTGCAGCTGTCATTGAGAGCAAGGGCTCATTTACTAAATATTGATTGTTAATGTATTTTTATTTTTATTTTTTTTTTGGTTGTTTACATTGTTTTTCTCAATTTTGTCCCTTACTTTTGGACGTTCCAAATTTGAAAATAAATGAATAATTGTTATAATTCTTTTTCTCTCCTTTGCAAATGATTCAAATTTTAGTATGTTATTATGGATGATAACGACTACCAGTTGTCAAACTTTCAGCTTTTCACAGATATCTAACAAATATTAGGTTTTAAAATGTTGTCCCTTAGTTTTGAACGCTACTGTATATATATATATCATCATCATCATATCGTGCTGGCAGCACGGATATCCCTGACCCTCTCTCGCCACTCCTCCCTATCGTTCATCGCCCTAGGCAGGTCTTCAGGACAACAACCTGTATCCTCACATAGCTGCTGAATGTACGTTCGTGCTGGTCGTCCTGCTTTTGCGCGGCCGTGTGTGGGGATCCATAAGAGTACATCTCTTATGAGTTCGTCCCTGCTTCTCCAGCAATGTCCTGCATGTCTGGTTCGCCTAAGAAATAAATCCGACGAATCGCAGATATAAAATATGAAGTATTATATATGATATATGCCTTTATGTATAAATAATAGGTAAATGTTTAACTATTCATTTGTTGTTTCTTTTAGGTTTTCTTAAGAAATACATCGGAAGAATAAAAATATATGTAGAAATATAGGGGATATAGATATTTATATATGAATGATAAGCCAATATCTCACGACTAATTTTTTTTTTTTTATTTCTTTAACTATTTCCTAAGTAATATTTGTATGTGATTTTATAATTCCTCTCAAAAATTATATTTAAACGAAAAAGTGCGAAATTATATTCAAACGAAAAAGTGAGACTGTTGTATCGTGGTAAGAAAAAGATATACAGTGAAATAAAGTTAATTGTTTATCAACTCAAGTCGTACAGTCCGAGTAGTATTATAAGTTTCGCGCTGTTGGTGTTACGTCCAAATTTAGTCTTACTAATGACCGACGTCCTTTCAGAGCAATCTCTCTGCTTCTCTTTCTCCTTCTCCGTGCTTAAGGCACACGGCGTCTTTTATACTTCCACGATACCTGAAGTCACGTGGTACTAGCTACTATGCAACATAGACAAAAAAAAAACACAAAATACTAAGTGCATTGTTATTTATAATGAATGTGAGATAACTGAAAAAAAATATTTCCGTGATGTAAAAGAAACAACGAATAACTAAAATATTTGAAATCGAATTAGGGTTTTTTACAGAACGCTAATAATATATATATATATATATATATATATATATATATATATATATATATATATAATCAGCGTCCGAAGAGTATCGATGTGGATTATTCATGTATTGAATATATGTAGGATTTCCTGTATATCTATGAGAGTGCTCGATGTATGGCTATTGTTGTATATTCTTTTCAGGATTATATTAGAAAACTCACAGTCAGGGTGTATACAATGAAACTGGAAGAAAAATCAAATTTGATTAAATTGTCATTATAAATTTACTTCGGCGAAGAATATATTCTTTGTCTATTCTGATGATATATATATATATATATATATATATATATATATAATTTGTTTGGCTATATTTAGAAATAAAGAGTGCTTAGTATCAGTTATATTGCAAGTGTATCTAAGATACGATAGCATATGTATAGAGTCTTGGTCCGCTGATTACATAGACGTGAAACTGGCAGATACCGATTACTGATGAGTAATGCAAAAGTTCTTCGTATGAATTAAGAACTCTGGCATCTGGTAAGTCAAAATTTAAACAAACGAAAGCAACTACACAATACTTTGTAATTCCCTAACTGACGTATGTCGACTGCAAGCTGAGTGGTATGATACTACGTCGAACGTAAAGTTGTGCGGGTTTCAATCGCAGCTTGAAGCGTCCTTCGTGTCTAGACATACTAAAAGGTGGTAATAAAACGAAACAGTCGGTCATTGTATGACAATATATATATATATATATATAGTTTCCTATAACAAAAATTAGCAGGTGATATCCTGCAGAAATAAGGGGAAACTATGTCTAACACGTAATCAAGCATTTCAAACAAATACTGCACAAGTTGAGTTCCAGCTACATAGCCTGGAGCAAGCAGAAAGATACATTAACATCTTCATAAACAGATTTCATCCATCTCCATTTTTTGTGGCAGGGCTTAGAAATGACTTGACCTGTTCACATAACTAGAAAGCAATATCTTATCTACAGAAAACGATATCAATATACTCATTGGAAAAGCGTGTACTAAAATTGACAAGATGTTGACTGTATGGAAGTCAGCTCTCTCGGAAAAATACAATGCGATTTCTTCCAAGCAGTGTCCGTGTCGGTACTACAATATGAATGCACTACGTGGACGCCTAAGAAAAGCAAGGAGAAAAAGTATGATTAGAACAACACAGGAATGATACGTGCTATTTTGAATGAATTCCGTAGGCAGTACCACATAAAACAGCCACTGTAAGGCCACTTACATCCCATCCTTGAAGCCATTCAAGTAAGACGAACAAGACATGTGTGGACTGCTGAAGGAGTAAAGTCAGACTCACAAGAGACGTTTTCATGTGGAGTCCAATTCATGGACACGCCAATGATGGACGACTAGCAAGAACTAATATCCACTCTGTGCGGACACTGGACATCATCTAGAGGACCTGCCGGGAATAATCTACGATCAGGACTGATAGCAAGAGAGAATCAGGAAACTCTTTGCTATAAGGAAAATTAGAGTAAGTTTATCCTATTTACCCAACCCCTCCGCTCGGGCAGGATATGACACAAGGTCAATTTTTAAGCGGAGTTTAACAGGTTTGAATTCAGAGTTTTCCTTCTCCTAGACTAGTTGCCAAACCAAGGCTGAAGAACCTAGTCTGTCCTACTATTTACCCATAGCTGGAGGGAGAATAATTGGATTCATACCTTTCCCAAGGGTATTAGTGCTATGTGAAATGCAATCAGTCTCGTCCAGGATTTGAACTCGTGTCGCCGTGTTCATTTCCTACGACGATAGCAATTACACCACGGGCACCTCCATTAGAGTAAGTTTATATATATATATATATATATATATACATTTACACACATGAAAAGAAAAACATGCGAACACACACACACACATATATATGTATATATATAGAGAGAGAAAGGGATAAACCAATGTTAAGGAATAATCGAACAGAGTTCTTTGAAGGGCAGATATTCCAACCTATTAAATACATAACGCGAGCAGTGGTTTTCATAGATGACTGGGCATATATTTATATATACGAAATATAAGCAGAATAGGGTAGAACAAAAAAATGTAACACACAAAGCATATATGACATTTACATGTTTGATGGGAAGTTCACGTTTTCTTTTTTTTTTTAATATCTAGTCCGAACATATGTTTCATGGTTGATGGACTCGTCTGGTGCTAGTCATGTGCAGAACTCCCCGCTCATGATCATCCCACCTTTATCAAGCGGATCAGCAATCAGAACGGATATATCTATAACTTATCGGAGTTTTCGGAGGGAGTAAATCTCCATCCTGTATTGCTGAGAGTAATAGCGTTCCCCTTGGCTGAATACTCTTTCCATTAGACCAACTTGGTCATATATATGGTTTTCGATGTTTATCGTCCATTCCTCATTAATCTTTTTCGTCCTTATTCGTGTCATTTTCATTGTATCACTCTAACATATACCTAATACGTATATTAAGTTTTCGCTCACACCATTTTCTCATACTGTTCTCTCTCTAAACCGTACATACGTGTAAACAGGCTTTGGCATTAAATAACCTATAGAGGTTGATATGCCATTAAACCAAATCAACCAACCAACCAACCATCTTCTCTCTCTCTCTTATATATATATACGCATGAATATATATATATATATATATATATATACACACAAACATGAATATATATATATATATATGTGTGTGTGTGTGTGTGTGTGTGGTAATGAGAGTGAGTGAAATCAAGTGTTTCTCCTCGGTTTTCACAGTGTTAGAAAATACATTATCTTGTAATATTTTACCAAAAAATTAAATCTAAAAGCCTGAGTATGTTATATACATAAACACGAGAAACATGGCTATGCTAAAGCAATATTTCAATTAATTTGATTCTGCCCTGTCTGACTTTTTTCAGTCCATTAACCCTTGTGTACAATTTACAGGACACATTTTGAAGGCGTGAAGGCCATCAAGAAGGTCATAACGACGAAGTTGAAGGGTATCCCAGAAGAATCTTTCCAGCAACGCATAAAATCATAGCAGAGAAAAATCAGTGGGGGCATTCGACTCGGGGATTTTTTGGAAGGGAAAATCATGTGGTTAGTCTTCTGAAATGAGAATAAAGTATTTGCGGCACTTGCCCAAATACTTTTCAAAAACACGTCGCATATATATATATATATATATATATATATATATATATAACGATTGCACCTTTGCAGAGGAGTAAGACCCCCAGACGAGTGTCCAAGATATGACACTAAACAGTCTGATGGTGGGGTTGCAGTGATACTAGGGCTTTGAGTAATGCAGAGCACCCCTTTATTGTGTGTTTGTGTCTGTGTTTGCGTGTACAGTTGATTTGGTATAGAGTTTATTGATTGTGTTTTCTTGGGTGTTAACGTGGTATAGAATTCCGCTCCCCCCATGGGGGATGAGCACTTTAGCGAAGAAATTTCCGGTTCCCGCTTGCATAATGCAAAGCTCTTCGAGTGAATTGAGCACTCTGGTATCCGGTAAGGTATAAAATGTAAAAAAACCAAAGCTACTACTTAATACCTTATAATTCCCTAGCTGACGTGGTACGCTTGTTGGCTGAGCGGTCTGATACTTAGTCTAACGTAAAGATTGGCGGGTTTCGACCCCAGCTTCAAACTTTCTATATGTCTAGCCACACTGAAGAGTTGTGATACAACGAAACAGTCTGTCTGTGGATGACATATATATATATATATATATATATATATGACGTGTGTATGTGTTATATGAGCTGGTTTTATGTGGTGTGGGTGCTTATATTTGTTATGAGTGTGCATACGTGCGTGCGTTTATTGTTTGTTCGTTTCTTTGAGTTTCATGGTATATCAACCTGTGTAGGTTATTTAATGCCAAGTCCATTTTTTTTACAAATAAACAGTTCTTTTTCAAACGATTCAGTTTAGTATAAGTACCGATTATAATTGTCTAAAATATTTCCATTTTAAACTATTCAGTTTAGTCAAAAAGTTCTAATTAAAAAAATTCAGTTTAGTATAATTACGCAGGTTACATATCAAAACAGTTCTATTTCAAGCAGCTCAGTTTAGATTAAGTACACAATTTAGGTCTCTTTGATCTTTAGATAGAACCCTATCGGGTGCTATCTCTCTGGGCAAGAGTGGACTCGGGAGCGATAGGAATGAAGCGGTGCTCCGTATTTCCCAAAGCTCCAGCATTGCTGGAACCTCAACATCGGATTGTTTAATATCATATCAAGGACAATTGTTGAGGTTTTTTTTACCTCTTTTCAGAGGTGTATTCGGTGTATTCTACAGCCCAAACCAACTTGGAAATTGTGTTTATCGGTATCTGCATGTATATATCCTATATATATATATATATATCGATATCTGCATGTATATATGCTATACTATATTGTCTCATTGGGTGCCCCATTCATTTGGCCTTGTGCCACACTGAAGCAAAGAGCTTTGTAAATTACTATACTATATTGTTTTTGTCCGAATAGAAACACAGAAGACAAGTTTTATTGAGACAGTGGGTCCCCATATTTTAGGAGATGGATAAGAGAAAATGTTTTATATGATAAACAAATGAAACTAAATACTCATTCTAAAGAGTGTGATAAATGAAAAAGTACCCCAAATCATCCCAGCAGAGTACTAGAAAAATTAGAATTAGATGTTCAACTGATTGTCGTTTTATTAGGGAATTGAAATTGAGTAATATCAAATAGCTTAATCTGTATTATCGTCGATCTCGCCGAGATATGATGGACGTTTTTAAATATACACATGCTGTTCACCTTGTAAACTTCAACGTACTATTCATTAATACTATGTATAATTAGTGGACATGAATTAAAAATTTCGAACATACACCGCAAGTCAGCAATAGAAAACAGTTCTTTTATAATTACAGGATGTGCGGAAGCAAAATATAGAATTGTTTTCAAAATGATTTTTTAGTCTTATTTGTCCAATTTTTGAAAAAAAAGTGATAATTCTAAATTTCCATTATTAGCTCAATTGTTCAACCGCTTTTTCATAAAAATTCTGCCAAATATGAGTGATCAAGTAAAGAATTACACAGAATCTATGATTTGTTTAACGCTGAAACCAAACCAACCGACTGTATACAAAGCTAAAAAAAGTTTGTTTCTTTACAGAAAAACAAAAGCTTTTTAAGTAAAAGGTTGTATGGGATGATTGAACAAAATCAAAAAGAAGGCTTTTTAACTGCTCTCGCTAAGTTGATTAAGAAGGACCCCCACAAAGTCAATAAAAACTCCGCTAATAAATTGGAAGTCCACAAGAAAACTGTGGGGACAGCAATTAAAGATTAAAGTCCACACCTTAACCCCCTTGATTACGCTATATGAGGCGTTTTATAAAACAAAACAAATGCCACTTCACATCCAAATATTTGTTTGGTTAAGACTGCTATTCAGGACGAATTGAATAAAATTTCAGAAGAATTTATTTTGAAGTGATGCAAATTGTTTCGAAAGTGTATTGATACAATAATTAAAAAAAAAAAATAGCGGTCATATTGAGATTATTTACAATTCTGTGGCTATCTTCTTATTTCGTTGTTTTATTTTTTTTAAATTAAAATTGATCTTGTTGCGTTATGGAGTCGCTTATCATTATACTAAATTATTCTAATTTTGTTTCCGTATCCTGTAGGGTTGTTGATTCTTGGAACAAACAACCGTCAGTGGTGGTAAATATCCTATGATTAAAGTATAAGAGTCTAGGATGGATAAATTATGGGATAATCATTAATACTAAAAAGAAATGCAACTACTCTTCCACCTCAACTAATATGGCATATTCTGATGATGACCATGATGAGCAACTTTCTGGTCTTCATACCAAAATGATCCAGAGGGAGATGATATTATTTTCTTACCGATCTGAAGAAAATATCTTTTTCCCGCCAGTTTTAACGGATCGTTACTTACTGAAGTCTGAGAGTCAGCAGCTCTTTTCAGGTTCCCAGCACTCATTATTTCATGTTGAAGTCTGGTTGGATTTGATTCTTCCTCTAATATCCAGTACCTCAAAGGTATTTTTGAGGCTTTTAATCTCGGTTTCTATTGCACCTGTTACAAATGGTGTGAATGGTATTTTTCTTTTCCACAGTTTATTCATCTCTCTAGCAAGATCCTATTGTCACGTGATGGCTCACGGAGACGAGGAGGTGGGAATGATACTCTCCCCCCGTTGAACTAAAATTATCTAGCAGTCAAAAAGTGACCGTTAGAAATGAATGTGGGTCACACAGATGTTCGCACTTAAGTGACCTTGGGTCGCCGGACATCGGAAGGGGAAAGAGAAAATGAAGCCAAATGATTGGTGGGGGGACCCCAAACGGAAGTGGGGTTCCCTTCTCCTCAACGGAAGTTTTTTTGGGCAAGTCTGGTGGCAGACGGACGATAGCCATTTCACTCCGGGCTAAAGACAAAAGACTGAGACATGAGAGACCTGAGTCTCTCAAGCCAGCATTAAAAACAGTACCAAGTCTATTAGCCCGTGAAAGAAGAGAAATTCTCCAGTGGAACCCCGTCAAAAAAATAAGATAAGTAACTTTGGGACATTTTTCCTTTACACCCAAATTTTGTTACCACTCTCTCTCGCTATTTGAAAAAGGATAAAAGCCAAGAAAAGACATTTATATTCATGGACTATCCTATTATATATCTTTGACATTTTGAACGTATATATATATATATAACCGTAGTAAAGAACCTATGTATTTTCATTTTACCATGTGGTCTATGTTATTATTCCATGCTTTCCTTTCAGCTTCTATTCGCCTTACATTATCTTGCTTAGAACTGTCCTATTAATTCCTAAAGTATCACACGGGAAACCGGAGTTGCCGACTGTAGCAATATTAATATTATTACAACTAAGACCTATTGGCCCGTATTCTTCAATTATCTAAGGGAAAGAAGTTTAGCGGCCTGGTGGGTGTGTGATAGTGTGAAATTTTGGACCCCTTTGCCAGCGGTGGCCAGTCTGGCCCTAAATTATTCCCTCACGTAAAATGCCAGTTCTTATCTGCCTGAGAAAAAAACTCTGAACAGGACTTATTTCTGTAGGGGATCAAGTGCCAACCTGCCCCGTCTTCACACGTGCGAAAATAAAGTCCCGTTTAGGGATTTTAGTTAATTTCCCCGTCCCACTATAATCTATCTGTTTTCGTTTTTTTTTTTTTCTAATTTTACTGAATTGTTTATTGGAATATCAAAATATGTCAGATGGCAAGTTCTTATCTTCTTTTTTATAAACACTGCGCCTGGTCTTCTTAACAGGATTGGGTGAGCTGTTTGTTTTTCAAAGTCCCAGAGAATTCTATGCAATTACCTCTAATACCTTCTTGTTAGTGCATATGCCATTTGTCAGAATTGCTTGATTTTAATCTCTTGCACATTTCCCATTGAATCACTTATCTCACCCAGTCATTTCTCGACTTTTACTCCTTTTGTTCAATTACCACATAACCTACACATTCTTTTCTCTAGCGAAATTTAAGTTTTGCTTTTACATAATTGAATCCTCAGTCATTTTGTGCTTCAGTTGATAGAAATTCAATTTTTCTTTCGATGATTCTCCTTTCGTAACCATGTCTAGATCATCTCATTTGCAATGCAATGAATTTATTGCTTAAAGTATCAATACAGTTGTTTTTCAACCAATCTTTTTTTTATTTTTCAGATTAAAAAAAAATTACATTTGCTATTGATGTTACAGACTGCTGTAATCATTCCCCTTTTGTATTTTTTAAATATATTCTTTGGTTCTTTGTATTGTTCTGCCAACACATTTTTCTGAGCTTGTTAGTTTTAGTTTTTTCTTCCTTCCATTCTTGCCTCTTAGAGACTATCGACGTCATCTCTTGAGATAGTCAGCTATTACTTTGTTTAATGACTCTCTCTCTCTCTCTCTCTCTCTCTCTCTCTCTCTCTCTCTCTCTCTCTCTCTCTCTCTCTCTTGTCCAGTTTAAGAATGGCCCGGAATATCTTATTAGAATGACTACCTAGGCATTTATTGCATTGGTGAGAATTTTGCAGCCGAATTTGGTCGCAGGAGGTTTTATTTTTCTTTTAAGATATTCATTTAATTTTTTTTCCTTATATCCTAGTTTGCTTGATGGTGTCTGCTTCTAATATTCTCAGATATTTATTTATTTTTCGTTTTTCAAAACTTCTGATTTTTTCTTAGTTTGACAGTTCTGTTCTTTCAGTTTTCTCTTTTTATCATAAGCATGGCACATATTTTTTATTCCAATATTTCATTCTAGTAATTATAAAAATAATAATTATGAGAAGAAGAAAAAGAAGAAAGCAAAAAGAGCGATAAATACCTAGACCTTGTCTGAGAATGAAAAAAAAAAGGAACATGAAGGTGACCGGGATACCAATTGTAATTGGTGCACTTGGGACGGTCCCAAATGGAAAGATAAAAGGCCTAGAGAACTTGGAAATAAGAGGACAAGTCGAAACCATCCAAATTATAGCATTATTAAGATTGGCTAGAATACTGAGAAAAGTCCTGGTGACTTGAGAAAACTTGCTGCCACTCCAACTTTGGTGAGAAACCATCAGTTAACGGTGGCGTGAAAACCTCTTAACGAATAAAATAGTCGTAGTAGTAGTAGTAGTAGTAATAATAATAATAATAATAATAATAATAATTATTATTATTATTATCATGATTATTGTTTTTGGTAATGTATCCTCTATACAATAGAATTCACACTCATCGGATTAAATTTTATGCAGAGGAAAAGGACAACGGAATAAATTATGATAATACATTCTATCGTCAGTTAAAATTAATGATCGTAAGATGTTGAGATTTTAATTAACAGTTCACATACCTCTGTAGCACTATCTCATCTACTGAAAGTGGTGTTTACAAACACCTAGCAAAGGCGTCGAATGTTATTAACAGGTTATCGATTATAAAGAAATCTGATCTCCTTGTGGTTGTGTAAATACTATTGTATGGCGGCATGACATTGACGCTAACGAAACGCATGGGGGACAAAAGCTACACGGGGACTGCAAAAGAATGCTTTGTGCTGTTTTGAATTAGTTCAGAAAGCAACACTCCATAAAACAGCAATTGTAATGCCACTTACCTCTCATCTCACAAATCATTTAAGTAAGACGAACAAGATTTGCCGCGCACTGTTGAATAAGTAAGGACGTAAGTTGGCCGACTTGGAAAAAAATTAACCAGTTTAGCACGGACGCCGGATGCAGTCAAGAAGACTTGCAGAAACCATGAATGATAGGGACGGATGGAAAAAGAGTGTTTTGGAGTGTCAGTGTGACATGACGATGATGAGAATGATGTTTTTGTGTATGTTTGTGAGTTGATACCGGCACATATAACCATTTAATTACAGACTTTAGGCATTCCTATCTACATGTTCTGAATACATAAATTAAAATGAGACTGAATTATTTAAGTCTAAATTCTAAAACCAGGGACAATTGTTAACACGCGTTCGTTACCGGCTACTAATTATCTAGGTCAGTTCTTCGTATGCTTTGGTCACTCAGTGAACCAACTATCCAGCGAGAAGGACTGACGTGAGAAATGTCCGTTCCGTCTCATAGCCTATCTGTGGGATAAAAGTTGAACGTCGCTTTGGCCGTCGGGCGAAAGAGACGTCAATCAGCAGGAGATATAGCCTTTTCTAACTCGTCCGTGATCTAGCGTTAACAAAATCGGCCATTATATAGAGATATAATATACATTTGGGAAAGGTTTCGGACGAGTTGGTGCGAGCAAAGCGGATGCACAGGATAAAGCCTGCAGCCAATTGATAAGAATTGCCAGAAGCTAGGGGTAAAAGAATGGCTTTTGGAAAATGTTTTAAATTATTTTTTAAGAGGGTTGTTGGGTATATGAATGTGTATTAATCTGTTTCTGTGTGTCTATTCTCTGCATGTGTGTCGTGTGAGTGTGTGTGTGCGTATACGCGTGTGTTTCTTTATGTTACTGTTTTATCAAGAATTCTTCAAATAATATATATCTTATTTCTTTTGTCTTGAGGCGAAAAGAAAGAAAAGGAAAAAAAAAAAAAAAAAAAAACAACCAAAAAAGAAAAAAAAACAATATAGACTACAATAACAGCTTGTAAGTTAAGTCAAATTATCTTGTTCTTTTATAGAACATACTTCCTATATCAGGTGATTCCAACTGAAAAACGTTATCACACACACACACACACACACACACACACACACATATATATACAGAGTATTGGGCAAAAGTAGCGACAGTGAAAAACTGAACGATTTTTTTTTTTATTGCCAGAGATTTTAATGGCTGAAACACTCATGAGGTGTACTTTGTTTTATTTTTCATAACCATATTTACCAACCCCTCCGCTCGGGCAGGATATGACACAAGGTCAATTTTTAAGCGGAGTTTAACAGGTTTGAATTCAGAGTTTTCCTTCTCCTAGACTAGTTGCCTCAGCAAGGCTGAAGAACCTAGTCTGCCCTACTATTTACCCATAGCTGGAGGGAGAATATTTGGATTGATACCTTTCCCAAGGGTATTAGTACTATGTGAAATGCGATCAGTCAGGTCCAGGATTTGAACTCGTGTCGCCGTGCCCATATCCTGGGACGATAACCATTACACCACAGGCATATATATATGTGTGTGTGTGTGTGCGTGTGTGTGTGTGTGTGTGATAACGTTATTTTTTCATAACGTTCCCTTCATTGTGGCGAAAAATCATTTATTAATAACTGACCACAAATAAGAATAAGAAATCCATAAAATGAAAATTTAAAGAAATTTCTTTTTTTCCGGGGTTGGGTAGTATTTCTGTGTATTTAAAAAATTTTTTTTTTCCTTTTCTCGATGAATAAAAAAAACAACTTTAATAACTATTATCAAGTAAAAAAAATACTCATCCCATGAATGTCTAAGTCACTGAATTTTCTTTAAAATGGTCCAGTTTTTAACTTTTTGCTTTCTATTCCAATGATTATATATATATATATATATATATATACGGAGAAAGAGAGGTTGTTTATATATATATATACATAACTTTAAATGGAGGAATTGATATATAATGTTAGAAATTACCATGACAAGAAAATCCGGCAAACACCTACATGTGACATACGGACCACTGAACAGCTGTTTCGACCTTATTAGATCTCATCAGCAGTGCACACCGTGATATCCACCACTGGAGATCGAGCTGAGAACCGCAGTATGCAGAAGCCGAAACTCTACCACTGGGTCACAGGTACAACCACATATAAGCGGTGCCAAATTGACATGTTATGGTAAATTGCGCGTCCACTTGACCTAATATGTATTTTTTATAGGCATGTATTCCCTACAGCGGACACAGCCACCTCTGTGTCCGCTGTAGGGAATACGTACTGCTGATGAGATCTAACATTATATATTATGTCGCCATACACATACAAACACACACTTTCAGAGGCAATTCTCATCAGAAGATTGTATTTTTCCTTTTGAATTATGAAACTGGCCATAATGAGACTGCCATTCATTTATCCTAGGTTTAATTCTATTTTACGAACCTGAAGTGAAATCTTTTAGAATTTATGAAAAATAATTTTTTTGTTAGAGTGTTTGCTAATGGCCTTGGAGACCTGGGTTCAATCCCAGGTCGAGTCATACCAAAGACTCAAAAAATGGTACTTGATGCTACCTTGCTTAACACACAGTATTATAAGGTAAGGATCAAGGATAAAATGGAATAATTAAGGGAAAGGAGTGGAGCCGTCCCCTACACCTTAGTGTAGTAGCTATCGTAAAGGGTGCCTTCAGGTCACCCTCGACTACGGTCACCAACTTTTTGTATATTTGTTTAAAAAACAAGAAATTTAGAAATAAAATTCCATATTGAATTTATTTCATTTATTAAAGCTCGGCAGATGGATTTCAAATGGAGTCAAATCTTGAACAACTATTTTTGGGAGGACTTACAATCCTCAACTAGTAATTCCCGCCGATAGGGCGGATGAGAAGCACACACACACACACACACACACACACATAAATATATATAAGCATATACATATAAGCTGAATCTGGTGGAGATCCTTTGGTTCTGAAGACAAGCGGAGGGTAACATAACCCTTCATCACTATAATACCCAGATCAATTTTGACCAGGAGTCGTACTACCTGTGAGTGTACTACCTGTATTCAAGTATACGAGGATCATTAAATAAGTTTCCACACGTTTTATATGGGCACTTTTATTGATAGTACACACATGAAACTCTAGTCCCCTTCAAAGTAATCTCCTCCGGCTGCAATGAACTTGTTGTACTTTTCCAACAACTTATGGAAGGCCCCATGCAAGTCCTTTTATGTGAGCGTGTCAATGATCTTCGTCACAGCCACTTTCATCTCCTCATTTGTCTCATAACGACATCCTCTGTGCTTAGGGAATAACCAATAACCATATTTCCTGTGTAAGGCCTTGTGTATTGCAATTAATCTTCTCTTATGTGGCCCGTCTTTTTGAGCTTCGCTTTTGTTCGATTTAGGAATGGTACGGCTTATATTACAAGATAGAAGAACGCGGTATCTATTCTTTTAACTACGTTACTAAGTTTGGTTTTTAAATATTCTTTCCAGATCTTTTAAATTTATTCTTCTCCGAGCATCTAAATGCTTTCTTGATTGGGTCATCCTATTTTTTCATTTTCTTCTTTTTATTTAATACAATCATGGCACATTTTTCAATTGCAAATTCCATCCCTACATACTGGCTTAAGAATCTGCTGCCATTAAGTTTCAACCTCACTTTTATTTTGGGAAAAAAATTACGTCATCCATAGGCATAAGATGATATAGGCTTCATACGATTTTGTGAATCTCTACCTATCTTGGCATCTAAATGGGAAATAAATCAATTGTTTATTTATTTATTCAATTAAGAATTTTTCGCGATACACCACAAGTTAGTTGTTGGTTGGTTGTTTGGGTTTCATTGCATATCAACTTTTGTAGGTTATTTAACGCCTAATCCATTTTATACAAATAATCAGTTCTATTTCAAACAATTCAATTAAGCATGAGTACAGTTTAATCGTTAAAAACATCTCTATTTCAAACTATTCAGTTAAGTCAAACAGTTCTAATTCAAACTATTCAGTTTAGCATAAATACAGTTTCAATGTCAAGAACAGTTATATTTCAAACAATTCAATTTTGCATAAGAACACAATTTAGTTCTATTTGACCCATAGATAGGACCCTATACTGTGTTACCACTTCGGGTCTGAGTGCACCTGTGAGCGATGCCAATGAAGGAGTAATGCTAATTTCCCAAAGCAACTGCATTACTGGAACCTCACCATCAAGTTGTTTTAGTGTCATTCAGGACACTCGTTGCGGAAGTTTTACCCCTCTGCAGAGAAGCAGTCGGTGAATTCTACAGCCCCAGCCGACTGGAAAAGAAACGTATCAAGCAGTATGCAGAAGTTCGAAGGAATTTTAACTGAACTTAGAAAAAGATATTGTCAAATATTATATTTGCAATGAAATTCTTAAAGTAGAACATTCTGTGGCATTGCTGCATGCATTCTCAAAGAGAGCATTTCAAAAGTGCTGTGATCTTCAGATAAGACCGGTGGAAGAACAACTCAAACAACGGGTGATATAAGTAAACATAATTGTATTAGCAGAATAAAGGAAGTCATACAAAGGAAGTACTCGCCGTGTTCGGCTTGCAGTCCGTCTATCAAATGTCTCGTAAGGAAACGAGAAGATGTCTCCCCCGTGCGAGCTAAGTTCGGAGAACATGTTTCGGTTGGACGACTCCATCTATGGGGTATGGTAGGATATTTCCCCATAACAGAAAGAGACCGAAGTAACTAAGCGTGAGATCAAGCAATTTTACATTGTCAGATTTTTTTTTCTTTCGTTGTTTTCCGATATGATGTTAATTAAAAATCAAAACATGTATCCAGAAGCTCTATCTGTTTATTAATAATATACAGGGTCAGGCAAAATGATCTGACACACGTGATTTAAATCCGTGCGAATTTTTTCTTTGGGGATTCCTCAAGTCAAAGGTATACAGTAATCGCCCTCAGTTTATTGAACAACTTAAAGATGCTATTCGTCAAGAAATTATAGCCATTCTACATGAAATGAACCACCGAGTTATAGACAACTTTCGAGAACGCCTTCGACAGTGTGTAGACGATAACGGATCCCATTTGACTGATTTAATTTTCAAAACCTAATGAAACAGAATGGCATTATATGTACTTTTCGAAAATAAAAACACTTTTTTGTTTCTTTACTTTATTTTTCTTTTATTAAACCTACAAATGTGTCAGATCATTTTGCCTGACTCTGTAGATAGAAATTTTGTAGAAATTTAGATGTTCGATGAAATGTGAAAATATAATTCGTATAAAAGTAATGCGTGTAACTTTTGTAGAAAGTGAGCTGAGCTTAACCATATTTACCAACCCCTTCGCTCGAGCAGGATATGACACAAGGTCAGTTTTTAAGCGGAGTTTAACAGGTTTGAATTCAGAGTTTTCCTTCTCCTAGACTAGTTGCTTCACCAAGGCATAAGAACCTAGTCTGTCCTACTATTTACCCATAGCTGGAGGGAGAATAATTGGATTCATACCTCTCCCAAGGGTATTAGTGCTATGTGAAATGCAGTTTGTCTCGTCCAGAATTTGAACTCGTGTCGCCGAGTCCATTCTCTACGACGATAACCATTACACAACGGGCAGCTGAGCTTAACAGTTCTCGGCTTTGAAAAATAGAATCGGCCCCCCAGGTTCAAATCTTGGGCGAAGATATTTGCATTTATTTTTGCGAAGCCACTCACTGATTTTAGTCCACAATTGGAAAGGGAATGAATCGGTAATTTCTTAAATAAGATATGTGTCTACTTCAAATCAATACTACTATTAATCTTTTTTACTGAATTAACCAATATTTGGATGCTAAGAAACAGCAGTATTTATTTTTTAAATTATTTTGGTGGTTATTTAAGGGTTTTAGTTCAGGTTTTGTTTGTTTTGTTTTGTGTTATGGCACACCAATCGATGTAGGTTATTTAATGCCAAATCCATTTTTATACATACAAACAGTTCTAATTAAAAAGAAAATTGTTTAGTATAAGTATTTTTTTTTTGTTTACATGCAGTTAAATGTCAAAACAGTTCCACTTCAAATAATTTAGTTTTGGAAAAGTACACAGTTTCAATATAAAAAAAAGTTTCTTTCAAACAATTAACTTTATCATAAGTACACATTTCAAAGTAAAAAAAAAATTCATTTCAAACAATTCAATTTAGCATTATTACGCAGTTCAAATGTCAAAACAGTTCTATTTCAAACAATTTAGTTTTGCTGAACTACAGTGTTTCAATGTCAAAAAACAGTTACATTTCAAACAATTCAGTTTATCATACAAAAAAAGTTCTATTTTAAACAATTTAGTTTTGCAATATTACACGAGTTATTTCTATTTGACCCATAGATAGGACTCAATCAGGTGCTACCACTCCAGGCCATAGTGAACCTGGGAGCGATGGCGATGAATGGATACTCAACATTCTTCAAAGCTCCAGCATTACTGGAACCTTACCGTCAGATTATCTAGCGTCATATCCAGGGCACTTATTGGGTGGGGTCTTATTCCTCAGCAGAGAAGCAGTCTGTGTATTCTACAGCCCCAACCGCTTGGGCAAGAACAAAAAGGTGATTGGTTCTCTCCTACCTCATCTTGCTATGCATAAAATAGGAGGACAGACAGTGTCAATTAGCCGTGGTAAAGCGATCAGTCTAAGTGAATGAAAAACTCCGAATTCTAAACAGCTAAACTCCACTTTAAAATTGACATTATGCCATATCCTGTTCATGCTGTAGGGATAGCGTATAAAAAATATATATATATATAGTCATCCACAGACAGACTGTTTCGTTCTATCAGAACACTTCAGTGTGGCGAGACACGTAGGACGCACGAAGCCGGGATCGAAACCCATCCACCTTTACGTTAGACTAAATCTCAGATCTCTCGGGCGACAAGCGGACAACGTTGGCTAAAGGAATTTTAAGGTATTTATTTAGCAACAACGGCAGCAGCCGTTTGTTTACATTTTTATATCCTATCGGCTACCAGAGTGCTCAATTCTTTCGAAGAGCTTTGCATTATGCGAGCGGCGGCCGACAATTCCCTCGCCAGAGTGCTCAACCCCCCATATATATATATATATATATATATAGGACACAAAAATTAATTGATGTCTTTCATAAATGAATGCGTGAAAGAAAGAGGGACAGGAGTAGAAAGAAATTGGGATGTCATTTTTTAATGGTATATCAACCTTTTAAGTGTTATTTAATGCCAAATCCATCCTTTTAGAAGGACAGTAGTGATGTCTATTTAACTCATGGATGGGAGGATATGTGTCCAAAAGTGAACGTAATAGCATGTTTGGAATTCGAACTCGCTTACTACGATTCCGCAGTCCATCGCTTTTAAACACTACACCACGCGGACACTCAGTGGGGGGGGGTTGTCTGTGTGTATCTGTATGTCTGTATGTAAACGTGTGCCTGGTTCCAGGTTCGGTAGTGATGGAGTTAGACGGTTGAAGCGTAGGCTTCTGGAGAGTCAGCTGACTCAGTTTCATCCTTATTTGATAGCGTACATACGTGTGCATATATGCTTATGTGACGTATATAAGAATTTATCATGTTACAAGTGTACGGCAGTTGTCTTCAGACAGAATTTACCAAATCAATCGCATTTGTACGATCAATCAACGATATTTATTGAAATGTTCGAAATCTTCAAGTGTATTTCCACGTTTCTGATATCTGGAGAAGACATTGCTGCAGGGTAAGTAAGCAGTAACTACGAGTGTCTTTGAAAAGAGTATAATGAAATCAGATTCTATCTATCTATCTATCTATCTATCTATCTATGTGTGTTTATGTGTGCGTGTGCATGTGTGCATTCTAGTGTGTGTGTGTGGGGGGGGTACATTAGTGTATACGAACCTACACATATATTAAGTACAAACACTGACGCACTCTTTCATTAAAGTCTACAATACAAACCACACACACACACGCACACGCACACACACAAACACACACACACACACACACACACACACACACACACACACACACACACACACACACACACATATATATATATATATATTAAAAACATGATAGAAGTTAAATTTTCATGTGTTAACTTTGTGTAGATTCACAATTAGGTGAACGTGTGTTTATTATACACGCAAGTGTATGCAATTTTATTCCAGATCTTTCTTGATAGAAGGGTACGCAATATTATGAATCTCTCTCTCTCTCTCTCTCTCTATCTATCTCTCTCTCTCTCTCTCATATATATATATATATATATATACTTGTAGAGGTATCCTGTGTTGACTAGTAGTAATTTATTTTGAATAAGTAGGTCGAATTTAAGAAAACATTTTCCGAAACATATAAGGAAAAAGAAAGTTCGAAAACCTTATTTCATTTTTAGAGCAACTATACTAACATGTAAAAAAGGAAAAAGTCGAAAATATTTTCGATTGTGTATGAATATATAAAGAGTTTAATACACCTCATATATTTTATACCAATATTTTTTCCTGCACGCATCTAATCATTTATCAACGTATGTCAACATTTATATATACATATGTAAGTGTGTATAATTTGTATATATTTTTTAGGTCCATATAATTTTATATCTCATTTTTTATTAATTTACAATCATTGATTGAATTTTTGTCGAACCTTGTTTGTTTATTATATATGTTCATTTATTATGCTTAGCACAGTGCGGTACAAGGCCAATAATATGAAGCACTTATTAGATGTCAGAATTAGTAACAATGTTCTGGATGCTTAATCTGCTATGGTAACTTTTGCACCATGAAAAATTCACCAAAATTACTCAGTGAACCTAAGAATCCCTGTAAGTTAAGAATTATGAATTACACAATGGAGATAGTATTTACTACCCAGTACTAATAAAAACTCTTTTATAAACTTTGCCCAGTCGCCTGGGGCTGTAGAATACAGCGACTGCTTCTTTGCTGAGGGGTAAGAACCCCCAACGAGTGTCCTGATTTATGACACTAAACAATCTGATGGTGAGGTTCTAGTGATGCTGGAGCTTTGGGGAATGCAGAGTAACACTTTATTGCCATTTCTCCCAGGGCCACCTTGGCCCAGAATTGTAGCACCTGGTAGGGACACATCTATGGGTTAAATAGAACTAACTTTATACTTATGCTAAACTGAATTGTTTGAATTAAAACTGTTTGACTAAATTGAATAGTTTAAATAGAAATGTTTTTGACAATTAAACTGTACTTACATTTAAACAGCGTGCTTATACTAAACTGTCTTTTTTAAATGAAACTGTTTTTGACATTGAGACTCTACTTACACTAAATTGAATTGTTTCTTATAGAGGTGTTTTGACATTTAACTGAGTGTAAACAAAATCTGTACTTATACTAAACTGAATTAGCTGAATTAGAACTGTTTTGATAATTATACTGTGTACTCATGCTAAAGTGAATTGTTTGAAATAGAACTGACAATTTGCATAAAAATTGATTTTGCGTAAAATAACCTACAAAGGTTGATATGTCATAAAACCCAACCAACCAAACCTATTTTATAAACTATTACAGCGCATGCGCGTGCACACACACGCGCGCGTGCGCAACACCCCCCACTCACAAGAAACAGTTATTTACTGAACTTCTGATCAGTCTATCTTATAAGTTTTAGGTTGTTTGCAGTACTTGCTGTTACTAAACAATTTCCTGTCTAAACACTGAGTAGGTTC
Source organism: Sepioteuthis lessoniana (assembly GCA_963585895.1). Taxonomy (NCBI): domain Eukaryota; kingdom Metazoa; phylum Mollusca; class Cephalopoda; order Myopsida; family Loliginidae; genus Sepioteuthis; species Sepioteuthis lessoniana. Next base: position 127,447,613 of record OY757905.1, on the reverse strand, counting down.
ACCATTGATTAACGACCGGTGGAATCTGTTGCTTTAAGAATGACTTGGCTGTAAGTTTAGTTTCACCATATGTAGGAGTGGTTAATTGATTTTAATGACATGTCAAACCGTCTATGTTTATTTTATGCCTAGACATTAGTTGAATCTTATTCCTTGTACGTATATATTTACATATTGTGCACTTGTTTCTTGCACAGATTTATATATCAGTATTTCTATCTAATACAGTTAATTTTTCCGCGGTTTTGTCTTTAATATATTCCTATGTAATGTTAATAATGATATAGTTTCAATAAAGTATCTCCATTTTATAATTTGCTTCCAGTTAGTTAACCTCAAGTAACTCATAAAACTTATTCGTAAGCAATTCTAGCTTTAATTAACTATTTTTAATACAAATGATTTTCAGTTTTCTGGGGTCAGATGTTCCTATCAAATATAAATGATTTTAAACATCAATTTGACCAAGAGATGATGTTCTAACTGATACTGCCACGCTAGGGAGCATTGACCAGGGAGTAATGTCTATGAAACGATACTTCACGCTCCGCACATCTTTAGAGTCTTTTTATTAGTTGCAGTTTAGTGCCATATCCAGGACCCCCCCCGGTTTGGTTGAGGGTTTTACCCCTCTACAATGGATGCATTTGGCATCTTTCAAACTTTGTCGAAAGGGGACTTGTATGTTGGTGTAGTTAGTTACTAAGCTTTTGCTTAATTGTGACAGAAGGCTGGAAGTATGAGGCTCCCAGTGAAATTCAAACTCTGTCGTAATGTTCTTCCTGTCTAGCTTGTTAACCATCGTGCCACTCGCATTCGTTATAAGCGTTTAAACGTAACGTTGTTAGTTTTGTTTTTTTTTTATGTGATATCAACCATTGTAGGTTATTTAATGCAAAATCTGGTTTATACATATATATTAGATATTTTGTAGACATTAGACAACAATGTTAAATGGTTCCTAGTATTTTTGTCTATCACGAATAATTCAATCAAACATTAGTCATTTGTTTACACACAGTTAAATGTAAGAACAGTAGTATTTTTACCAATTCAATTTTGTAGAAGTCATTTGTTTGCACTCACTTTAAAAGTTCTATTTGACCCAGGTGCTACCACTCCAGGCCAGATCGACTGAGACGCGATGGCCGTGATGGAGTACTCAGTATTACCCACCATTCCAGTATTACTGGAGCCTCAGAATCTGATTTTATAAGTTATATTCAGGACACTCATTGGGGAAGTCTTAACTATGAACAGAGATGCAGTCAATGTATTCAGCAGTTCCAACCGATTTGGTTCTCATTAAAATGAGTTTCTGAATATGCACACTATGTTTGATAGATTATCAGTATTGCAATAACCAGCACATTCAACAAGTAAATTGAAACAGTAGCCTTCCTATCATTGTTCTACATCTAATGAAATGCTTTACGAGATGTGTTTATCTTGATTCGTGTGTTCCCGGCTTTCTGAAAGAACTGAAATAAATCCTGCAGGACTGGCCTATGAAACCATCACACAATTTGCTGCTTCTCGATAGACTTCCATTATAGATATCACCCAATCTTAATTTAGATTGGCGTAAGGTGACAATAATGTTGTAATCAATGACGGTAAATGTCACTATTAGCTGGTGAGGAAAGTTCATAACCACAGACCTTTAAGTTTGAATTCTTAAACTAATCTCCCATGAGACCTAATAAGGACACACAGTTTTAATAATATACACTTACTATTCTATTGTGTAGGAGGCCTGATTTCGAAGTACTCCTCTGGTACTGACTTACACATTGATATACGCTTGGGATATTGGATCCCAAACACCTGTTTAATTCTCTAGGATTAGGGCTTGAATTATCGTTTAATACTTGTTCATTTCTCTCAATTGTGTATCGGTCTTAATTTTGTGAACACCACCAGCCAGTTAATCTGTGGCTCGTCTGTATGACTGACAAAAATAGTCTACCACATGAAATTTCGTGTCCAGTGAGAGAAATGGTTAAACAAGAGATGGAAATTTTCAAAAAGTGTCTGGTAGTGAGAAAAGCGGCAGATATCTCGGTACTACTTAAATTTCGCGGCTACAATTTTAAAAAAATTCACTGCACCCAGGTGGAAGAAATGTTGGGGGATCTTGAAAAAAAGTACCATAGACAAAGACGAGACATAGAGATTACAACAACATCATAGGGAAGTAAAAACAAAGGCAGATACGTGGTCTTTGAGAAAATACCACTCACCCCATCGACTTACAAATACAACATCACGTCTCCCTGATTTTGAGACGGTTCAGCAAGAAAATTGAAACACAGACATAAAGTCAGTGTTATTTGTGAGACCACGAGTCTGAATTTTTATTTGCCTATGAAATTGTAATCTCTTTATCTCATCTTTTTCCTCTGCCCTTCTTGAGAGAGATTGGGTTGTACCAAAAATGTGATGAAATGAAACCATTTAATCGTGTGCTAAAAAATAAAATATTGCTTATCAAAAGCTATATCAACTAATTATTCACTAAGAAATCTTATATATATATATATATATATATATATATATATACGAGGACCATTAAATAAGTTTCCAGACTTTTTTCTTATGGGCACTTTTGTTCATAGTACACACATGAAACTCTAGTCCCCTTGGGAGTAATCTCCTCCAACTACAATCCACTTCTGGTACCGTTCCAACAACTTCTGAAAGGTCCCATGGACGTCCTCTTGTGTGAGAGTGTCAAAGACCTTCGTCACAGCCTCTTTCATCTCCTCAATTGTCTCATAAGGACATTCTCTGAGCTTAGGGAATAACCAAAAGTCACAGGGAGCAAGGTCTGGACTATAGGGAGGGTGAAGAACTGTCTTGATTCCCATCTTGGTCAAATATTCAGTGACAAGGATGGAGTTGTAGACTGTTGCACTGTCCCGGTGGAAATGCCACTGACCCGATTTGAAGAGTGCTGGCCTCTTACGACGGAATCTTTTCCTGAACTCCCTTAAAACCTCAACATAGTAACCTTAACCCTAAACCTTTGGCCAATCAACTCTGATGTATTGGCTTACTAACTTCTACTACACCTCTCATCATCCCTCACAGACTCCCCGCCTTCCTTGAATCTCTTATATCACTCAAAAACTGATGCTCGATTCATGCAAGGTGCTCCAAAAGCAGTCTGAAGCATTCCATACGTTTCTGTGGCATTTTTTCCAAGTTTAAAACAGAATATTATTGCATTTCGTTCTTCCTCACGTCCAGATTGCATTTTTGAGATTCACCAGATGTGACAATTAGGCTTTAGTAGGGTGTATTCCAATTGCTGCTGTAGTTGTTAATTTGAACCTGGAATCATAAAAATTAGTCAGTCATCTCATATGATAAATAGCAATAACATTCTGAATTTTCAAGCCTCTACGCCAATTTTAAATGTCCGTACAAAAAATTATCTGGAAACTTATTGAATGCACCACGTACATAATAATAGAATTTGGTGTTAAATAACCTATAAAGGTTGATATGCCATAAAGCCAAACAAACAACGAACCAATAGTCTTTTTCTCCCGAAACTTTCTTCCAAATCCCAGAACAATTCTTTCACTTTTGCTTTGTGAAAAAAAAAAAACTCACAAAAGATGTATTGAGCCTTGACCTGGGAATACTGGACAGCAGGAGTAGCGTTATTTTTGGTTTGGACATGCTTTAGCATATTTGTTACCCTATTAATATAACCCCATAAAGCATCCTATAACTGAGTGGGCAGTGTTTGAATTGATTCTGGGTTGCGGTGGGGATATGTTTGAAAAACATTGTTACATCCAATGGGACCAATCTTGTAAGCATTGTTCTAACAGCTTAAAGACTGCCATATTGTAAGTGTTAGGGACAGAGAGTGTAAAATATACAGAGAGACACAAACTCACGGAGAAATCGACAAATAAGAGAGAGAGAGAGAGAGAGTGAGAGAGAGAGATGGATTACTGTCCATGGGAAAGGCATGAATCCAACTGATTATCTCATAACCATTGTACCCATGCCTTAAAGCCTGCTATATTGTATATGTGAGATGACAAGAGAGGCTCTGACGGAGACACAGAGAGACACAATGACAAATATACAGAGGGACACAAACACAAAGAAAAATCGACAGCTATTAAGACAAAGATAAAGAGAGAGAGAGAGAGAGAGAGAGAGAGAGAGAGAGAGAGAGAGAGAGAGATTGATGCCATTGGGAAAGGTATGAATCCATCAGAGTAAACAACAGAATGGTTCTTTAGCCGCGGTTAAACCAGCGAAATATTTTGAGAAGGAAAAAAAGAAAAATCTTCAAAGAAAGAGATGTTAAAGTAAGAAGAATTCAGGGATTCAAAAAAGTATAAGAGACCGGGAGTAAACAATGGCCGTGGGAAAGGAGAGGAAAAAAGAATAGAAAGTGTAGGGAGTGAGGATGCGTATGGTTATCGAATGTCCATCAACCACATCAAACTGTAAACATTTGTGAATACAATATTTAGTGCTAATGGCTACGCTGCTGTAATGTGATCTTTTGTTCAATGTTAACAATGAAAACAAAAACTCCCGTTTGAGTTCCAGGGAAGGGGTGTCCCGCCAATGAATGATTGCTCATTTTAGTGCCGTTTTGCAATATCTTTCCGACAATGGCGGATGGTAAATTTTCCTTAAAGATATACTGTCGAGTAATTAAGTGTTACTTTTTCTTTCTATTTACGCCAATGATTTTCATAATTCTAATAGATTATGAGTCTTTGTTAAGCGAGGTAAACAATAGAGAACATCTGAGGAGTCAGATTTTGTGGAATGCGATGGATACATGATGAAGATGCACTGTGTTGGATGTCATAAACCAAAGGTCATTTGAGGTTTCGGGTCTCCTGATATTAGATCTCCTATCTAAAGTGACCTAGCTAGGGCTGATGAAGTTCCAAATTTAGATCCATCTGCAACAGCATTCCACAGGCTTTTTTCTGCATCTGTTTCAGATTAATACGACAAAAGCATTATCATCAATTCAAGTAGTTGTAGCGCCACAATTAATGAAAAGTAGCTTCCGGTCTACTTGTGCCTTACTTTTTCTACTAACAGGTAGAATTTCAGTTCAGTCGGTTTTCAATTGCCGAGGATGTCCCATGAGGCCTTCTTCACCAGGCAGCATCTGATATAAGAGCTAAGTTAATTGCTCGGCGCCTAAAGACACGCTTCCTGCAGGGAACTTGACGTTAATCAGACCTTTTGTCAAATCCAAACACTGAAGAGGATTCTACTGAAGCTGAGACCGGTGGTACAAAAAAAAAAAAAAAAAAAAAAAAGAAAAGTAAAAAAAAAAAATGATTTTACTCAAAACAGCACATATATATATGGAATTTATTTTCAGTTCTCTCGTCCCGCTAAACTACAGCTAAAGGTTGCCACTCACTTTCAATATAGTATTGAGACATATTTAATTCTTTTCATCTAACAGCAGATGGATCACGAGACAGCTTTAACAACAACCACTTCGTGATTCTCAATATTGTTTTAAGTTTTTAACTCTATCACCTTCATTGGGACACCGATATCCAAGTCTAAAACAATTTGTAAACTAACTCTTAAATTTCCGAACTTAAAAGATAATATTGAATATCAAAAATTGCATAATGCAATCTAATATTGAATATCATTATTATTCAATTGGTTTATGCTCACTTTGTACTATTCTATATTTGGTTTAGTTTGGTTTTACGGCACATGAACCATTCTAGGTTATATAATGCCAAATTCATTTTATATATAAAGACAGGTTTATTTTAGCCAATTCAGCTTAGCATAAGTAGAGTTTTTTGTTTACACATGTCAAAACAGTTCTATTTCAAACAATTCAGTTTAGCATAAGTATACTGTTTAAATGTAAAAATACTTTTAAGCAATTCAGTTTATAATTGAAACTCAGTTTAGTTCAATTTGACCGATAGATACGACCTTATCAGGTGCTACCACTCCAGGCCAGAAGAGACCTGGGAGCGATGGCAATAAATTACTAGAGCACCACCTTCAGATTGTTTAGTGTCGTATCCAGGACACTCGTTGGAGGATTTTATCCCTCTGCGAAGTCCCAGCCGACTGTAAAATTCTGTATTTGATTTATTGAATATCAAATTAATGTTAAACAAGAAAGCAAACTAACTGATTCGTTCACGCAGAAAGAGTGAGTATCTAATGCACAATAGCAAGTGTCATCTATCTATATTTACAGAGAGAGAGAGCGCGCGCGAGAGAGAGAGAGGTGGGGGAGAGAGACAGAGAGAGAGACAGAGACAGAGAGATAATGAACTGTCTTGATATGTCACTTGTCACTAGAGACATGTTTACGTTTTCATCTTCTTAACGTCAACAAATCTGTTGCGGATGAATTAGCAGACAGTGAAGATGGCGACTGATCTAAAGCAACGCACGTCAGATTTGATTCAATCATGATCATCGTGATTCGATCCTTACAGATTAATCAATATTTGTAGCCTAAATACCAGATTAAACCATTGATAACTCTATCCCTTCACTCTTAAGCAGCTGGTGTTCAGGTTTCATACATAACACATAAGTTTCATGCCTGAAATTTAGAAAAAACATAATAGTTGATATTATGAATAGCGTTGATAGCTGACGCAGCAAAACTTTTGGTCATGGATTTCCATATTCATTGGGTATTTGCATTTTTACGGATCACCAAATCCCGGCCAGAAGACCAGACCTCATAATAATCAACAAAAAAAAAGAGAATTTGTAAAATTGTCGACTTTGCTGTCCCGGTGGATCACAGAATAAATCTGAAGGAAAGTGAAAAGAAAGATAAGTACCTCGACCTTGCTAGAGAATTGAAAAAGCTGTGGAACATGAAAGTAACGATTGTGCCAATTGTGATTGGTGCGTTAGGCACAATAACTAAAGGATTATTAAAAGGCCTGGAAGACTTGGAAGTTGGCGGACGGGTAGAGACTATCCAAACGACAGCAATGCTAAGTACGGCTAGAATCCTAAGACGAGTCCTGGAGACTTGAGGAGACTTGCTGTCACTCAAATTCCAGCGAAAAACTATCAGCTAACACTGATGTGAAAAACTCTAAAGGAGTAAATAATAATAATCCAGAATCCATAATGGGGAATGAGACGCACAAACCTCTCTGGTATTCTGAGATACAAACCGATCACCTAATCACGGCCAGACTCGCAGACCTAGTGATAATAAAGAAAAGAGAACCTGCCGAGTAGGGGACTTAGCCGTTCTGGCTCATCACAGGGTAAAAATAAAAGAAAGCATAAGGAAAGATTATTACATGGACCTTGCTAGAGAACCTTAAAAAATACTATGGAACATGAAAGTGACGGTATATACCAATTGTAATTGGTGTGCTAGGTACAGTCACCAAAGGATTGGTAAAAGGAATGGAGGGATTCAGAATAAGAGGACAAGTGGAGATCATCTAAACGGCAGCATCATTTAGATGAACCAGAGAACTGAGAAGATTTCCAAGGACTTGAGGAAACTTGCTATCGCTTAAACACCAGTGGAAGACAATTAGGTAACTTTCGTGTGAAACCTCGCCACGAAATAAGATAATAATCTTAGAATCAAGGACCTATAGACACAGATTTATTGAGATCGGCTTGAATACTGAAAAGATGTAACATATCCACGTCCAAAAATACGACCAATATATGAATATGTGAAATAGACATATTCATACAGATACGGAAAACGTTCACAAATGTTCATAACGCATAGAGGAATCCGAAAACGCTCGAAATTGGTTCAGGTACGTAATCTTCTACATCGATGTTACTGTACCATTGGACCGGCGTGTTGTGCTGCAAAGAAAGAAGTCCGCAGAAAACGAAATACTCAAACTCGAAGTTAAGGGAAGAAAATATAGCAGTCGTTTATTATTCAGCTATGATCGCTCTAACTCGAAAAGGTCATTTTAGTTGCGTCCTTCTCCCTTTTTCTTGGTGGTGACAGGGTGTGGGTGAGAGCTGGCTGTTTGACACACGCCTGACACACCCTTTAACACACCCTTTTTGACAACTGCCTTCAACTCTGCCAAAATCTCGTTACTTATTTTCTTATATAGAGATTTTGGAGAAAAAATCGAAGATCCCCGAATGTTCAATGTCAACAGTGAAACACGTGATAGTTCATCTGTGATTATTTTAAAATCACGTCTAACTTTGCTGGTCATTCTGCCCGCACGTGCTAGTTTCGTGACACCTTCACTGATTGACGACAGCGCCCGTTCGTAATATTACATTACTTCGTTAGAACAAACACTAAGTTTTATGTACAATTTTTTGATTTTGAAATTCAAGCATAAAATCCATTAGGGAGAATTTATCGTCTAGCCAATGGTTTAGCAAGTGTACCATATCCGTACTAAAGAGACATTAGACCCCCGTTGTGACTTCGCCTTAGAAACAAGTTGACAAACGCGAAGCTATCTTAAACATACACAATTGGTCTATTTACTAGTAGGTATCAAGTAGCCGACAAGAGAGAGAGAAGTATGGATACAAGTGACAACCCCGTCAACTAGACAATTATAAACAACAAACCCAAGTGAGAAAAAGATGAGCTAAAACAAACTTTGAATATTTTCCTGGTTCTAACATGTTTGTTTACTGGATCTAACACCCTTCCAGTGGGGCCCTAGAATTCAGAGCTCGTTCATTTTTCTCCTTACATCTTTATGGCTCGTTTTCTATAGACGTGTTCATCTTCTCGCGTATGGCCGTCGACTCTCCGAAGAGGTCCCGAGTCGACGCTCACTTCCACCTGTCATGTCGGGAGCAGGCACATCCCTTTTCGCTCCCATATGCGCACAAGATTTCAGACCTCAAGCTTTCCTTAGCAATTCCCAACTACAACAAGAACCTCAGCCTAGTCGTTCGAACACTAATGTCTATTTGTATATTTATTTATCAATTCGATTTTTTTATGAGCTGTTCAATTACGTTACACACCTCTCCACGACAATTCTAAAAATGTTAGCGGTAAAAAATTTTAAAACTAAGTTCCAAATACTGTTGGCTCCCCATTAACATAATTATTCAACTATGAATCCTTTGTTTTTTGGGTTTTTTTTCAGTTTGGGTTCATGTGTTCAGCAGTTCTACCAAACCGATAATTTCATTATTTCTCTGTGACGACCATATGAATACATTGAAAACAATACAACAAAAACAAAACAAGAAAAAAACACAATAATAAATCAAAAGAGCGAAATGGACAAAGGAACGTACCATATTTACCAACCCCTCCGCTAGGGCGGGATATGGAAGAAGGTCAATTTTTAAACGGACATGATGACCAAAGGAAATACCACATTAACCCAAAAAGACCCAAACAAAGGAACTGCTTCAAACAATTATAGACCCATAACTTGATTACCGGTGTTGTGGAAAATATTAACAACACAAATAAGGGAAGAGATCTACTATTCGCTAAAAAGCCACTTTTTTCCCTGAAGAACAGAAACGATGCCGCAAAGGATCCAGATGTACAGCAGAGTTACTCTACATAGATCAATATATCCTAAGTGAAAGCAAGACCAGACGAAAAAACTTAGCTATGGTCTGGATTGACTACAAAAAGGCATTGGATATAGTTCCGCAAAACTGGATAATAATATGTCTCAAAATATACAAAATAGCACATGAAGTCATAAACTTCACCAAGAAAACCATGAAAACTTGGAGAGTTGAGAGGAAGAAGCTTAGCTGAAACAAAGATCCAAAGAGGTATTTTCTTAGGGGATGCACTATCACCTTATAATTTATAATTGCCATGATGCCCCTTAACCACATACTCAGAGAATGCACAGCCGGATACAAACTTAATAGATCGCAAGAAAAGATCAATCACCTTATGTACATGTATGACATAAAACTATTTGCAAAAAGAACTGGAAACCCTGAAACACACAGAATATACAGTGAAGACATAGGAAAGGAATTTGGCATAGAAAAATGTGCCATGCTTGTAATGAAAACTGGCAAACAACATACGACTGACGGAATAGAACTACGAAATCAAGACAAGATTAGAACGCTCGGAGAAAACGACGCCTACAAATATTTGGGTATCTTGGAGGCTGACACCATCAAACAATTGGAAATGAAAGAAAAAATTCGAAAAGAATATCTCAGGAGAACTAAAAAACTACTCGAGACAAAACTCTCTTGCAGAGACATTATCAAAGGAAAAAATACTTGGGCTGTACCCTCATTAGATACTCGGGACCCTTTCTCATGTGAAGTAAAGATGAACTTAAACAAATGGACCAAAGAACTAGAAAACTAATGACCATGCACAAGGCATTACATCCCAGAGATGACGTTGACAGACTATATGTATCAAGAAAAAGGGGGAGAGGACTTGCCAGCATCGAAGACAGTATCACGCATCGATACAACGACTCGAAGAGGACCGATTGCAGCCTTTAGAAACAATACTGACAACACGATCGATAACAGAATAAGAACCAGGAAACAAAAATAGGTGGTAAACAACTCTATAGGCGTTTTAAACGACTAATAAACCCGGACCTGGCTAAGAAAAGGAAACCCTCAGAGAGAAACAGAATCTCTCCTAATGGCAGCTCAAAACAACACTATAAGAACCCATCATATCAAGGCGAGAAAAGATAAGACTCAAAAAATAGCAAATGTTGGCTATGCGGTGACAAAGATGAAACCATCAATCACATAGTAAGCAAATGCAGCAAATTAGCACAGAAAGAGTACAAAACTAGACACGACTGGGTGGACAGGGGGATCTACTGAGAAATGTGCAGGAAATTTAAATTTTTTGACCATACGAACAAATGGTATATGCACAATCCAGCACATGTCCAGGAAAATGACACGCATAAACTACTATGGGACTTTGACATAAACACAGATCATCTAATCTCTGCCTGAAGAACAGACCTAATAATAATCAGCAACAAAAAAAAAGAGAATTTGCAAAATTGTCAACTTTGCTGTTCCGGATGACCACAAAATAAAACTGAAAGAATGTGAAGAGAAGGATACGTACCTCGACCTTGCCAGAGATTTGAAAAAGCTGTGAAACATGAAAGTGACGATTGTTCCAATTGTGATTGGGTCTTCCGGCTCAATAACTAAAGGATTATTAAAAGGCCTGGCGGACTTGGAAGTTGGCGGACAGGTAGCGACTATCCAAATGACAGCATTACTAAGAACAGCCAGCATACTGAGAAGAGTCCTGGAGACTTGAAGAGACTTGCTGTCACTCAAGATCCGGTGAAAAACTATTAGCGTGCAAAACTCTAATGACTAATAATAATAATAATAATAATAATAACTTTAAAAGTCTAAGTATTTTGTGCATTCTGCTGATGTCTGTTTTTCTGAAGAATAACATCCAGATCTGTGACAGTAGCATATTGTCTGGATAAGCCACATTATTCTAACTATAAAACTGACAAAATCCAAACCAACTTGAGACTTAGATTACAACTCTGAATGCAACGATTGGCTGGGATTCATTTGTGAGTCAACTCAGGGGACATAACCGGCATCCTATGAATGTTAGCTGTTCTACTTAAAGGTACACAAACAACGATCAAGCGGCTACTCCCCTCAGAGACGACAACAGAAAAAATGGACAAGAGAAAACTACAAAAATATGCTTCATTGTTATTTCTAGAGTAATCAATCACAAAGCAGTACAGAAAATGTTTGAATTTTGAATAAATTCCGCCAGATTTGAAATAATGGACCGAAGCTTGAATGATTTTAAAGAAAGGTTATTTTTTTTTTTACTTTGAGAAACTATAAAAAGGTGGGCAAGTAAAGAGTAAAGAATATCAACAAAACCTATCAATTCGAATTGAGAAATTAACATTTAAAAAGCAAGAACCCCCAAGCTGAATTGAAAAGCAAAATTATTATAACCGAAATGCTACAGACCACTGCACTACTAAACAAATGTTAACGCAAGAAGACTATATGAATGCTGAGTTAATAAAAGAAATTCTGACTGAAAAGAAAACATTACCATCTCTCCGGGACGAAGCCTGGGAAAAGTTCGAGGTAGAAACTGAAAAGGTAAATAAATTATTACGAAATATCCCAACAGGCAACACCACCGAAATAAACGAACTAATTTATGCCGGAACCAAAATAACCCGAATAAAAATCGATGTACCTCTAAGGAACCAGAACAGAAATACAAGACCTGGATTGGAAATTAGGCTGGAAGGACAGGAAAAGAAACTGTGACGACAAGCGAAAGTCCTAAGGAACAACAAACAAAATGGGATATGTTAGCAGGAAAAGACCAAAACAAAACAGGAGACAAGACTGACAAGGAAACTTTAAAAGATGAGTAAATTGATACTGGTGAAAGAAGGGATCTTTAAAAGACGCCTTGAAAAGGTTAAGCGATGCAAAGAAAAAAAGGAAATTCTAAAATAATGAAAATTATTCCAACAAATAGGTAGAGAATGCACGTGGACAAGCCAACAATCGGAAGTAAAAGAAGCAAAAAGATTTTTGGAGCAAGATAGGAATACTGAAAGAACAGAGAAAGGCCGAATGGATAAATAACACGGTATAAGAATTTGTAGAAACCGGAAAAGGCCCTGATGTGGACATATAGAGTGAATCGCTCAGAATAGCTTTGAAGAAAGCATAAAACTGGTAAACGCCAGACCATAGGTTCATCTAAGGATTCAGGTTTTAAAAAATTACGTCCATTCACGAAAGACTGGCTCTTGAACTCAGTAGAGACCAAGAAGAAGCAAGAACACACGAATGGATGATGAAGCGGAAAAGTACCCTAATTCAGAAAAAAAATGAAAAGGAACAACCCACAATTACAGACCGATAATGTCTTCATGTGATGTAGAAAATTCTAAGCACACTGATTTGGGATCAGATCAATGATTCGCTTATATGTCAAAGACAGTTTTCAAAAGAACACAAAAGAATGCAACAGATGAACAAGAATTACATTACATTGATCAGCACATCTGTTGTATACTCATATGCATGCAGAATCATAACGACGACACAATAAAGACGAGCGACACAGTTCTTAGAAAAATATACCTCTCACTTTATTTGAAAGGGTTGTGTATGAGAGGGAGTTGGAGACCGAACAGAACTGCAACATATTGACCCCCACTCTATTGGCCATAACCGTTTCTTTACTGTTCTCTTGGTTTGCTCAACTGGGGGCCTGGGGGCTCCCTCTGCTGGATGCTGGCTTCCTCTACAGCATCTTGTCTCCAACTGGTCTGGTCTCCAAACTAACTGACTTCATGTCTTCATCAAGTTATATAAAAGTTCAACGCCTCCCTTCTTCTAATGGGAGTCAAAATTTTTCACTCATTCAATCTGTCCACGATCAAGGCTATAATATCCTGATTATTCCTCGACCAGATGCACCAATTATTTACATACGTGCATTTCCCATTTTGACAGCCTGGCTGGGTCGTAGGTCAATATACAACACATCATCAAGGAGAGCAAAGCAAGGCAGAAAACTGTAGACTGGGTGTGGATCAATTATACAAGGGCTTATGATATGGTCAAGCAAAATAGAATAGCAGATTGTCTAAAATATACTAGATATCTGATAAAAGTCATAAAATTCACTACAGAAGTAAAGAAAAAACGGGAAATTGAAAAAGGAGGGAAAAATATTAGCAGAGGTGAAAATGCTAAGAAGTGTTATCCTTGGAGATGTACTTTTGTCCTTACTAGTTGTAATAGCAATGGTGCCAACCAATTTCATACTGAAGAAGTGCAAGTGAAGCTACAAACTTACCAAATCGCAAGAAAATATTTATCACATTATGTGCGTGGATGACATCAAGCTATAAGCAACACATTAAAAAAGAAATGGAGACTCTGATACAAGCAATAAGAATATACAACCAGTATATAGGAATGGAATTTAGTAGAGAGAAATGTACAATAACAATAATGAAAAGTGGAAAAAAAGAAATAACGAAGGAAATTACCAAATCAAAAAAGAATCAGAACAGATGGAAAAAAGAAAATTAGATGTACTGGGAAATCTTGCAAGCGGGTACCATCAAATAAGTGGAGATGTAAGAAAAAAATAAAAGCAGCGTCTCAGATGAACGAAAAACTTCTCAACATCAGAGATCTCTTCAAATGGATAAACACCTGGGCTGCCTCATCCGATGGATTACGTAAACCAAATATATGTCAAGAAAAGGAGGAAGATGCCTCCCAAGCATTAAAAGTAGCGTAAATACTTCAATAGGTGCACTCGAAGACTACATAAAATGCATAGAGAGTCTAATTGCAGTGACCAGAAACAGACCTGATAACATCAGGGTGAACATAATAAGAATAATTTAGAAAGCAAAATGGGAAGAAAAACAACTACATGGATATTTGAAAAGACAAACTGACAAAATCTCGCACGTGCAGACCTGGATATAGCTAAAAAAAGTGAAACCTTGAGAGAGCAACTAAATCTCATCTAATTGCTGCACAAAACAACGCTATAAGGAATTATATTAAATCCAAAATCAATTATACCCAACAGAATAGCAAGTGTAGATTTTGTGGTAACAAAGACAAAAAGATTTATATCAAAGTAATTTAATGCAGGAAATTAGTGCAAAAAGAGTATAAGACAATAAACGACTGGGTGGGAAAAGTGATCCACGGGGAATTGTGCAAGTGGCTACAGTTTGACCATACTGCCAAATGTTATATGCTCAAACTAGAATCCGTCCTAGAGAAAGGGTATAAAAAAATTATTTGAGATTTTAAGATATAAACAGGTCACCTGATTCCGCCCAGGTGATAAGTGCTAATGATAATTCACTACAAAAAGGAGGACTTCCTGTATAGTGGACTTTTCCATCCCGACGGGCCACAGAGAGAGTATTAAAGAAATCGAAAAAAAGATAAGTACTTAGACCCTGCTTGAGAATTTAAAATGCTGTGGAATTAATGGGAGACGATTTTACCAATTGTCATTAGCACAAGTGGATCAGTCCACAAAAGCTTAAAAAAGGACTGAAAGAATTGGTATTTGGAGGACTAATGGAGACTATCCAGCCTACAGCATAGTTGAGAGCCATAAGATTACCGAGAAAAATCCGTGAGACCTGAGGAGACTTGCAGTTACTCCAACTCCAGGTAAAGATTATCAGCAAATGCTGGTGTTAATCCTATTTACCAACCCCTCCGTTCGGGCAGAATATGACACAAGGTCAATTTTAAGCGGATTTTGACAGGTTTGAATTCAGAGTTTTCCTTCTCCTGGACTAGTTGCCTCACCAAGGCTGAAGAACCCAGTCTGTCCTACTATTTACCCATAGCTGGAGGGAGAATAATTGGATTCATACCTTTCCCAATGGAATTAGTGCTATGTGAAATACAATCATTCTCATCCAGGATTTGAACTCGTATCGCCGTGTCCATTTCCTACAACGATAACCATTACACCACTATAACCATTACACCACGGGCAAATCCTTGTGTTAATAACTCACTTGGAGTGAAGTAATAATAATGATTATAATGAAAGTATATCATGCAGAAGAGACTTGCAAGTGTAGGTTATATGGATAAATACATGCAACGGATAATCACGTGGTAACTGAATGGCACAAACTAATACCAAAACAGAACAAGACTAGATGCGACTGGGTGGAAAAGGGGACTCACTAAGAATTGTGCAAGATATTAAGATTTGGCCACCAAATAGTATATGCACAAACCTGTGAATGAAACATTAAATTTACGAGAATTATGCTCTACAAACGGATCACCTCATCCAGCCAGAATACATGACCTCTTAACAAAAAAGTAAAAAAATAAAGATGAAAGAGAAAAAATATATAACTTGCCGTCTAGTTGATTCTGTCGTTCTGGTTAATCACAATCTGAAAATAGAATAAAGCGAAAAGGTAGTCTGATACATGGGTCTTGCCTGAGGAATAAAAACGTTATAGAACATGGAGATGATGAAGATACTAATTGTAAATGATGCACTTGGAAAGGTCAATAAAGGTTTGGAAATTAGAGAGAGACCGGTTAGCCCGAATACTGATAAGCGTCCTGGAGACATGAGTAGTCATTCAGACTCCAGTGAAAGCCCGGCTAACCACAGAGTAAAAGTGAAAGCAAAGATAAAGAACAGAAGTACCTTGACCATGCTAGGGAACAGAAAAAACTGAGGAACATCAAAGTGACGTTTATACCAATTGCAAATGGTGCTCTTGGTAAGTCACAAAAAATTGGTACAGGGACTGAAGGATGTGGAAATAAGAGGACGAATGGAGACCAGCATAGTTGATATCGGCCAGAATACTGAGAAGAATCCTGGAGACTTAAGGAAACTAGTTGTCACTAAAACTCCAGTGAGAAATCATCAGCTAACGTTGGTGTAAAAAAATCAAAAGGGAGTAGCAAGAAGAAGAATTTGGTGAATGAGTAAGAGGAGGAAGTTGTAAAAGTAGAAGTTAAAATTACTTTGGGTGAATTCCTGCTAAATCACCAAATTTCACTAATGATGAGTCTGTTTAAGGCTTAGAGGGATAAGCAAAAGATACTGCATGCAAATCTTAGCTTCAAAGCCGGCCTTAGGAGGTGCTGGGACCAATTTGGAACATATATATTACAATATGGTCCGATCGTAGACGAGAGTGACCCCTTGCAATAGCTACTACACGGAAGTGTTGAGGAGGGCGCTGCTCCTTTTCGTGAATTCCTCTGATTACCTTTAATATATATCTTATAATGCAGAGTGTTAAGCAATGAGACTTCAAGTACCCTGTTTTGAGTCTTTGGTATGATACAACCTAATTTTAAACTCTTGGACCATTAGCGAACCCTGTAACCATGGTCCAGGAGACTGGGGTTCAATCCCAGGTAGAGTCATAGGAGACTTAAAAAATGGTACTTGATGAACCCTTGCTTAATACTCAGTATTATAAGATACATATCGAGAGTAAGTGGAACATCCAGGGAAAGGAGTCGCGCCTTTTCCTACACCTCCGTGTAGTAACAATTAACAAGGGAGCTTTCGATTGCCTTTGACTCCGTTTGGCTGACTTACGATATTACAATGTGTCGTTGTGCATACTTGACGAGAGTAGATTACAATCATATTTGGCTCCCCTTAGTCGTGGGCTACAATTAAGATTCATTGCCTCAGTTGGCTTAAGATCGGCCCTTCAAAGTCCTATATGTTAAAGTAAGAAATCATCAGAAAATAACAACAGTAGATTTCATGAGAATCTTTTAGGTAGATCTTGTAGAATTTTAAAGCTCATCTAATAAGTTTCATATAGTTTTCCATGATTTTGGTAACCTTGTTTTGCTTGTGGGCAGGTCACCATCAACTTCGTATCTTAAAGCGTATTAATCGACAACAGATAATTGTATAATGCTTAGCTTTATTTCAAAGGACAAATAATTACCCTTTAATCCCTTTTGAATAGATTGTGTTTCATTCTATTCCATATACTTAATTATGCACGCATCTTTAAGTGGTTTGAAGCCAAGTTTGATGTAAGGCCTTAAAACCGCCAGAAATTCAATAATTGTATCTGCAGTGAAAAGGTATCAAACAAAAGATTCAACTGACAAGTAATGAAAATAATGATACCTATAATAATATTTAATATATTTTAGTGTTATAGATAATTGAGAGACTGATAGATTTTAACGGCATTTCAACCTGTTTAGAGTTATTTTTGATAAGATATTAAGGGATCACAGCTATTGTGTTTTTGGCCAGCTCGAGGTCACCCTACATCCGTAGCAGCCAAAATTTACAACGGAACAGCATAGAACCCAAGAAATAGACCCATGACCTCACAAATATTGACCATCCGTAGAATCCTTGAAGGCGTACGGGCAAAAAAACTACAGGCGACATTACTATTTGTCGACTTTACCAAGGCCTTTGATTCCATTCACAGAGGCAAGATGGAATAAATCATACTAGCATACGGCCTACCAAAAGAGACCGTCGCAGCAATAACTATTATCTATAGAAACATCAAAGTGAAAGTACGTTCACCAGATGGAGACACAGAATACTTCGACATTGTAGCCGTAGTACTACAAGGGAACACGCTAGCCCCATACCTCTTTATCATCTGTCTAGACTACGTGCTTAGAACATCGATTGATAAAATCAGAATGAACGGCTTCGAGCTGACAAAGAAAAGGAGCAGAAGGTACCCCGCAAAAACTATTATCGACGTCGACTACGCCGATGACATAGCGATTCTGGCAAATACACCCAACCAAACCGAAACAATACCGCATAGTTTGGAATTAGTCGCCGCAGGGATTGGCTTCCATGCCAATGCATACAAAACTGAATACATGTGCTTTAATCAAACAGGCGATATTTCCACACTAGACGGAAGCTCTCTGAAACTGGTAGACAATTTCACTTACCTAGGAAGCAGTGTCTCATCAACCGAAAAAGACGCACGGCTAACGAAGGCATGTACAGCTATCGATCATATGGAAGTCAAACCTGGCCGATAAAATGAAACGCCGTTTTTCCAAGCAGCGGTCGTATCGATACTGCTATATGGATGCACTACATGGACGCTAACAAAATGGCTGGAGAAAAAGCTAGACGGCAATTACACAAGAATGTTACGAACATTATTGAACAAGTCCTGGCGGCAACACCCCACAAAACCCCAACTGTAGGGCCACATACCTCCCATCACGAAAATTATCAAGGTTAGAAGAACTAGACATGCAGGACACTGCTGGAAAAGCAGGGACGAGCTCATAAGTCATGTACTCCTGTGGACCCCCACATAGAGCCGAGCAAAAGCAGGACGACCAGCTCGAACGTACATACAGCAGCTCTGTGAAGATACGGGATGTAGCCCTGAAGACCTGCCGAAGGCGATCAGCGATATGGAGAAGTGGCGAGAGAGGGTCAGGGATATCCGTGCTGGTAGCACGACATGATGATATCTATTGTACGTTCGTTCCTTTTTTTTTGTGAACTTTTTTCTTCAGATTTTTTTTGCGCTCGATTAAAGGGTATCATTTTTTTTTCTATCTAATACAAATAATATGGAAACATTTCTCTTTGACCCATCAATGGGAACCTCTCGACTCTGAGTCAGAGTGGACCTAGGAGTAATAGTAATGAATTAGTACTCCACACTCCGAGTACCAGAACCTGATACTCACCACTGGATACAGTTTAATGTCATACTTACGGCACTCTTTTTTTGGCCCGGGTGGCTGTGGCTTTAGAATACACCGACTTCATCTCTGCCGAGGGATAAGACTTCCCCTAACAAGTGTCCTAGATATGACATTGAAACATCTGATGGTGAGGCTCTGCGATGATCTGGGGGAATATGGAGTATCCGCTCATTGCCATTACTCCCAGATCCACTCTGATCGGGCGTCGTAGCACCTGATAGAGTCCTATCTATGGTTCAAATAGATCAGTTTGACATTCAAACTGAGCACAAACTAATGACGGGTGTTAAAACGGAATTGTGAGAAATAGAACTGTTAAACCATTTAACTATGTATAAAAAATGACTTTAATTGAATTGTTAGTAATACATAGCGATACTTAATGCTCTTTAAAAATGTGCTTCAATTGAAATATTGGTATTACATAACCTTACTTGGAAGCATTTGACTGTGAAAATAAATGAATAGTGTTAAATACTTAGAGTTAAATAGCAATACTTGTAACCATTTCACAGTCTGCGAACTAATGATCAATTATTTGTCTAAATTTCTGTGACGAAGCTTGATGATTTTTATCATTAAGGGTTTTCGGACTATTGTCTTCATCTTTATTGTTATTTCATCAACGTTTCGGCCGATATGTCCTCCGGCCTTCTTCAGGTGTTTGTCGAACTCGGGAACCTTCACTGAACTTCGAACTACGTCCTTTATTGAATCCACGGGGGTCACCTGTTCTGATTTCGTTAGCCATAACCGGGTACAAGTGTTAAGCATTCCTGTATTGTTACTCGCCTGCAGTCAGGATTGAACCTGCAACCTCCAAATGATTGACTCCTTAGAAGCTTAGGGAACCAACAAGCCGGACACATGACGTAACGGTTATATGCATTGGTTCCCTAAGCTTCTTAGGAGTCAATTATCTGGAGATTGCAGGTTCAATC
Source organism: Sepioteuthis lessoniana (assembly GCA_963585895.1). Classification (NCBI taxonomy): domain Eukaryota; kingdom Metazoa; phylum Mollusca; class Cephalopoda; order Myopsida; family Loliginidae; genus Sepioteuthis; species Sepioteuthis lessoniana. The sequence goes on along the minus strand of OY757905.1, from coordinate 127,427,421 downwards.
CTGACTGCAGGCGAGTAACAATACAGGAATACTTAACACTTGTACAGCCCAAACGTTGAGGAAATAACAATAAAGATGAAAACAAGAGTCCGAAAACCCTTAATGATAAAAAACCCTTAATGATAAAAAAAACTAATGATTAATATCCAATAGAATTGTTAGTGCTAGATAGCAATAATTAAAACAATTTAACTGTAGAAAATATGCTTACAAATTATTTCGCTTTTAAAATGAAAATATCTCCAAGATATGTGTGCATACAAATGACTGCTGTTAAATTGTGACTGTTACATAGCAATACTTGAAACCCTTTAACCATGTGCAAAAAAAAATGCATTCAGTCTCGTTTATAAAATGTTATCAACAAAATGTGCTTACAAATCAGGAATTAAATTTAAACGTATGAAGAAGATCTGGCATTAAATAACCTACAACAATTGATATGCCGTAAACCTAATTAAACCAAATCATATATATATATATATATATATATATATATATATATATACATATATATATATATATATATATATATATATATATAAAGAAGATTTGACATTAAATAACCTAAAATGGTCGATATGCTATAAAAGCCAACCAAACCAAATCATATATATTTAATATATCTGTGTAAAGAGGATTTGGCATTAAAAAACCTACAATGGTTGATGTACCATAAAACCCAACCCAACCAAGCCAACCCAACCCCAGTTTTTCGGCGGTGGGTCTTAACCCCTTTGCAAAGGACACTGTCAGTGTATTGAAAGTTCTGTCAACAGGATCAATAGTTAGAGGTGTATGTGGATTAAGCATGAAGGCAAAAGTCTTTAAGAAAGGAAAAAAAAACTTTGATGCCTTGATTATTGTTTACTGTTTTTTCAAATGCCAGAATTTGTTGTGACACTGTGGTTATTTGCTAGATGCTGCAAGATCGGGCACCATGCCACACATATGGGTTACCCACTGAGAACCGAACTCACTACATAAACTTAATAACCTGTAAAGCCAGCTTTTCATTATTAACCCTCGAAGAGGCCTCCTGGGTGTAATCTATAAAATTAGCGAAGTCTTTGAAGTATTAATAATTGCTACCCGTGCTATCATCCTGAGCAACATAAACAGTGAGAATGGAAATATTTTGTCAGTTCATCTATAACTCTGTCAATGGGTCCCTTTCTTTTTCTGCCTCCTGTTTTCTAATCTTCTTCCTCGTTCTTTTTTTTTTCTTCACTGCACGAAACCAAGACTCTTAGTTCTTTTCAAATTATTCTTTATGATTCATATTCTTTTTATGCTTGTTCGCATTGTATAAGGATTCGTTCGATTGCTCTCTAAACCACTTTCGTTTTTACAGACTTCTTCAATTCTTTTCTTTGTTGCTTTTTCATTCTTTCATCACAGGGAAATCTTTTCAGGTTTTTTAAATTATTGTTGTTCATATTTATTTTTCTAATTATTATCTGACGATTCTTGTATTAGCTATATAATCTTTCTGATGAAATGTCTTTTTGGTTTTCCTTTTCAGTTTTTTTGATTTCCACTGTTATATTCTCTTTCTTCATTATATGATTAATTTTCTTTCTTATCAGTACTTTCTCCAGTGATTTCTTCTTTCCCTCATTGATTCCTTTCTTACTTGTTAAACTCATAACTGGACTTTTGTCAGCCACTGACGTGTTTCTGTTTTTTTTTTCCTCTCTCTTCTTTGTCAAACTTATAACTTAACAGATCTTTGTTTGTTTGTTTGTTTGTTTCTCAAACTCATGATTAGATATTCGTCAGACTCGCTTTTCTTTCTTTCTTTCTTTCTTTCTTTCTAATCTTTCTTTTCAAATTCATTAGCGTACCTTCGTTTGTCATACATTTCTTTCTTTTTCTAGTTCTTCCTTTCTTTCATTTTTTTTTCTTTCGATCTTCATTCTTTCTCATTGTTTCTCTCTTTCTTTCACAAACTCATAAATGAATCTTCCTCAGACGCACTCTTTTAGTTTGTTTGTTTGTTTGTTCGTTTGTTAGTTTGTATCTGTCTCCACAAGCTCTTCACTGAATCTTCAACGGTCACACTTTTCTTTCTTTCTTTCTTTCTTTCTTTCTTTCTTTCTTTCTTTATCGTAAAACTCATTAACGAATCTTCTACAATCTCACATTTCTTTCTTTCTTTCTTTCTTGGCAAACTCATTACTGAATCATCGACTGTCTCGCTTTTCTTTCTTTCTTTCTTTCTTTCTTTCTTTCTCGTCAAACTTATTACTGAATCTTCGACTGTCTCACTCTTCTTTCTTTCTTTCTTTCTTTCTTTCTTTCTTGGCAAACTCATTACTGAATCTTCGACGGTCACGCTTTTCTTTCTTTCTTTCTTTCTTTCTTTCTTTCTTTCTTTCTTTCTCGTAAAACTTATAACTGAATCTTCAACTGTCTCACTCTTCTTTCTTTCTTTCTTTCTCGTAAAACTTATAACTGAATCTTCAACTGTCTCACTCTTCTTTCTTTCTTTCTTTCTTTCTTTCTTTCTTTCTCGTAAAACTTATAACTGAATCTTCGACTGTCTCACTCTTCTTTCTTTCTTTCTTTCTTTCTTTCTTTCTTGTCAAACTTATTACTGGATCTTCGACTGTCTCGCTTTTCTTTCTTTCTTTCTTTCTTTCTTTCTTTCTCGTCAAACTTATTACTGAATCTTCGACTGTCTCACTCTTCTTTCTTTCTTTCTTTCTTTCTCGTCAAACTCATTACTGAATCTTCGACTGTCTCGCTTTTCTTTCTTTCTTTCTTTCTTTCTTTCTTTCTTTCTTTCTTTCTTTCTTTCTTTCTCGTAAAACTTATAACTGAATCTTCAACTGTCTCACTCTTCTTTCTTTCTTTCTTTCTTTCTTGCTTGGCAAACTCATTACTGAATCTTCGACTGTCACGCTTTTCTTTCTTTCTTTCTTTCTTTCTTTCTTTCTTTCTTTCTTTCTTTCTTTCTTTCTCGTCAAACTTATTACTGAATCTTCGACTGTCTCACTTTTCTTTCTTTCTTTCTTTCTTTCTTTTGTTCTTTCTTTCTTTCTTCCTTTTCACTAAATCTCGTCATTTTTCAATCTCCTTCTCTTTTCCCACAATATAAAAATCCTTTCATATTACGAATTCAACGCACCCCTTTCAACGACTTTAGATATTGTCTAATTGTTTTGAACTGTGGTCGTTTTAATTTTTCTCTACCTCTTATCTGCATGAGATTTTGCATTTAAAGTGCAGTGATTAATCGAGGAAAATATTGACTAACGATATGTATTGCTTTGTGTAGCCTTCTCACCTAAGGGAGAACATTCCATAGTCAATTGTGTACATTTGGGCATGATCAATCTTCTGGTTGAATGGTTCTACGTGACTTAAATGTGTTCGCGCTTTGAGTATTTAGGGTCTAGTTTTCATGTGTGTGTATGGTGTGTACCAGTGATTATATATATATATATATATGTGTGTGTGTGTGTGTGTATGTATAAGTGTGTGTGTGTGTGTGTGTGTGCTTATATATATACATGTATATATATATATATACATATATATTTATATATATATACGTAGGTATGAATATTGATATAAATGACGATATATGAAACATACTATATACACACGCGTGTATATATATATATATATATATATATATATATATATGTATATATATATATATATATATATATATATTAATGCATAAATTCATACATTGATGATCTGAAGACAAACAAAGCCGGAGAAATATTTCATATGTGAATAATGACGCTATTGATTTAAAATATTAATGTGAAGAAGGCATGTAAACTCATGCACAAACCTCATAAGTATATATATATATATATATATATAGAGAGAGAGAGAGAAAGAGAGAAAGAGAGAGAGTGACGGACAGACAGACAGACAGAGACAGAGACAGAGAAAAAGAGAGAGAGGAACAAATTAAGAAATATATTTTCAGAGAGAGAAAAAAACGAGTGAATTAGATAGAGGGAGGGTGAAAGTCATTGAGATAGATAGATATGTACTGAGATAGATAGATAGATAGATAGATAGATAGATTTGATCAGGCTGAGATAAGCAGATAGAGAGAGAGAGACAGACAGGAAGGGAGGGAGGGTGAACGTCATTGAGATATATAGATATGTACTGCGATAGATAGATAGATAGATAGATAGATAGATTTGATCAGGCTGAGATAAGCAGATAGAGAGAGAGAGACAGACAGGAAGGGAGGGAGGGTGAAAGTCATTGAGATATATAGATATGTACTGCGATAGATAGATAGATAGATAGATAGATAGATAGATAGATTTGATCAGGCTGAGATAAGCAGATAGAGAGAGAGAGACAGACAGGAAGGGAGGGAGGGTGAAAGTCATTGAGATAGATAGATATGTACTGCGATAGATAGATAGATAGATAGATAGATAGATTTTATGAAAGACTCGGAGAAGTATTTAGACAGAAAGAGAGGTGAGAGAGAATGAGAAAGAGACAGTGAGTCAGATAGTGATATAGCAAGTTTTTAGATAGATTTATATGTTCATAGATATTGTGATGATAGTTTACCGTTATCTATAACGCACAGGGAATTTACGACTGAGAAAACTCGGATGTATTTGCGGTTTGTTAATTTATCAAACATTATTTAAGAACTGTACCTGGCCAAATGTTTTATCTTTCGGCATAAAAGGTTCAGTTGACTAACTGCAATTTTCATGCGTAAACTTTTAAAATGTACGTGTGAGAGTGCACGCACAATATTTATTATGCCATATGGAATAGAGTTTACTTACCCTAAAAATCAGCATTTGAGATATTAAATTGAGTTTAACACTGATTGTTAATGTATCTTTAGCTTAGGAAAACTTTAGTGTCGAATCCGAAATTACATGAAAAGGCATATATAAAAATATGAATGAACGTGTACGTACTATGTTTTTAATTCAATTAGAGAGAATTCTAAGTTTATATTGGAATGGAGAAAACTAAATCTGCATCTGTTAGAACATTTTCTAATTATACTGATTGCTAAGAAGATAAGGGAAATATAAAAAAAAAAAAATATTCATCAGACTCTATAGAAAGCTTTAAATATGTTCGTCTCTACCGTAAGAGATCGTATGTCCTTGTCAATGGTAC
>OY757905.1:127394785-127417285 GCA_963585895.1 Sepioteuthis lessoniana | reverse complement strand
TTGCGAAAGTTATTAATCCAACTATTCTCTCTTTATTTATGAACAGATAGTAGGACAGACTGCGCCCTTAAACCTTGGTATGGAAACTGGTCTAGGAAAATGGATAATCTGGATGTACACCGGTTAAAATCCGCTTAAAATTGACCTTGTGTCATGTACAGAAGGGTTGATAAATGCGTATTCATATTGATATGAGAGAATACCTTGACTTGTAGCTTTGCGGAAAGATGAAATATTTTCGAAAAAAGGTTTTGTTTTTTTAGGACATTCACTTTCCGATGGATCAAAACCAGCAGACAGTCCGTAATCATTTGAAAAACAAAACAAAAAGAAGATGAGCCTTAATATAGACATGATTATTTCAGAAGTCTGTAATTTGAAATTGACAAAATATCTCGATAAGTATCTGAAAATTTCTCGAAATTTTGTTTCAAATACGAAAATATGAAAGTTTCTTGGGCGTGTCCTCGAGGTGTAATGGTTAAAGCGATAGACTGCGGAATCGTAGTGAGCAAGTTCGTACTCCGGTCGCGCAATTACGTTCACTTTCGGGCAAATACCCTTAGGAAAGGTATGAACCCTCTTATCCTCCAAGCTATGGGTTAAATACTACCACTACTGTTCTTCTAGGAGAATAGCTTTGACATTATATAACCTACAAAGGTTGATATGCTATTGAACAAAGAAACCAAATCAAAAGTTTCTTGAGAACCGAAAGATCAATATAAAAAACAAAAATAGATTAACTCTATATCAAATGATTGTTTTATATATATTAACATGACTGTGTTATATATATTAACATGGTTGTAATTTTTGTAAAACAGAGAAATAATTGAAACTTATCAGTACATATCTTTTTTTAAATATTTTTTGAACAGAGAATTGAAGTATTGAAAATACTTGCTTCCGCCAAATCTATAAATAAAGTTAGTAGAATTCAGTTTGATTATATTACCCAATGATATATGCACAAACCAGAGTCTGTTTTTGAGAATAAGACGCAAAAATTTCTCAGTGGTTTTGAGATGCTAACAGCTCATTTAATCCAAGTGTTAAGACAAGATAGTTTTAATTAAGAAGTAAAAAGAAATTGTCATCGAGTGGGTGCTGGACTCCGGCAGAATAAAGATTAAAAATAAAAGGGAAAAGATTGAGAAATACTTAGATCTTGCCGGAGAACTAAAAAATAACCTTGGTGAACATGACGGTGACGATGATGCCAATTGCAGCAGGAGGTCATGGAACGGCCAGGAAAAAGAATAGACGAAGTTGACATCAAATAAAGAATCTAAACTATCCAAGATACAGCATTGTTAAGCACAGTTAGAATACTCATCAGAGTTCCGTAGACATAAAGGGAATTCCTGTCACTCACACTCGAGTGAAGGAACACAGCTTAATAGGTGAGCCGTCCTAGAAAATGAGACGCACAAACTCGTCAAGGATTTTGAAATACATGCCGATCATCTAATCTCGGCCAGATAACCAGACCTAATATTAGTAAAAAAAATCGTGGACTTTACAGTCCGGCTAACCACTGAGTAAAATTAAAAGAAAGCGAAAAGAAGGGTAAGTACCTGGACCTTGCTTAGGAATTGAAAGAACTGTGGAACATGGAAATGACGATTATACAAATTATTATTGGTGCTCTTCGTGCTGGTCGTCCTGCTTTTGCGCGGCCGTGTGTGGGGATCCATAAGAGTACATCTCTTATGAGTTCATCTCTGCTTCTCCAGCAATGTCCTGCATGTCTGGTTCGCCTAACTTGAATAGTTTTCGTGATAGGGGGCAGGTGGCCGTACAGTTGGTGTCTTGTGGGGTGTTGCTGCCAGGACTTGTTGAGGATTGCACGCAGCATTCTTGTGTAATTGCCATCTAGTTTCTTCTCCAGCCGTTTTGTTAGCGTCCATGTAGTGCATCCATATAGCAGTATCGATGTGACCGCTGCCTGGAAGCCCCACACACGGCCGCGCAAAAGCAGGACGACCAGCACGAACGTACATTCAGCAGCTATGTGAGGATACAGGTTTGTTGTCCTGAAGACCTGCCTAGGGCGATGAACGATAGGGAGGAGTGGCGAGAGAGGGTCAGGGATATCCGTGCTGCCAGCACGATATGATGATGATGATGATGATTGGTGCTCTTAGTACAGCCACCTAAAGATTGGTATATGGACTGGAGAACGTGGAAATAAGAGGACGATTGGAGGCTATCTAATCTACAGTTTTATTAAGATCGGTCAAAATGCTGAGAAGAGTCTGGTAGTTTTAAGGAGACTTTCTGTCACTCAAACTCCTGCAAGAAATCATCAGCTAAATCTGGTGTGAAAAACTCTCAAAAGAGTAATAATAAAACTAATTGCGGATTTTGCCTTCTCAGCGGACTTCAGGTTGAAAATCAAATTAAGCGAAAAAAAAAAAACCCAAAAAATAAGTACTTGGACTGGGAAGTAATAAAAGAAAGCCCATCAGCTGGTGATGATGTGTGAAGATCACACGAATGAGTAACAAATATTTAGACCTAGCCAGAGAAGTAAGAAATATATGTAACGTGAGGATGATGGTGATATTAATCAAGATCAGCGGACTTGGAACAGTAAAAAAAAGAATTGAAAAGAGAACTGAAAATTTTGAAGATTGGAGGATAAATCGAGACTATCCAAACTATATCATTGTTAAGATTGGCTAAAATACTCAGAATAGTCCTCGAGACCCGAGGACATTTGCCGTCACTCAGACTCCAGAGAAATACCACCAGCTAAAGCTGGTATGAACAACTAGGGTCGGCAAGGTCATCCACGGGGAGACCTGCAAGAAATTGAAATTTGAGCATACAAACAAATGGTATATGGTCAACCCAGCACCTGTCCTACAAAATAACACACAAACTCCAATGGGACTTTGACATATACACGGATCACCTTTTCTCAGCCAGAAGACCAGACCTTATAATAATCAACAAACAGAAGAGAACTTGCAAAATTATCGACTTTTCTGTCCCGGCTGAACACAGAATAAAACTGAAAGAATGTGAAAAGAAAAATAATTACCTCGACCTTGTTAGGGAATGGAGAAAAAAAAAACTATGGAACATGCAGGTGACAATTATACCAGTTTTAATTGGTGCGTTTGGAACAGTAACTAAAGAATTACTAAAGGGACTGGAGGACTTGGAACTTGGCGGACGAGTGGAGACCATTCCAAACTTCTACATTATTGAGAACGGCCAGAATACTGAGAAGAGTCCTGGAGACTTGAGGAGACTTTCTGTCACTTAAACTCAAGTGAAAGACCATCAGCTAACGCTGATGTGAAAAACTCTAATGAATAATAATAATAATAATAATAATAATAATAGGATTATAGGATACCATCCAAACTACAGCATTATTGAGATCAGCCAGAATACTGAGAAGAATCCTGGAGACTTGAGGAGACTTGCTGTCACTCAGACTCCTGTGGAAAACCATCAGCTAACGCTGATGCGAAAAACTCTCAAATGAGTAAAATGATAATGATAAGAATAATGACATTTATAATGTATAAACAATTATAATCATCAAAGAAAGAAACAGATAGACACACACATACCCACTATATCTATTTCCCTCCCACTCTTTCCCTCAATATATATATATATATATATATATATATATATATATAAAGTTGGCGATTGTAGTCAAGGATGACCCGAAGGCTTCCTTTTCAAAAGCTACTACACCAAACTGTAGTGGGGGCGCTACTCATTGCCTTGGATTGTTCCACTTTACTCTTGATGCGGACCTTATATTTCAAAGTGTTTAGCAAGGAGGCATCCAGTACCAGTTTTTGAGTCTTTGGTATGATTCCACATTGAATAGAACCCTGGTCTCCTGGGCCATTGGCTAACATGACCTTACAACACCGAAACCATTATGCAAATGTCTCTGACGGTGAAGTTTTTACTCCGAATAAAATTAGATCCGGTGAATCATTTTGCATTGCAATAATCCTCTAAACAAACCCAATACAATATATATATATATATATATATATATATATATATATATATATATATATATATATATATATATATCGTAGTACGCGAGTTCGTACTCCAGTCGCGCTATTACGTTCACTTTCAAATACCCTAAGGAAAGGTATGAACCCCCTTATCCTCCCAGCTATGGGTTAAATAGTACCACTACTGTTCTTCTACGAGAATGGCTTTGGCATTAAATAACCTAAAAAGAGTTGATATGCCATTAAACAAAGAAACCAACCCAAACCAAAACCATTTACATTATAGGAATATGAAATGTGATCAACTGGAAAAGAATAAATATCCTTCTGAAGATCGTCTAATCCAAACGCAGCCAACACCTAGAAAAGATTAATTATTAAAAAATGTTCTGGAAATATTTTGACCATAAAATCGGCTCATCTTCAATAAATGCACGCAGCAATTTTTAAAACAATATACTCAACTGTCTTGAGGCCTTGTGCCTACCATTTTTGTAAAATGGAAATAAAACAATATACTCAACTGTCAATTACTTTCATAATTCCTAGTGGATTACATTTCCTACCGTATCGTTTGGAATCTGAAACACCCTTGGTAGCTAGTTTGCCACATTCGCTTTTTTATGTATTAAATCCTTTGGTTTTTCTCATCATATAATCTACGCTTGCTATTCTATAATGCATGACTGGCCCTGTCGGCTGGGACTGCAGAATACACTGTCTGTATGTCTGCAGAGGGGCAAGTCTCCCCTAACGAGTGTCCAGGATATGACACTAAACAATCTGATAGTGAGGCTCCAGTAATGCTGGAGCTTTACAGAATGCAGTGCACCCATTCATTGCCACTGCTACCAGGTCCACTCTGGCCCGAGGTTTTCCTACCCGATAGGGTCGAATGTATGGGTCGATTACGTTGAATTGAATTGTCTAAAATTAAATGCTTTTACTTTTAACTGTGTGTTTAAAATGTGTACTTATGCTAAACTGCTTTGTTGGAAATAGAACTGTTTATATGTATAAAAATGGATCTGGCATTAAATACCCTACAATAGCTGACGTGTCAATAAACCAAACCTAGCCAAAACAAACCAGATCATATATATGTATAAAAAAAACCTTGGCATTAAATAACCTACAATGGTTGATGTTAAAAAAAAACCAAACCAAATCCTTTATAACTAATATATATGTATATAGGGTATTTGGCATTGAGTAACCTACAATGGTTGATTTGCCATAAAACAAAACAAAAACCAAATCATATATATTTAATATATATGTATAAAGACGATTTGGTATTAAATAACCTACAATGGTTGATGTGCCATAAAACCAAACTAAAGCTCATTCTAAATCTTGCTGTTTTAGTTTTAATATACAATAGGTCCCTCTGTGGCAACATAGTGCTGCTATAAGAAGAAAACGTTATAATTATTTACTCATTAGAGTTTTCACATCAGTTTTAGCTGATGGTCTTTCACTGGCGTTTGAGTGACAACAAGTCTCCTCAAGTCTTCAGGACTCTTCTCAGTATTCTGAGCGTTATTAACAATGCTGTAGTTTGGATGGTCTCTACTTGTCATCCAAATTCCAATTCTTTAATAATCCTTTAGTTACTGTACCAAAAACACAAATCACAATTGGTATAATTGTCGCATTCATGTTCCATAGTTTTTTTCGATTCCCTAGCAAGGCCGAGGTACTTATTCTTCTTTTCACATTGTTTCAGCTTTATTCTGTGGTCATCCGGGATATTATTATTATTATTATTATTATTATTATTATCATTTAGTAGTAGTAGTAGTGGTGGTGGTGGTGGTGGTGGTGGTGCTGGTGGTTGTAGTGATTTATTTTAAGTCTTGCACATTATTAAGTGAACAGATTTCTCCTATCTCAACTTTCGCTAGTATACTCGCAGACACCCACTCCCCAAAGCCATGAACTAAACAGCGACAACTCTAATTCGAACCCCTCATTCCCACCATCTTATCTCGAATGTCTTCGGCATGCTTATTACTGTGCCAATTTTTATCAGCGAAAACCTAATGGAATTCATTTGACTTAGGGCTAACTTTCAGCTAGATTCTTTATTTCATCATAAAAGACCGATGAATTCTTCACGTTCCACACTTTTCGTTGCTCCCGGGGCGAGATCCTAGAACTTTTCTACACTTTTTCTTTACCTTTTCTTTCTATTACGCCCTCTGGTATTTGGTACAGACAGATTCACTGACTTGAAGTCTCTCCTTTCCTTGTGATCGGCTGCATGCTCTAGTCTTCTTGACGAGACAGACTTGTCAGTCTAGATGTTAAAATCTCAGAGAATCTTATACTGTTTGTTTTCTACGATATCGTCAGGTTTGTGCCGATATCATTTGTTTATATTTTTGCACTCAAGTCATTTACTCATTTCCAAGCGTATTACTGGTCTTTCTCTTAATGTGTCTATTTACATATTTATTTGGTACCAACATTTTATACTAATATTCCATCCTTGTTGTCTCGCCAGTAGCTTTAGTTCGAGCTCATTCACTCCGCAGAAATCTTCTCAAAATGGTAAAGCTCACAAGACACCAAATTCTTTTTTCCTTATAAAACAAGGCCTGGTCTTTTGTATAGATTTAGTGATCAATTTGAATCTCAAATCTGGATTCTGGTTTGTGTATCTATATTTACCAACCCCTCCCCTCGGGCAGGATATGGCACAAGGTCAATTTTTAACCGGAGTTTAATGGTTTTGAATTCCGAGTTTACCTTCTCCTAGACTAGTTGCCTCACTAAGGCTGAAGAACCTAGTGTGCCCTACTATTTACCCATAGCTGGAGGGAGAAAAATTGGATTCATACCTTTCCCAAAGGTATTAGTGCTATGTGAAATGCAATCAATCTCGTTCAGGAGTTGAACTCGTATCGTCGTGTCCATTTCGTACGACGATAACCATTACACCACGTGCACCTCCAAATTCTGGTTTGTGTATATGGCATTTGGCTGTATGATCAAATTTTAGTCTCTTGTACAATTTCCACTTGATCAACAACTCCACCCAGCCATGCTTAGTCTTGCCCTTTTTCTGTGCTAGTTTACTGCATTCGCTTATTCTATGATTTCCGGTTTCATCTTTGCCTCTACGAAAAAATGTACTTACAATTTTATTGCATATTATTTATTTTTCGTTTAATATGATTAGTCCTTATGACATAGTGGTGTACTGATATTAGGAGAGATTCAGTTTATCTCTTGATTTTTCAACTTTATTAGCTATGTCCAAATCTTCTCGGGTGCAACCTTGCCAATACGTGTCCATGCAGTTTTTTTTCTTTCCTTTTTTGAAAAATAGTTTTTGATGTTTTTTTCTGTTTGTCTTGATGTTGTCCGTTTGTTTATTATCTGCTGAACTTAGTCTTTCTTTTCTCTTTAATGTGTTCTACGAGTCCTTGTATTGATGGATCAACGCAATCCTTAATGCTAGCAATTCCTTCCCTCTTTCTTATCTAGACAGATATAGTATGTCTTTATCATCTCTCATTATTTAATTTTCAGCCTAAGATTCAATGTTCATAACCCTTCATCAGGTCTTTATCCAAGGGAAGGGGAAGATAGTAATTATATGTATTGTACGTATGTTTTTTGCAGTCTCTTTTAGGTTTTACTTTTTCACTCAAAATAATATAACTCTCCTTAAGAGATAAGCAGTCCCTCAAAGTGCAGATTATAGTATATATAAACACTCATAATTTCTGTTAAGTATCACCATATCGTTGATTTTGTTCATTTCCAGAGTTTGTTTCGTTGGCTTAGTCCTTGCTTTTGCTTTGTCATTATATTTTTGTGACTTCTTTTGTCAGAATGTTTTGGCGCAGTCAGCTGGTGATGCAGATTGCACTGACTGCATCTCTGCAGAGGGGTAAGACTCCCCTAATGATTGTCATGGATTTTACAATAAACAATCCGATGGCGAGGCTCCAGTAATGCTGGAGGTTTGGGGAATGCCGACTAGCCCTTTATTGCCAATGTTCCCAGATCCACTCTGGCTCGGAGTGGTAACAGATGAGATGGTCCTATCTATAGGTTAAATAGAACTAAACAATGTATTTATGTTAAACTGAATAATTTAAAATAGAACTGTTTACATTTACTGTGTATAAACAAAAAAAAACTGTACTTATGCTAAACTGAATTGTTTGAAAAATATCTGTTTTTAACATTTAAACTGTGTACTTGTGCTGAACTGAATTGTTTGAAGTAGAACTGTTTTTGACATTTTTAAACTGTGTACTTATGTAAAACTGAATTATTTGAAATAAAATTGTTTTGATATTAAAACTGTGTACTTCTGCTAAACTGAATTGGTAGAAAAAGAACTGCTCTTATGTACAAAAATGTATTTGGCTTTAAATAACCTAATACGTTTCAAATGACATAAAACACAACTAAACTTTTATGTCTATTTATTTCGTTGTGAGGTCCAGTTGATTCACAATTTTATTGCTTTCTTTATTTATTGACTTTTTCTTTTGCTTCTCGTGTTTGTTAACTAATTGTTGCATCAAATGTGTAATACTGACCAAGTATTTCTTTAATCACATAGTGATTGTTTTGATGGTCAATTCTTGTTGGATTCAGTCTTTTCCAGCATTTTCTCTCTTGATGTAAAGACGTTATATGTCTGCTCTTGTGTGATGCATTTTGTGGCAGGTTTATTTTCCTAACTTTGACATCGATCTTTTTTCTTTTCAAACGTGCTGTTTGTTATATTAAAATTATAGGTCACTACTGGTATTGCAATATTGTTAATTACTGTAACTTTATTTTCATATTCAGTTCTTTTTTTTTAAATGGCTCTTATTCGCCAATAGAATAATTTTCTGATTTTGGTATCATTCATTGTATGATTGATAATATTCGCTTCATTAACTCTTGAATATTTATGGGTTTTATTGTGTTCTAACTCTGTAATTTCCGTGTTTACATTTAGAGTGATGTTTAAGTCGTTTTTTTTTTAAACTTTAACTCGTCTATATAGAACAGATGGTTTATCTTTACTAGTAGTTTTATGTAAATAGACTGTGTTTTCAAGTTCTAAAGAGAGTTTTATAAGAGGTATATAAAATGAGAAAGTGTTTGTTTGTTTGTTTGGGAATGCCAAATCCATTATTATATAAATGAACTGTTAGCCACCTGCCCCCTATCACGAAAACTATTCAAGTTAGACGAACCAGACATGCAGGACACTGCTGGAGAAGCAGGGACGAAATCATAAGAGATGTACTCTTATGGACCCCCACACATGGCCGTGCAAAAGCAGGACGACCAGCACGAACATACATTCAGCAGCTATGTGAGGATACGGGATGTTGTCCTGAAGACCTGCCCAGGGCGATGAACGATAGGGAGGAGTGGCGAGAGAGGGTCAGGGATATCCGTGCTACCAGCGCAACATGATGATGATGATGATGATTTCAAACAATTCAGTTTAAAGTAAGTACACAGTTTAACAGTCAAAAACATTTCTATTTCAAGCTATTCAGTTTAGTCAACACAGTTCTAATTCAAACAATGTAGTATAAGTATAGTTTTTCTTTGCACATAGTTAAATGTGAAAACAGTTCTTTTTCAGACAATTCAATTTAAAGTAAGTACACAGTTTAATTGTTAACAACATTTCCATTTATAGCTCTTCAGTTTAGTCAAATAGTTCTAATTCAAACAATGTAGTAAGAGTATAGTTTTTCTTTACATAGAGTTAGATGTCAAAACAGTCCTTTTTCAAGCAATTAAGTTTTGCAAAAGTAAACAGTTCAAATATCAAAACATTTTTATTTCAAGCAACTCAGTTTAGCATAATTATGCAGTTTAGTTTTATCTCAAAAGGAAACCATTTAATAGTGATGACGTTAAAGCATCATCAATGATGATAATGATATACATCGCCAGTGGCAGTACTAACTACATAAAGACAAACAGAACAACTAAAAAAATTGAAATAAAAACAACTATAAGGATATTTCAAGTGACAAAATGCCAAACTTTAACTCAAGTAGAAGTGGACATTGGTAAGAAAGGTAAAATTTAAGAGAGAAATTGATATTCTTCAAATAGCAGCTCAAAACAACGCCACTAGTATCAGCTAAGTTAAATCGAAAATAGAAAATAGGCAAAATAATAGCAAATTTAGTTTATGTTTTGGATGAGACGAAACAATTGATCTCATAATAAGAGAATGTAGCAAACTAGCGGAACGGGATTATAAGACTGGGTGGGAAAGGCGATCCGATGAAAATTATGCAAGAAATTATAGTTTATCATACTAGCGAATGGTACATGCACAAAGCAAAATCCACCATGGAGAATAAAACGCTCAAATATTTTGGGATTTTTCCTGAACACTAAACCTAGAGATAAGCAAAAGAAAAAAAAATGAAAAAATTAAAAGAAAAGCAACTGCATAGTTTACCTTGATGTCTTGGCAGACCAAAGAGGGAAAATCAAATAAAACGAAAGGTGAGACAAGTACTTTTGTTGTCCTATGCTAGTCACGGAGCCCAATGTGCTGTGACTACTAGTCACAGTACTTGTTGTGGCTATTGTGTTCGTGACTACCGCATTAGCTTCCGGCTGTTTGCTTTGTCAAATCCTTCCGTGCCCACGTTGGGTTTGAAAGATCCACGAAACGGGTGGTGGGGCGACACAATTCAGCCGGATCTTCTTCTGACGGTCAGGTAATATGAGTGGCTAGATTGTGTAGCAACTCAAAGAATAGAGAAAACCCGTAGTTTAACAACAAAAACAAATAGTTTTTATTGAAACACGTTTGTGAGACAATAAATAACAAACATACGAGGTTTGCTTTCCTGGCAAACGGAAGAAGAAAGAATATCGAAAGAGGAAGAGTGACGATGAGGTGCGGTTAGAGTAAGACTAACGTCTCTAAAGTTGGACTTTGGAATTTTGTAAGGTCTGAAGGTTGTTCGGAGTACTTCGGGTTTGGAATGGAAGAGATGTTTCTTTGGCAGTATTAAGTTTCTTCTTGGTCCCCTTTTCTTATCCTCTCTCGATATTCTTCCTTCTTCTGTTGGACCTTGCCAGGGAACTAAAAAAGCTGTGAAATATGAGAGTAACAGTGATACCAATTGTGATTGCTCCTATTTACCCACCCCTCCGCTCGGGTAGGATATGGCACAAGGTCAATTTTATAGGTCAAATAGAGCTCTTTGAAATTCGAACTAAGTGGAAACAAATGACTAATCATATTTACCCCCCCACGGCAAGGTCTATTTTTAAGCGGAGTTTAGCAGGTTTGAATTCAGAGTTTTCCTTCTCCTAGACTTGTTGCCTCACCAAGGCTGAAGAACCTAGTCTACCCTACTATTTACCCATAGCTGGAGGGAGAATAATTGGATTCATACTTTTCCCAAGGGTATTAGTGCTATGTGAAATGCAGTCAGTCTTGTCCAGGAATTAAACTCGTATCGCCGTGTCCATATCCTATGATGATAACCATTACACCGCGGACACTACCAATTGTGATTGGTATGCTATGAAAGTTACCAGGCATCTTGGAAAAAAGGGTTTGAATGGTATGAAATTGATAGGCAAACAGAGAACATCCAAAGTATAGAATTATTGAGATCGACCAGAATATTGAGAAGCCTCGTAGAGTCCTGAGGAAACTTGCTGTCACTTAAAATATCATATAATTAAGGAATGTTTTTTTTTATATTAATCATTTTTCGTTAATTATATTTTATCATTCAATTTGGTAAAGCTTTGAACCATTCGGGTCTCTTAGTCCAGGTTCATAGTCATTTGGTGCAGTTTTACGCTCGCACGGAAAAAATATAACAATCACCATTTTTCATAAAATCCCCCAGAGAGGAAATGGGTAGGAGTGAGGATGATATCATGCCCAGAAGATGTGGTCCTGAGATTTTGAGGATTTTGAAAAGACGTCAGTTGAGTTTTCTACCTTTGAGGCGTGAAGTTAAGTTTTTCGGATCTCGACCGGCAGAGATGAATGGGGATCTTAAACATCACAAAATGCACTGCGTGTTGGAGTGGGGTCAGCATAACATGGTTAGCATAGTTTTTTTTAAGAATTGTGTCTCTCTTTTCGTGTCGCCATGGACCGAAGCCAGAAATTAATAAACCCATTCGTATCTAAAACGAAAGAGTCCGCTTGCATTTTTATATGTATAGTGTTACTGTTGTGATTGATATCATTATGGCTGTAGTATACAAGAAAAATTCAGTATAGTACAAAAGTACAGTGTGAGAAGTTTGCTTCAAGCAAAATAATAATAATAATAAGTACTAGGTCCTTGACAGTGAACTAAGAAAGCTTTGGAACGTAAGATTAACAATGATACCAATTTTAATTGGTTCATGTGGAACGGTCCACTAAGGCAAGGAAAGGGGTTTTGAAGAGTTGGAAATACGAGGGCGAATCAAGTCTACCCAAACTACGCCATTGTTGAGCTCGGCCAGAATACTGAAAAGAGTCCTGGAGACCTGAGAAGACTTGCTGTTTTCTCAGACTGCAGTGAAAAACCATCAGCTAACGCTGGTGTGAAAAACTTGCCAGAAACATATTCTATAAGTATGGTCTAACTAATAATCTGAACATTAGCAATAGAATTTTCCAAGTAGACTCACTTTCTCATTTTCCCAGCCGGCTAGGGCTATAGAATGCGCCGACTTCACCTTTGCAAACGATTAAACCCCCCAACGAATGTCCTGGATATGACACTTAACAATTTGGTGGTGAGGTTCCAGTAATGCTTGAGCTTTAAGGAATGCGGAGCACCCCTTCATTGCCATAAATGATCCGCTTAAGAGTGCTCTTAATCAAGAAAACTAGGTCACACCTGGGCCAGGTGCACGGATTTTAAGCAACGACTGGATCTGGAATAGCCACAATATACCACCCATGATAAAAATATAGATTCAAAATTTAATCAACGTGAGACCTAGGCAACAGTTTTGGGTATCATTATCGGCAGGTGTTTTCCTGGTAGCTAATATGGGGGATGCGATCGTCATCCTGCGATTTTTGCCTGTTCTTTTTTCAGGTACACGAATGATCATCTAAGTAACCACACAACTCAGAGACGCAAACACAAAACTTGCACAACTCAGCGATTTTAGAAGCAACTCCACTCTAAGAAGATGTAGAATAAGAATGATGGAGATCTGGCAAGAATACGCTAGTTTTTAGACCACATGCTAAAAGACTCGCTGACCAAGCTAGGACAATAATAAAGAAAGGTTGGTTTTCTGACTTTGAAATGCAAGATATACATCAGAAAGCAAAGAATGAACAAGACAGTAAAACAATCATACACACCAAATACTGAAAAAACAAGGACAGTCTCACCGAAATGAATAGCCAATTTCTGAAAATAGAAACACCACAACCCTGAACAACACAAAGAAAGCACCAACACAAGAACAAAAAAAAAAAAGAAAATTTAAAGAGAATTATGAATGAACAAAAGTCAACCTTGCCATTACTAAGAAACGTAGAATGGAGAACATTGAAGATTGAAAAAGAAAAAAATAAATCAACTACTAACATATATACCAACAATAACATAATTGAATTAAGTGAACCAATTTATTCTGGAGTAAAATTAGTCCGTGAGAAAATCGGGGTTCCCTTAAAGAGCATAAGCCAAAAATCAAAACCTACACGGGAAATTCGACTGGAAACGCTGATAAGAAAGCTACGAAAACAGGCAAAATGATAAAACAAAGGAAAAACGCTGAAATATGTTAGGACAAAAAGGAAAAATAAACACGAGATAAAATAACGATACAACTTGAGGAAATAAATCAAAAAGTGCTGATGAAAGAAGGAAGATTAAAAAGATATCGAGAAAAGGGTAAAACAATACGGACAAAACAGGACATTTTAAAACAACGAAAGGAAATTCTACCGACAACTGGGAGATGACATGAAAACATACAAACAACCGGATGCAAGAGAAGCTGAACAATTTTGGAGTAAAATAGGGCAACCAAGGGAACATAACAAAAAAGCCGAATGGATACGCAACAAGGTGAAAAAGTTAAAAGGACACGAAGAAGGACTGAAGGAGGGAAATACACATAGATTTCATGAGAATGACACTAAAAGAATATCAAATGGGAAAACACTAGGCCATTATGGATTCTGAATGAAGAAATTCACCACCATTCATGACAGGCTAGCACTCAAAATGAAGTGATGTCTATAAGAAGCCTACGTGCCCGAATGGATAACCGAAAGAAGGACCACATTGATTCAGAAAGATCCCCGAAAAAGAAACACCCCCAACAACAATAGACCAATAACATGACTACCTATGATGTAGAAAATACTAAGAGCACAAATAAGAGAAGAGATTTATTCCTCGTTAACAAGCCACTGATGATTCCCTGAGAAACAGAATGGATGCTGCAAAGGATCCAGAGTCACAGGAGAACTACTCTACATTGATCAGCACATCATCGACGGAGGCAAGATGAGACTCAAAAATCTAGCTATGACCTGGATTGGCTACAAAGATGCGTATGATACGGTCCCAAAATGCTGGATAATAAACTGTCTTCAAATGTTCAAAATATCAGATGAAGTCATAAACTTTATCGAGAAAACCATGAAACCTAGAGAACGGAATTGACAGCAGGAGGGAAAAGCTTAATTGAATCAAAGATCCAAACAGGTATATTCCAAGGAGATGCACTATCACAATAACAATTTATAATTGCGATAATGGATCTCAACCACATTCTTAGAAAATGCACAGCTGGATATAAATTTAGTAAATCACCGGAAGAGATAAATCATCTAATGTGCATGAAAAATATCAAACTGTTTGCGAAAATGAAAAAGAATTGGAAACTCTAATACACGCAGTCAGAATATACAGTCAGGATATAGGAAATGAATTTGGTATAGCAAAATGCGCCTTGCTAGTAATGAAAAGCAGCCAATGACACGCTACGGACGGAATGGAACTACCCACGAAAACTATACAAGTTAGACGAACTAGACACGCAGGACACTGCTGGAGAAGCAAGGACGAGCTCATAAGTGATGTACTCCCATGGACCCCTACATATGGCCAAGCAAAAGCAGGACGACCAGCTCGAACTTGCATACAGCAGCTATGTGAGGACATAGGATGTAACCCTGAAGACCTGCCAGAGGCGATGAATAATAGGGAGAAGTGGCGAGAGAGGGTCAGGGATATCCGTGCTGGAGGCACGACATGATGATGATGATGATGATGACTAAAACTTGGGTATACTGGAATCTAACACAATCAAACAAGAGGAGATGAAAGAAAAAAAAAAGAAAGATTATTTCAGGAGAACCAGAAAGCTACCCCAGACAAAACTCTATGCAAAAACCTTATCAAAGGAATAAAAACCTGGGCTGCCCCCGCCGTAAGATATTAGAAGCCATTCATGAAGTGCATCAGATACGAACTTAAGCAAATGGACCCGAGAGGATGAAAACTAATGGCCATGCATGATAAATTACATGCCAGATATGACGTTTACAGATTGTGTGTCAAGAAAAGAAGGGGGAAGAGGATTTATCAATAGTGAAGATAGTGTTGACGCATCATATAACGACCTGAAGACTACATACAAATGCAGGGAGGAAGACTGAATACAGCCACCAGAAATAATACTGACGACCTGAAGACTAACAGAACGACAAAATCCAGAGAACAAAAATGGGAAGAAAAACAACTCTATGGACGTTTTAAGCGACAAATAAGCGAAAAAATCTGAACGTGGCTAAGAATGGGAAACCTTCAGAGAGAGACTGAAACTCTCCTGATAGCAACACAAGACAATGCTATAAGAACCAATCATATCAAAGCAAGAATACATAAGACGCAAGAACACAACAAATGTAGGTTATGTGGTGACTGAGACAAAACGGTCAATCACATATTAAGCGAATACAGCAAATTAGCACAGAAAGAGGATAAGACTAGACACGACTGAGTGGACAATGTTTCCACTGGGAATTGTGCAAGAAAATTAAATCTGACCGTACGAATGAATGGTTTATGCACAACTCAACATCTGTCCTGAATATAACACACACAAAGTCCTCTGGGATTTTGACAGGCAAACGGATCACCTATTCTCAGCCAGACGGCTAGACCTTTATAATAATTTGTCTCTGCTGACTATGGACTAAAATTGAAAGAAAATGAAAAGAAGGATTACTACCTCGATATTGCTTAGGAATTGAAGAAACTGTGAAACATGAAAGTGACGTTCATAGCAATTGTAATTGGTTTTCTTGCAAGAGTCACCGAATTATTTGTAAAGTGACTGGTTGACTTGGAAATAAGAGGACGCGCAAAGACCATCAAAACTACTGCATTGTTGAGATCAGCCCGAATGCTGAGAAGAGTCCCGAATACTTGAGGAGACTTGTTATCACTCAATCTTCAGTGAAAGACCATCAACTTACGCTGATGTGAAAAACGCAAAGGGTAAATGATAAAATAATGCTAATCTTAACCATGTGAAGGATAGAAAAATGACTTGAAATGAAGACTAGTGAATTAAGTAATAATCATATTCAAACTAATATATAAAATAAATACGACAAGGAGAAATCAGAAATGAAAGCAGTTTGGCAATCATCCAAGGTTAAGAAGACAGATGATGACACTTTACGTTTTTGAGCAATGATTATTGGCATAGACGTCGTTTAGAAATACTATTGCAATTCATAACCTTGACAATATACGATTGCATAACATAAGAAAATAGGAAGAAAACATTTATAGGATAAAACTTATCCCACTAAAAATCAGCCCTGTCGGCTGAGGCCGTAGAATACACCGACTGCATCTATGTTGAGCGGTAATACCCACCACCCCGAGTGCGTGGTCTGCATAGGGTAGTAAACAATCTGATGGTGAGGTTCCAGTAGTGTTGGAGTTTTCGGGATAGTAGAGTAAATTTTCATTGCCAACACTTCAATGTCCACTCCGACCCGGAGTGGTAGTATTCGATAGAGTTCTATTTGTGGGTCAATTAGAACTGTCTTACATTCAAACTGAGAGCAAATAATTGACTAATGCAAAATTTAATTGAACTGCTTGATCATTTATTTAATTGTGTGTAAACAAATAACTGATATTTAACTGAATTGTGAGTAATACGTAGCAGTACTTGGAACCACTTAATTTTGTTGATTCATGGTAAATTGAATTGTTGATAAAGAACTGTTGATTCAGTGTGTATCTAAAGTGTGTTTACAAATTGAATATCAAATATATATATATATGTGTACAAACAAGAATTGGGATTAAAATTACCAACAATGGTTGGTATATAAAAAAAATCCACTGACCAACTAACTGAAAAGATCTGTAGGAGTGACAAAAACAACAACAACTTTTAAAATAATAATGATAATAATAATAATAGTATAAAGTGACATCACATCCTAAGAAAAGGAAACTTTAAGAGAGAAACTAAGTCTCTTCTAAAAGCAACACAAAACAACGCCTTAAGGAATAATCATATGAAGTAACTGCGGATAAGACGCAACAAAACAACATACGTAGGTTATGTTGTGATTGAGACGAAACGATCCATCAATTAATATACGAATGCTGAAAATTAGTACAGAAAGAGTATAAGACTAGACACGACCGGATGGGTAAAGTGATCCGCTGGAATTTGTGCAATAAACCAAAGTTTGACCACGTGAACAAATATTAAATCCACGACCCAACATCTCTCCTGGATAATGAGACGCACAAACTCCTCTTGGATTTTGATATACAAAAGGATCACCTAATCTCAGCCAGATGACCAGACCTTGTAATAATTAACAAAAAAGAGAACTTGCATAACTTAGCTGTTCGGCTGACCACAATATAGAATTGAAAGAAAGCGAAAAAAAAAAAGATAATACCTGGACCTTGTTAGGGAATTAAAAAACATGTGGGCATGAAAGTGACGGTTATAGTAATTGTAAATGGTGTTCTAGGTACAGTCACCAAATGATTATAACTGGGACTGGAGGACTTTAAAAGAAGACGATTGTTGCGATCAGCTAGAATACTCAAAAGAAGCCTGGAGACCTGAGAAGACTTGCTGTCACGCAAACTCCATTCGGAACCCTCAGCTAAAACTGGTATGAAAAAACTCTTAAAAGTAAATAATAATAATAATAATAATAATAATAATAATAATAATAATAATAATAATAAGAAGAAGAAGAAGAAGAAGAAGAAGAAGAAGAAGAAGCAATTAGATGACAAGTAGAGACCATGGAGACTTCAGAAATTCTAAAATCGGCTAGAATAATCAGAAGAGTCCGGCAGATTTGAGGAGATTTGCTGTCACTCAGACTCCAGTGAGAAACCATCGGTTTACACTTATGTGAAAATCTTGAAAAGGAGCAACAATAACGATAATAAATGGAACACCTGATTCCGGCCAGAAGACCACACCTATTTTTAATAGAAAAAAAAAGTTTACCATCGAATGGATTTTGCTATTCCGGCGGACCATGGCGGTAAAATGAAATGAAAAAAAAAAAAAACAAAACAAGGCAAAAAATTGAGTTCTTAGTGCTACTTAGTGAAATTGGTGCGCTTGTTATGGTCTTTGTAAAAGAGAGTGGAGGAATAAGAAATCAGTGGAAGAATCGATGTCTTCCAGATCAAAGCAGTTTTCAGATCTGATTGAACACTAAGAAGAATTCTAGAGACCTGACGATGCTTAGTGTCACTAAGACGACAGCAAAAAAAAAAAACAACAACAACAACAAAGAAACACCTGTGAACGATGGTGGGGAAAAATTGCAAGAACTAATAAACGATGGAACTGGAAAGTGACGGTGATACTAAGTGTGCTTGTCCACCAGGAACAATCCTCAAAAGACTGGTAAAACAACTGGAAAAGATGGAAATAAGAGGACAAGTGGTAATAATCCAGACTACAGAATTATTAATATCTGCCAAAAGAGTCATTGAGATAAGAGGAGACTTGCTGTTGCTCAAACTCCAATGAGAAACCATCGCCCAACGCTGATGTGAAGAACTCTCGAAGGAGTAAAATTAAAATAATGCTTAGATTTTTCAAGAGAATTAAAAAAGCTGCAAAACATGATGATGACGGTGATACCAATTGCTGTTTGTGAACTTAGAACTTTCCTGAAGAACATGGAAAGGTGTCTGGTAAAATTGGACATCAGAGGAAGAATCGAGACCATCCGGACTTACGAACTGCTAGAATAATGAGAAAAGTCCTGGAGACCTGGGAAGACTTGCTCTCACTTAGACTTCCGTGAAAGACTACTAGCTAACGCTTATGTGAAAAAAAATCGCCTTGAATAATAATAATAATAATAATAATAATAATAATAATAATAATAATAATAATATATGTAAAAAGAGGATTTGGCATTAAGTAACTAACAATGGTTGATATGACATAAAAACAACCGAACCAAACCAAACCATATCTCTCTCTCTCTCTCTCTCTCTCTCTCTCTCTCTCTCTCTCTCTCAATGTATCTATCTAATTCCTGAACTTTTCCAACTTTTCCATCTTCTTATACGGCTATTTCTCTCACTTTTCCCTTCATCCAGCATCTCTCTCTCACTCTCTGTCTCTCTTGCTCTCTCTCTCTCTCTCTCTCGTTTACTTGCTCTTTTTTTATTCCATCTTTCTCCCAAGCTAATTCTCTCACTCTTCACGTTATCCAGCATCTCTCTCTCTCTATCTGCCTCTCTCTTTCTCTCTCTCTCTCTCTAGTTCATTCTTTCTTTCTCGTTTACTTGCGCTCTTTTTTTATTCCATCTTTCTCTCAGGCTAATTCTCTCACTCTTCACGTCATCCAGCATCTCTCTCTCTCTCTCTCTCTCTCTCTCTCTCTTTGGTTCTTTCGTTCTTTCTCGTTTACTTGCTCTTTTTTTTTATTCCATCTTTCTCTCAGACTAATTCTCTCACTGTTCACATCATCCAGCATCTCTCTCTCTCTCTCTCTCTCTCTCTCTCTCTCTCTCTCTCTCTCTTTCTGTCTTTCTTTCTTTCTTGTTTACTTGCTCTATTTTTATTCCATCTTTCTCTCAGACTAATTCTCTCACTCTTCACGTCATCCAGCATCTCTCTCTCTCTCTCTCTCTCTCTCTCTCTCTCTCTCTCTCTCTCTCTCTCTCTCAAAACATATCTTTAACCTCTAAAGTTTTTCCACTCCTCTATCTTTCTAAAAGGAAAATCCTCTCACTCTTCACTTCATCCATCATCTCACTTTCTCTTTCTCCTTAACAAACTTCTTTATCTTTCTATCTGGCTGGCTCTCTTCTTCTTCACTTCGTCCAGTATCTCCCTCGCCATTCCAAAAATTTTGACAAACTGTTTTATGTGAATTAATCTTCATTTTTTTAACATTCTGACAACTTATTGATTCCATCGGGAATTTTTTTCTGTGGATCCCTCAAAGAATCTAAGATATCTGCCACATTTTGAAACAAAGACGTTTGCTCGGAGCAAAAAAATTAGGTAGTCTGAAAGTGGTAATTTACTAAGCTTTTTGCTTAGATGTGGCACAAGGCCATATGAAAGAAGCACCCAATGAGACAAGGCAGTCTGAATGTGTTTGATCCTGCTAATGTGCAATATGTGAAAGAACATTATTTTTTTCTTTTTAATTCGCCTATTTTGTATCTTGTACCCTGAAAATAATCATTAAGATGTTGCAAAAACATACAATAAACTAAGACAATAAAAAAAATTCTGGTTGACAAACATGCTGAGTCAATTCAATGAAGAATATAATAGAATGATTCATTCGATAATTTTTATGAGATGTCAATTAGGCGAGGGTTATCTTATGCCAGGATATTAGAGAATTGCATATATTGTATGTTTATATTTGTATTCAGGTGTCATTTTTTTTTAGATTTTTCGCATGTTTATTTAACTTCTGGCGAGTTTATCATGTAAGTGATAAATCTCCAGAACTTTTCTCAGTATTATGTCCGAACTTAATAATGCCGTAATCCGAATCCTCTCATTATTATTATTATTATTATTATTATTATTATTATTATTATTATTATTATTATCTAACTCATTTGTGGGTTTTTAACACCAGCGTTACCTTGCCCAGTCGGCTGGAGCTGTAGAATACACCGACTGCATCTCTTCAGAGGGGTAATACCGCCCCCCCAATGAGTGTCCTGGATATGGCACTAAACAATCTGATGGTGAGGTTCGAGTGATGCTGGAGCTTTGGGAAATGTTGACCACCCCTTCATTGTCATTGCTCCCAGGTCCACTCTGGCCCGGAGTGGTAGCACCTGATAGGGCCTTTTCTATGGATTAAATTGAACTGACTTCATACTTATGCTGAATTGTTTGAAAGGGAACTTTTTAACTAAACTGAATAGCTTGAAATGGAAATGTTTTTGACAATTAAACTGCATTTACATTTAAACTGCGTGCTTATGGTAAACTGAATTGTTTGAAATGGAACTGTTTTGGGCATTGAAACTGTACTTACATTAAACTGAATTGTTTAATATAAAACAGTTTTTGACATTTAACTGCGTGTAAACAAAATGTGTACTTATACTAAGCTGAATTAAAACTGTTTGAATAAACTGAATAACTTGAAATAGAAATGATTTTGACATATAAACTGTGTACTCATGCTAAACTGATTTTTTTTTGTATAGAACTATCTATTTGCATAAAAAAATGGATTTCGTGTTAAATAACTTACAATAGTTGATATGCCATAAAACCCACCCAACCAATCAACCAGCGTTAGCTGATTGTCTTCCACTGGAGTTTGAGTGACAGCAAGTCTTCTCAAGTCTTCAGGACTCTTCTTAGAATACTGGCCGATCTCAACAATGCTGTAGTTTGGATGGTCCTAACTTGTCCTGATATTTCCAAGTTCTCTGATCTCTGTACCAGTCTTTGGTGACTTTAACTAACGTACCATTAACAATTGGGATCACCTACCCTTTTATGTTCCATCATTATTTCAGTTCTCTAGCAAGGTGTGTATACTTATCTTTCTTTTCCCTTAATGTTTTTCCTAGTGGTCAGCTGGAACACCGGAGTCCACAATTCGGCAGGTTCTGTCATTTTTGTTGGCTATCTCTAAGGTTTGGTAGTCTGTCCAAGAATAGATGATTCATTTGTACCTCAAAATTCCAATGAATTTTCTGCGCTTGATTTTCTAGGACAGATTCTGCGTTGTTCGTAAGGTCAAATTTGAACTCCTGGAACAATTATTAATTGATCACCTTCTCCAACCAGTGGTGTCTAGTCTTATACTCATTTTGCGCTAATTTACTGCTTTCACTTATTATATGATTGAATGATTCGTCTGTCACCACATAATCTACATTTGCAATGTTGTAGCGTCTTGCATTGACATAGTCCTCATGATGTTATTTTGTGTTGCTATCAGAAGAGATTAAGTTTTTCTCTTGAGGTTTACTTT
>OY757905.1:127369785-127384785 GCA_963585895.1 Sepioteuthis lessoniana | reverse complement strand
CTTTAAATCAAAGTATTTCTGGTTACATAAGATCCCGGATACCCACGCAATTAACGAGGTAACGCCCCTCTCTGGAATGTCACCGACGAATAATCTTATGGTCACACCTCCTCCAGCCTGCTCCCTAAGCAATGTACTTAGATACGCTCCCGTCTAGTAATGCCACCCACTCAGTTTACCCGACATTTCCACCAAGGACACCTGTGTCCTATTTACTTTATGTACCGGGGGCATTTCTTGTTATTTTCGTTCAACCTGGGTACGATTTCCGCCGCAGTAAAGACAAATGTCATAGCAGTCGTCAAGTCAATATCTAACAGAATCTTATGTCTAGAGGTTAGGGAATTGCCTTCTTTGTACATTTATATTTACGCTTTCTTGTAGTTGTTTCGTGGCATTTTTCCCTTATCAGTTATTCCTATAAAGTACAATTTGCTAAAAAATGTTTGTTTTTTCCTAATCCTATCAAATACTATTAATTATATTGTTTCAAGTATGCATTTCTATTCAATTATAGTAATTTATTTACGCAAAGGTGTATGGTCTGTATTAAATTACAACCTGGCCCACTGGGCTGCGACACATTTCGACCGGCCGTGTTGCTTGTTACACGTATCAGGTCAGGTGTGTTAAAGTACCGGTAGTAGTTGGTTGAGACCGTCTGACATGGATTCCAAGAAGCCGGTATTAATGTCACATAAGCTGAGATTGGCGCTCCTTAAGCCTCGGGAGGCCATCCCCCAGGCTCTAACACACTCCGGAAGGGCTAGGTTTATCACTTGACGCCTGAGGTGCCCTTTTCAAGTATTTTGGAACCGCCAGACGTATGTGGACTACGGTCCTGCGCTTGGTTTCCACAACAAGGCCATGTGCCAAACTCGCGCGTACGTGGGGTGCTCGTCAAATATCTGGTATATGGTTTCAAGTATCTTATAATATTTATTAGGAAGCAATAAGAGCTTCAAGTAACTTTTCTTAATAAAAAATTCACTGTTATATAGCATAACGTATTCCTATGCAATACCAATGATTTTTAAACTGGTCTAATTGACCTATAGATTAGACCCGAAGAGCTACAACCACTCCAGGTCAGAGTTGTCCGAGTAAATGGGTACTCCACACTCTTTAGATCTCAAAAAGTGGAGCCTCACCACATAGTAAAAAATAGTCCAACTGACAAGACA
The DNA here is from genome assembly GCA_963585895.1 of Sepioteuthis lessoniana. Classification (NCBI taxonomy): domain Eukaryota; kingdom Metazoa; phylum Mollusca; class Cephalopoda; order Myopsida; family Loliginidae; genus Sepioteuthis; species Sepioteuthis lessoniana. The sequence continues at coordinate 127,383,601 of OY757905.1, read as the reverse complement.
ACAATGGAAAGTTTGCAGAACACGACAACATATGCGACGTGAGAAATTGTGCCAACATTTGTGCAACGCTTTAAAATCAAAACAAATTTTGACTACTTTAAAAGCACACTGCACCTAGTAAGAAGACATGAGATAATAACGAACACTGCAAGGAACATGCAATTTAGCAGCAACGACGAAGCTGACCTGCATTGCAATCAGAAACAAAGGAAAAAAAGACATCAATCAAAGACTAAACAGAAATTTTACAAATAAAAGAAATAAAAAGTTGAACATCTCAAAAAGTTGAATCCTTTCATACCAAAAACAAAGACAGTAAAATGTTCGTTACTAAACAAGTTTGTTTTAAAGATTGAGCTTCTGACACACTCACATGCAGTCAACTAAATTTTAAAAGGCAGGGATACTTATTCTGAATCGAAAGAGGAACATTGCCATTGACCAAAACTGTGACTATGTTGAGAAGTAGGAATGCGATCCACAGAAGACCAGCTTCATTTTGCCGTATGATACATGTTCCAGCGTTGATTATTATTCTGGTATTAAAGAAAAAGGCAATACTTTTTGAATAACCCTCGTATATATGTAAATGTATGCATAGGGGTGCATATATGCGTACATCTTTTTGTAAATATGCAAGTATTTGTATTTTTGTGTGCACATGTGTGTGTGTGCGTGTGGAGAATTATTATGATGAGGTTTATGCTATTTCCGAAAGTTTTTCTATTAGGATTTAATAATCCAGTTTGAAAAAAAGGATCTGAAAACATTTTGGAAGATCATATATATATATATATATATATACAAGGGCCCGACAATATTTTTCGGACACTTTGAAAAAAATACTTCAAGGTGGTCACTAGTGCCAAAAACTTTTGAGATTGTAAGTACGTAGTTGAGGAGTGAAAATCCACTACTAGTGTAATCATTTTTTTTTAGTTTGGCTTTGATAATTTTAGTTTTTTGTGATTTTTGCGAAAACATGCACGACACTATTTTTTGGACAAGACAAAAATCCTATTTTATTAAGAGCTATGTTCATGTATATGTTGCTGTATGCGAATTTTCTGCTCGTCCACTGTTCTGGGGCACTGGCGCCCCGACTACTATGTTAACATAGGACAATCTAACAGCATAAATAGTCCGGACATTTCTTGGCAAAACAATTAAGTTTAATGAGGTAAATGCATTCAAAAGAAGTTTGGCATGGAAGAAGCGGGAAGATGGTCTCAGCATCAGAAGGATCGCCATGGATTTGAAGCTGTCGAAATCAACGGTCGAATACATGCAGAAGACAAACTCCGATCGGAAAAAGAAGAGATGTTGGAAAAGATCAATTGGCAAGATGACTGTAAGGAGAATGAAGGGGGCTGTGACACGGCTTTTGACATCTGGAGAAAAAGTTACAGCAAGAAAAGTGAAGGAGAAATATGAATTGGATGTAAACGTCCGAACAGTACAAAGAATGCTGCATAGGATTGGTTTGAAGTATGCAAAGACTAAGAAAAAAAATTACACTAACAAAGAAACACAAAGGATTAAGACTGGAGTGTGCTAAAAGGTGGTTAACAAAGCATGTTGACTTTAAGAAGGTTATATTTACTGATGAAAAGCGTTTCAAGTTTGATGGGCCCGATGGATGGTGTACTTGATCGAGAAGGGGTGAGCCTGTTGTACTGAACAAACGACAGATGGGAGGAAGAGGTGTTATAATGACAACACACACACACACACACACTCACACAAATATATATATATATATATATATATATATATATATATATATATATATATATATACTCTGTTTATTTATCTCGGTTTCATTTACTTTAAATTCCTATAGTTTTTTGTGGATCTAATCACAACCACTTTCTGATTTTTATTGACTTTTTGGGGGTACAATATCTTCACTTGTATAATGTGATCTGATCGAAATTCAATCTTCCAATAAATCCCATTGTTCTCCACTCTGGATTAAGTTCTGTTATATCCCTTATAATTTTATAAATAAATTTACCCAGCCTCTTCCGCTGAGGAAAGGGTGTGTCACAAGATCAATTACTAACCATATAGCCGTTTATTATTTAGAGTTTTCTATTTCGTAGACATGATGCCTTCTCGTGAGACTAGAGAACCTAGTCTGCTCTACTATTTACCCATTGGTGGACGGAGAGCAGATGAATTAAAGTTTTTCCCCGTAAAATTTCTTTCCTCTGGATTTGAACTTGGTTCATCGATACCGTTATATTAAATGCGTCAACTATTTTATGTATTGTTAAAATCAAATTATTTCATACTTCCTTGTCTTTAACTCATTCTGTCCTAGTTGTCTTACTGAATAAATAACTACATTCGTTTATGTAATTCATATTTTGATTTCTGACTCGGTAAACACGTCATTCTCCGATTTGCTATTTCTTGTATATTTTTCTTTGGTTTGTATTGTTATCTTCCTTGGTTCAATTGAATTTTATCAAATCCGCTTTGCTAAATTTTATTTTAATTCTATTGCTTCATAAATGAATAAGGTTCCTATTATAATCAAAGAGATAATATAACAAATATGAATCGTGTGTAGAAGTAATAAACTTTTTAAGGTACTACATTTTCTTAACTTATTTTTCCAGATGTTTATGTTAACTTATTTTATCTTATTTTTTTACTTAAATGTTATTTTGTTTGCATTGTCATGTCAATAAGAAAGCATGTTTTTCTTTTATTGTCTTTTGTTATGATGTTAATTTGGGGTTTGTAAAGACAAACACTACGTAAAATTTAATAATAAAAATGGTTTATTAGGCTGGTAATAAAAGGTACAAAAGTCGCATGAGTTGTGAGACTAGCTCACCGTACTACCCTATGTCAATTGATAGGCTTCTACTTAAACCCTTTATTCATCAACTCTACGAGCAGAACAGTTGACTTTCAAGAGGGGTGGAAGGTTTCCTACACACCTTTAAACACTAAAACTGGACTTTTGGTCTTTATTTTCTTTCTAGTTTGGATTGCAAACTCTATTAGAATAGTAGCTCCTTTTGCTTCTGTTTTTAGTTCTGATTGGTTTTAAATTTATTTTCACAATCTAATATTCGATAATATTTACATACTTTTCAAAGAATATAATGTCTTAATTTATCACGCCTTTCTTTATATACTATTAATGTCAGGATTAGACAACCAGATACTAAATGATCAATTACGAGGATCATTAGATAAGTTTCCAGACTTTTTTCGTATGGGCACTTTTATTGATTGTACACGAAACACTTCGAAGTATCTCTTCCAGCTGCAATGCACTTATTCTACCGTTCCAACAACTTCTGGAAGGCCCCATGGAAGTCCTCTTGTGTGAGCGTGTCAATGACCTTCGTCACAACCTATTTCCTCACCTCAATTGTCTCATAACTACAGCCTCTGAGCTTAGGGAATAACTAAAAGTCACAGGGAGCAAGGTCTGGACTATTGGGAGGGTGATGAACTGTCTTCATGCCCATCTTGGTCGAATAGTCGGTGACAATGATGGAGCAGTGGACTGGTACATTGTCCTGCTGGAAATGCCACTGACCCGATTTGAAGAGTGCTGGCCTCTTCCCTAGGAATCTCTTCCTAAACTCCCTTAAAACCTCAGCATAGTAACCCTAACCCTAACCCCTTGGCCAATCAAGTTTGGTGTATTGACTTCCTTACTCCTTCCATACATCTCATCATCCCTCCCAGACTCTCTGTCTTCATTGAATCTCTTATGCCACTTAAAAACTGATACTCAATTCATGCAAGATGCTCCCAAAGCAGTTTGAAGCATTCCATACGTTTCTCTGGTATTTTTTCCAAGTTTAAAACAGAATTTTTATTGCATATATTTTATCTAAAGTGTCAGATTGCATTTTTGAAATTCACCAGCTGTAGCAATCAGGCTTTAGTAGGGTGTATTCCAATTGCTGCTGTAGCAGTTCATTTGAACTTGAAATCATTACAATTAGTCAGTCATCTCATAAGATGTAGAGCAATAACATACTTAATTTTCAAGTGTTTATGACAATTTTAAAAGCCTGTGCAAAAAAAAGTCTGGAAACTTATTGAAGGTACTTCGTAATTCAGTTTCTCATTTTCACAAAGTGCATATAAGGTTTGGTCAGTATGTTTTAATATTTGCCAGATAGTTTTTATTTACTAAACTCTAATTCAGTGGTGCAATTATAAAGCCCTCTGTCTCCACCTTCAGCCCAGCACTTTTCATCTATGAATTTACTATATATATATATATAAGCATTCTAATTTAAAGTGCGTGTCGTCTCTGCTGGAGCTTTTGTTCCCAGGAATTTTAAATTGATTCGGTTCTGTTTTTGATTCTATCGTTGTTTTTTGCGGCCTTTATTTCTTCATCTATAATATATATTTTTTTCATTGTGACGTCGAGTTGTTTAGTAAATCTTTGACTTTCATTATTAATTAAATATTTTTATCTTTTCTTCCATGTCTTTATTTATTAACTAGAGCGTCCAATGTGTTGTAATGCCAATGTATTTTTAATCCTTTTGTGGTTATTTTGTTGGTCAATGATAGCTGGAGTAATTGTCTTGCAAGATTTTATATCTTGATGTATAATTTTTCAATCTCTGCTCTTGGGGGATGTATTCTGTGGCAGTTTATTAGTTTCCTAACATTTGTATCCTTCTTATCTTATTATTTTATCTAACGTCCAGTTTATTATATTAGATTAATGTCATTACTGGTTTGCCAGGGTGTTAATTGCAATAGCTTAACGTTTTTGCATTAGATTCTGTTCTTTATATGGTTCTTATTCTCCAATAGAATTCTTATTTTAAAATCTTTTCTTCATTAATAGAATAATTGATACCATATTCATTATTAATTCCTTCGTGTTTATTTGTTTTATTGTGATCTAACACTAAAATTTCCTTGTTTGTGTCTATTGTGATTTTATTTCTTTAAAATACACAGTATTAAAAAGTGGGAACACGGCCTGAAATTTTTTGAGAGGAAGGGAAAGGGACGAAAACTGTATTTTTTTTCCTGATTTATATCTAGGGATCCCTAGCTAGTTCCAATAATCATTCATTCGCACTTTACAATAAATTCATCCTTTCATTGCCTAACATACAAACAGCCACTACAATACCTCATTCGCTCTATGGACCTACTTAAAACCCCGATAAAGTAAAATGATATATATATATATATATATACAATTGATCAGAAGGGTATGATGGGAGAAAAAAGCCCCAGAGAACATAAGATAAGCCCCATTTAGGTTCCCTCTCATCCCCCCTCTATGACATGGAGAGCCGACTGTTTTCCGGTCCCAAGAGTGGACCGAAAACAAGCCGGGCTTTCCCTACAGGAGATGGGGCCTATGCTAATCGGGATAAAAGAAAAAGGGAAGAGAACGGACAGGAAATAGGACACAATAGATTATTGTTGTGTGTATTCAAGATCCTCAAAAAAGTGATTGGTCAGAAAAAGAATAGAGTGATATTTTAAGACTTTACAAGTGAAGTTTCTCTAATGGTGAATTTTGCACATTGTCTGACCAAATTGCATACTTATGACGTCATTCTATTTCTTAGAGTGCTTGGTTGATCTTTTAAATCATCATATAACATATAACTAAAAATCGTCCATAAAGATTATGTGTTTTATTTTTTAGAGGTAAGTTTATGTCCGTATCCTGAGTTTTAAGTTCTATGGAAAGAGGGATTAGATCTATAGAAAAAGGAAGAGTAGTCTCATTGGTCTTATGGGTAGAGTGTTTTCCAATAGTCCGGGAGATCGGGGTTCAATTCCAGGTCGAGTCATACCAAAGACTTTTAAAAAAAATGGTTCTTGATACCGCTTTACTTAACACTCTGCATTATAAGGTACGTATCAAGAGTAAAGTGGAAAGGGGTAGCGTCCTCCTCTGCAGCTCGGTGTTGTAGCTATTGATAAAGGAGCCTTCAGGTCACTTTCGACGAAGGTCGCCAACTTTACTTAGAAAGCGACTCTGGTCGGAATATTTTATTGTTAATGTTTCGATTATTAGTCTCGAGCGAGTATTTTACATTGATTGATCTGAGGTATGTTACTCTTCCATATTGTATTTTAGGAATATGGTTATAACTGGATATATTGAATATGTTTGGAACTTAAAAAAAAAAACTTTCATGGATTTTTTCGTAGACAATTCAAGCCATTCTTAGTTTTTTTTCTAATTCGATCAACAATTCTCCATGATCATTTTGTTCCTGTGAAGCTGATATTTGCAGTTTTGTAATTATTTTTTGTTCTAAAGGGAATATGTCCTTACATTCTATAAATGTGACTATTCTATCCTTTAGAGTACATGTTATTCTATATCTTAAAGTAAGGCAGGTTTTCGCGTTTGTTAGGTCTTTTGTTTTTGATAATATATACGATATTCCAACTGTGAGACAATCAGAAATTTTTTCAGGTTCTTTAATAATTCCTTAAATAACTTTCGTCTTTCGTTGATGCGTGGAGGATTGCTGATAGAATTTAAAAAAATGTTATTTTATCTATTCCAAGTGGCATTCATTTATATGTACATTAATGTGTTATAATCTCACCTGTTTTGATATCTTTATGCTTTTGTGGTTCATAATATTTTAAGTGTTTTTTCTAATATATTTTCGATCCACCTTGCCTTTTCAATTGGGGTTGTAGGAGACACCGGTTGCATTCTTGCAGCGGGGTAATCACCACCCCCGCCAACATATGTACTGAATATGATAATAAATGATCTGATGAAGAGGCCCCAGGAATGCTGGATCTTTTGGTAATGTGGACTACTCCTTCACTGTCATCTCTCCCGGGTCCACTCTGGCCTTGAGAGGTAGCACCTAACAGAGTCTTATCCATGGGTCAAATAGAACTGTTTGACATTTATACCGCCATCAAAATAATAACTTATGGTAAACTGAATTCTTAGCAATAGAACTGTTTGATCATTAAACTGTGTGTAAACGAATGACAACTATTTTATTGAAAAGTTAGTGATATCAATGCTTAATTTTTTTAACTTTGTTGACTTATGTCTAATATATTTGTATATGTACAAACAAGATTTAAATAATATGCAATGGTCGATTTGCCCAGTCGACTAGTGCTGTAGAATACACCGACTGCTTCTCTGCAAATCAGTAAGATCCCGTCAAGGAGTATCCGAGATATGACACTAGTTAATCTGATAATGAGGTTCCAGTAATTCTGGAGCTTTGTGGAATGCAGACTACCTATTCACTACTATTGGTCGCAGGTCCACTCTGGCCCGGCGTAGTATCATCTGATAGGGTCCTATCAATAAGTTAAATAGAACTAACTGAATTGTTTAACTAAACTGAATAGCTTAAAATAGAAATGTTTTTGACAATAAAACCGTACTTACATTTAAACAGCGTGCTTATAGTAAACGGAACTTTTTGAAATTGAACTGTTTTTTGACATTGAAACTCTACTAACACTATATTGATTTGTTTGATATAGAACTGTTTTGACATTTAACAGTGAGTAAATACAATCCGTACTTATACTAAACTGAATTTGCTGAATTAGAACTGCTTGACTAAACTGAATAGCTTGAAATAGAGACGATTTTCACAATTAAACTGTACTTACATTTGAACCACGTACTTATTCTTAACTGAATTGTTTGAAATAGAACTATTTTCATAAAAATTGATTTGGTGTTAAATAACCTACAAAGGTTGATATGCCATAAAACCCAACCAACCAACCAACTAATTTGTTGTACTCGCTTTTTTTTGCTGGAGTTTTCATACAATAATTGCTTTATTGTGTTACAATATTATGTTTCTTTATAATCTGCGATCGTTCAAAGTGCTACACTATCATTTCGTTGGGTATCATACAACTCCCTGTTCTTTGATACTATCTTTTTCCGTATCTTTTGAGTGGTTGACAGAGGTCCACAAAGAAAATGTGATATCTTTTATGCTATCAGGGCCCTTGTTAAGACCCTAAAATATCTATGGTGGTTAGGCTCCGCTTTTTGAGATCTGAGGAATGTGGATTATCCCTTTAATATCATTACAACAAGGTTCTATCTGACTCCTTATTTTAATTCTTGCGCTAGTGGCCAAATAGATTCTTTAGAAAATTAGTGATATTACATTGGCATGATAGAGTGTTAGCCAATCATCCGGGTGACTAGGGTCCAATCCCAGGTCGCGTCATACCAAAGACTTTGAAAATGGTACTTGATACCTCCTTGCTTAACACTCAACAATATAAGGTGCATATCGAGGGTAAAGTGCAGCAATCCAGGGAAAGCACTAGCGCCCTCCCCTACATCTCGATGTAGTAACTATTGAAAAGGAACCTTCTAGTTTCCCTCGACTACGGTCACCAACTTTACTTTACTATATATATATATATATATATATTGTCATCTACTTGAAGTTTCACTGTATCACAATCCTTCAATGTGGCTAGACAAAAGGGATGCTTCAAACTGGAATCGAAACCCGCCTACTTTTACGTTAGATTGATAACTTACTCGGCTATTTCGGTAACTTACGTCAGTTTGTTAATTTAACGCACTTCTGTATTCAATTTTCGTTAGTTTACATTTTACGCTATCAGATATTCTATTCGTTAGAAGAGCCTTTGCATTATGCGAGTGGCAGTCATTAATTCCTTTGCCAGAGTGAACAACTCACGGGAGGGGAACATATATATATATATATATATATATAGCTGGCACTCGCATAATCCAAAAGCTGTTCGAACGAATTGAGCACTTTGGTATCCGGCAGGGCATAAAATGTAAACAAACTAGAGGTACTATTTAATGCCTTCTAATTTCCGAGCTGACATGGTTCGTTTGTTGGTTCAGTGGTATGATATTAAGTCTAACATGGAGGTGCCCGTGTTGTAATGGTTATCGTCATAGGAAATGGACACGGCGACACGAGTTCAAATCCTGGACGAGACTGATTGCATTTCACATAGGACTAATACCCAAGGTATGAATCAAATTATTCTCCCTCCAGTTATGGTAAATAGTAGGACAGACTAGGTTCTTCATCCTTGGTGAGGCAACTTTTGTAGGAGAAGGGAAACTCTGAATTCAAACCAGTCAAACTCCGCTTAAAAATTGACCGAGCGGAGGGCTTGGTAAATAGGATCAAGTCTAACATAAAGTTGAGCGGGTTTCGATCCCAGCTTCAAATGTCCTACGTGTCAATCAACGCTGAAGAGTTGTGATACAACGAAACTGTCTGACTGTAGATGACTATATATATATATATATATATATATATATATATATATATATATATATATAACCATTTGTATCTTTTAAGGTTTTCGTTGATTATTTGAAACTAATTCGGACTAACAAACTCATGATTGGCTGATTGCTTCCGTGCTTGTTTTCACGGTATGTCGATTCTTGTTGGTTTATTCCATTCCAAAGCCAGTTGAAGAATTATGGTCTCGAATTTGATAACAGTAAATATATATATATATACAACTCTACAATGAGTTTAAACCGGTAAACCCTTCATACTTGCTAACAATGTCAATGTTTTAAAAGCTAGTGCATTGATGTAGATCAAAATAACCTCACATCATTATTTAGATTCATTTGTCCCATAGATGGAGTCCTAATAAAGACTACCACTCCAGTTCATAGTTACCTGAGAGTAATGATAACAAAGGGAGGATTTTACACTTCCCCATGATTCACCACTCCATGTATTTTAGTTTCAAATGATAAAAATGACGTCTAAAAAGAGACCAAAACATTATTTGAGTATGAGCTGGGTATTTTTTTCAGCTTTGTTCGACTCTTTTCCATCAATTTTCTTGCAATAAATATCCAAATGGATTTTTAAAATATCAAAGACATTTTTAAATAAGTGCTGACATTTACATGAAAATAAATATTTTTGTATCAATGTGAAATGTTTTTGGAAATTATTTATTGAAATAAGCATCTTATAAGTTTTATGTAGACAAATTTTGGAGGTTATCTATGCAAAAGTCTCTGCTTTCACGGTTAGAATTAAACTGAAACAAAAGGTTTTATGAAACAGTCACTAAGGTATTCTCACAACTCATACACACTCACAAAGACACTCACACACATGCACTCAGACACACACACACGCACTTGCAGACACACAGACACACTCACAGACACACAAACACTCCGACAGACAGACAGACACACACACACACACACACATACATATATATATATATATATATATATATATATGTATATGTATATATATATATGTATATATGTATATATACATATATGTGTGTATATATATATATATATATATATATATATATATATATATATATATATATATATATATATATATAAGGTATCACATTCAATAAAGTTAATCTCAAGCATAAATTTGATATCATTTGTTATATATGCAAAAGTCTCTGCTTTCACGGTTCGAATTAAACCAAAACAAAAGGTTTTATGAAACAGACACTAAGGTATTCTCTCTCTCTCTTTCTCTCTCTCTCACACACACACATATATATATATATATATATATATATATATATCGTATCACGTTCAATAAAGTTAATCTCAAGCATAAATTTGATATTATTTTATATTTTTAATGATTTTTAAAGACGAACATTTGAGGTTATTCAGCGTGAAGTTTATGAGGTGTAAGTCGGATTGTATGACTTTTATTTTCATTATTTAACCAAACGTTTTTATTTTTTTTATTAAACAATATTACACATTCCTCTGTACGACTTTCAAACGGACTGAGCCAATGCACTGGTCAGCATACCAACGACCACGATTCTATTAACCAATATATGTAGCTTCCATGGCTTGAACTGCTTTGATCACGTGATGTATAGGTGGCAAACGATCATGTACCAAAATATTGCAATTCTTTTTATTCACGCTAGAATAAACGCATAATGCATTTTTAGTACATTGTAAAAAAATCGGAAATTATCATTAACTGTGGAAAATCAGATCGCACAGATTTACCAATCATTTACAATTAAAATTGGAAACTCGCCCATTTTTAACTTTAGAGCATTTTTAGTCAAACTAAATTAGAAAAGAAAAACGCTAAAAGAAATCTAACAGTTACGTTCGTTTTTTTAAAGGTTTTTCAAATTTACAAAGTGCCGGGAAAAGAAAAAAAACATGTTATGTTTATGGAGGATACTACGATATTCGCTAAGACAGAAAAACCGTTTAAACACGTATAAGGTTGGATGGTTTTGTTTTATAGCATATCAATTATTCTAGATTATTTAATGCCAAATCTTGTTTATATATTTAAAGTTTGACATCATTTCGCAAGGAAATAATATGGGCTATTTTTGTTGAAATAACCACAAATTTTCACAAAAAGAATAGAAACAAATCAAGATTTTATATATAATGGAAGAGGACAGTACGTGCTCATCTCAATGAGAGTTTGCCATAGAGAGGGATAGGCATTGTGGAAATGAGGACAGTTTTCTGAGGAAATGGCCCCTGCAGTCACCATATCTGTCCCGTGTGGTTTCTTTTTATGGGTATATGTGACAGGACTGGTCTATGTCCCCGCTCTTTATGCTAGCATTAAAATAACTCGAGCAGTGAATCACTCCCTCGCTGGATAATGTTACCGGAGACAGTGTTTTTGGTAAAGCTTAACTACCGACTCGACAGGTGCCGTGTCAAAGGCGATGCACATATTGAACACTTAAACAGTCCCAGAATAAACTTATGATGTTTAACATCAAAACTGTTTAATTTGACTTAGCTAGACTTAGTAGTTTTCCAGATAATTGCGTTTAAAATGATGTATTTCTGGACACTTTATATATATATATATATATATATATATATATATATACGTAAGATTTTTTTTTAAAGCCAGAGCTCACTTGCTTGCTAACTGTTGTATGGTTTCATTTATTTTTATCTAACACTAATAATTCCATTACTATTTTATTTTTTAACTAATTTTTTGGCATGCAATTAAGTATGGCTATAGTTTTCACACATTTAAATGGTTTCATTGCTATATAACACTAATTCTATTTAATATAAACCATTTGTTTACCCACTGGTGATTTGGGGACTGAAAACACAATTAGTTTTACTGGCACAAAGTTGAATGGTTTCAAGTATTGTTATTCAACATTAATGATTCTATTCAACATTGCTCATTTGTTTGCACACAGTCAACTAGTTCCGAGTATGGTTATGCAATACCAATAAAACAATTTTAGCACACAATTAAATGATTTTAAGTATTGTTATTCAACATGAATAATTCTATTCAACATTGCTCATTCGTTTGCACACAGGAAAAATGGTTCCAAGTATTGTTATGTAATACAAATAATTCAATTTATTATCAGTTATTTGTTTAACCTAATTTAAAGATTAAAAAGTTCTATTTCTAACAATTCAATTTAGCATAAGTCATTTGTTTGCACCCAGTTTTGGTAGACAAGGGAGTGATGGCAGTGGAATGTAACTCCACATTCCCCAGAGGTCCTAGACTGAAGTTTCATCCCTAGATATTTTAGTCTTATATCCAGGACATTATTTAGCAGGGTCTTACAACTCTGAGATGATGCAGTTGCCATATTCTACATCTCCAGCCAAGATATAGGAATAGAATTCGGGGTTTAAACCGTATCATGCTTATATTGATAAAAGAGAAAAGAGAAACAATGGAGAGGGTCGAAAAACTTATTAAGAAAACATCAGGATTGTTAAAGTATGAGAACTCCAAATACGCCTGAATAAAGTAGTGGAAACCATTAAACAGAGATGAAAGAAATGACCAGAAAAGATTACTTCACAAGAACTAGAAAACCTTTCAAAACCATGCTCTGTACCAGAAATCTCATCAAAGGAATAAACACTTGAGCAGCCCCCTATGTAAAATACTGTAGATCATTCTTAAAAGAGACTCGGAAGGAACTTTGACGAATTCAATCAAAGAACAAGGAAATTAATGGCTATGTTCAAGACCTTACATCCGAGAGTGTTCGCCTATGGCCCGAGAAACCTAGATTTGAATCCTGGCCGAGTCTTATACAAAACTCAAAAAAAAAATGGTACTTGATACCTCCTCGCTTAACACTCATCACAACAATGTTGATAACAAGGGTAAAGTTGAATAGTCAAGGGAAAGGAGTAACGTCCTCCCATACAACTCGGTGTAGTAGGTATTGAAATGAAAGCCATCGGGTCGCCCTCATTATGCTCGCCTACGAATATGTGTCGAGAAAAAAAAAAAAGAAAGATTTTCCTTCATTGACGATTGCGTAGAAACATCAATACCAGGAGTCAAAAATACATTAAAAAGAGAAAGAAACACATCTGCCAGCAACAACAATGGCAACAGTAAAACAAATATTCAAGATACCCAGGACCATTTTAAAAGCCGGTGCAGCAATGACGACTATTTTGCATGTTCTCTGTTTTTGTTAATTATTGTAAAGGCTGGTCGTCTGGACGAGATTACATGATCCTATTGTATCTCAAAATCACAGAAGACTTTGTGCGTTCCATTCTGCAGGGCATATTATTTATTTATTATTATTATTATTATTATTTACTCATTAGACTTTTTCACATCAACGTAAGCTGATGGTATTTCACTGGAGACTGAGTGACAGCAAGTCTCTAGGACTCTTCTCAGTATTCTAGCCGTTTTCAATAATGCTGCTGTTTGGATGGTCTCCACTCGGCCGCCAACTTCCAAATCTTCCAGGCCCTTTAATAATCCTTTAGTTACCGTGCTAAAGGCACCAAACACAATTAGTC
>OY757905.1:127337285-127364785 GCA_963585895.1 Sepioteuthis lessoniana | reverse complement strand
TCCAATATGCATCCTCGCTAGAATATAAACCTTCCGATAGTCAGGCGTCAGCTCTGGAGCTCTGGGTAATGCGGAGTATAACTAAACAATGTGCATCATAATTTAATCTATGATCTCACGTCCCTAAGATGGAGTTAATGTAAGTGCATATCCGACATAATGCCGCGGTAATTTCAGAATAAAAAAAAATTACAGAAACAGCTAAAAAAGTTTCTTGTATCTATGACCAAAGGGACATTACTGACCACCAACTCCAAATCTGGATTTCGAAGTTTCGTTCTGACGATACATTATTGAAAGATGAAATCAGGCTAAGATATTCATAAGATATCGATCAAGACGCTTTAAAAAATTGTGGAATGTGGCCAGTGCTAAAATGTTCGATAATTAGCATTTGACCATAACACATCCCGATCTGCAATCAACTTCAACTTGAAAATGATTGAAAAAGTGAGCAAGCTAGGTATTTTGGTTCCTCATACTCTTATTGAAAAGAGTAAGAACAATTGCATATCCATAAAGACTAGTCTTCTTCCAATTCAGAAAAAAATGAGACGTGTATTTAGAATATCATTACTAGAGACGAAAATGGGTCTTTTATGATAATTTTCAATGAACAAAAAAGCTACAGATTGACAAGGATGAATTTTTCAGCCTATTCCAAAGGCGGAGCTCCGTAGAAGCAAATTATTCGGTGTGTATGTAAAGATTACTGCGATATCATCAATTGAAAATCTTAAAAAAAAAAAAACACGTACCGCTTTCACAAATAGTAGAATTGTAGTGTTTGTCCTTGGTAATTCACGGCCAAATTCTGCAAGAACCAGGTCGAAAAAAATATTGGATTTATATTCGTCTCTACAATCCAATCCAATATATTCAAGAGGCCTTGCACCGATATATTTCCATTGAGTTATAGCTGTACAAAATGCTCTGAATAACAAAAAAAATTTTTTCTAGAAGATCAGGTGAAAAACGGCTGCATTTTACTTAAAAGGAATGAACAAATTGAGTTACAAATGGCAAAACGTGATTCACAATAATGCAGTATATATATATATATATATATATATATATATATATATATATATATATATTTAATAGTCTAATATCTACCAGCATTCACGGTACCAGAAAAAAATGAAAAAAAAAAACGCCAGAAACAAGAGATAAAAGTATCTCGAATCACCGCCCGGGAAAAAAGAAAAAAAAATTACATGTCAAAAAGAAAGAAAAGGCCAACCTCGTCCGACGCCTTGAATAAAATCAAGGGATACGCAGTCAGTTGGTCAAAAGAAAACTAAAACCTTCCGTGAATCCTGCAATGCTACAATTACAAAAGTGCTCAACACAAGTAGAGCCAATTATAAAATTTACTTAAATCGCGAGTCGGAAATCTTCTGCTAAAGTTTTACCTTATCGGATCATCAGGAAGCCTAACTCCAACTTAGGGTTCCTGATGATCCGATAAGGTGAAACTTTAGTAGAAGATTTCCGACTCGCGATTTAAGTTAATTATATATAGTGCCCGTGGTGTAATGGTTATCGTCGTAGGAAATGGACACGGCGACACGAGTTCAAATCCTGGACGAGACTGATTGCATTTCACATATCACTAATACCCTTGGGAAAGGTATGAATCCAATTATTCTCCCTCCAGCTCTGGGTGAATAGTAGGGCAGACTATGTTCTTCAGCCTTGGTGAGGCAACTAGTCTTGAAGGAAAACACTGAATTCAAACCTGTTAAACTCCGCTTAAAAAAACAAATTGACCTTGTGTCATATCCTGCCCGAGCGGAGGGGTTGGGTAAATATGATATATATAGTGACTGATAGAGAGAGGGAGAGAGATTAGAGAGTGAGAGAGACAGAGATAAAAAGAGAGAAAGTAAGAGAGAGATTATTACTTATAAGTAGTCAATTTGCTACCAATGATTTAAAACTGAGACTTACTGACAACATTCGGCAGACGAAACAACTTATGCATTTATATTTGTTTTGTGAATCTGGACGCTTTATTTTAAAAACATTTGTAAGGCAATTAGATTTAAATTGTAACAAAATGAACAAATAATACCTGCTGTCTTTCAAAAGCTTATTCAAAATCAATCTTGGTGACTGTAAACGTGAAATCCCATTACAATTTGGAACTGTTTCAACTACAAAGATAATTCTCATCTCTTCAGCTCAAAATTCTTGAACTATATTCTAGAAATTAAAAACAAAAGATGATTTTTTGCCAGATCAAATAATATTGAGCCGTAATCGCTAAATAGTAAAGTAAATGATTCTATCGAATATGCTGGTTACACGTAATAATAAACGATATTCCACAGTATTTATTAGTATCATTTTACTCCTGGCGGGTTTTTTTATACCATCGCTAAGTGGTTGACTTTTACTGGCTTCTAAATGACTGAAAGTTTCCTGAGGTCTCCTGGATTCTTTCAGTATTCTGGCTAATCTCAACAATGTCGTAGTCTGAATGGCCTCAATTTTTCCACTAATTTCCAATTGTTCCTGGCTTCTTGCATTTTAGTGCAATTCCAAGAGCACCATCTACTAATGATATTACTCTCACCCTCATGTAACACAGCCAAGATTCAAGCATTGACTATCTTTTTACTTTCTTTTATTGTCTTTCAGTTGTCCGTTGGAACGGCAAAATCCACAAGACTTCAAGTTCTCTTTCTAATTCTTTTTGAATCAACACTGAGTTCGGCCTAGATCAAAACTATATTTTCTGCGTTGCATTTTCATGGTCGGATTCAGGTTTGTGAATATACCCATTGGTAGTAGGGTGAAATTTCAATCTCTTGTACATTTCCTAATGGGTCACGTTTCCAACCCAGTCGTATCTAGTCTTGTACTCTTTCTACTACTTTGGTGGATTCGCTTAATAAGTAATCAATCGTTTCATCTTTTTTCTTAAGAATCATTTCTCTTGTATGTTATCGATTATCGCTTAACATAATTAGTCTTTATGGCGTTGTTTGTTGCTTTTGTGGTTGTTGTTGTTGTTGTTCTTCTTCTTCTTCTTCTTCTTCTTCTTTTCATTTAGTCATCTGTTAATTTCTTCTTCTTCTTCTTCTTCTTCTTCTTCTTCTTCTTCTTCTTCTTCTCATTTAGTCATCTGTTAATTTCTTCTTCTTCTTCTTCTTCTTCTTCTTCTTCTTCTTTTCATTTAGTCATCTGTTAATTTCTTCTTCTTCTTCTTCTTCTTCTTCTTCTTCTTCTTCTTTTCATTTAGTCATCTGTTAATTTCTTCTTCTTCTTCTTCTTCTTCTTCTTCTTCTTCTTCTTCTTCTTTTCATTTAGTCATCTGTTAATTTCTTCTTCTTCTTCTTTTCATTTAGTCATCTGTTAATTTCTTCTTCTTCTTCTTCTTCTTCTTCTTCTTCTTCTTCTTTTCATTTAGTCATCTGTTAATTTCTTCTTCTTCTTCTTCTTCTTCTTCTTCTTTTCATTTAGTCATCTGTTAATTTCTTCTTCTTCTTCTTCTTCTTCTTCTTCTTCTTCTTTTCATTTAGTCATCTGTTAATTTCTTCTTCTTCTTCTTCTTCTTCTTCTTCTTCTTCTTCTTCTTTTCATTTAGTCATCTGTTAATTTCTTCTTCTTCTTCTTCTTCTTCTTCTTCTTTTCATTTAGTCATCTGTTAATTTCTTCTTCTTCTTCTTCTTCTTCTTCTTCTTTTCATTTAGTCATCTGTTAATTTCTTCTTCTTCTTCTTTTCATTTAGTCATCTGTTAATTTCTTCTTCTTCTTCTTCTTCTTCTTCTTCTTCTTCTTCTTCTTTTCATTTAGTCATCTGTTAATTTCTTCTTCTTCTTCTTCTTCTTCTTCTTCTTCTTCTTCTTTTCATTTAGCCATCTGTTAATTTCTTCTTCTTCTTCTTCTTCTTCTTCTTCTTTTCATTTAGTCATCTGTTAATTTCTTCTTCTTCTTCTTCTTCTTCTTCTTCTTCTTCTTTTCATTTAGTCATCTGTTAATTTCTTCTTCTTCTTCTTCTTCTTCTTCTTCTTCTTCTTCTCATTTAGTCATCTGTTAATTTCTTCTTCTTCTTCTTCTTCTTCTTCTTCTTATTATTATTATTATTATTATTATTATTATTGCTCGCAGTTTTCACACCAGCGCTAGCAGGTAGTGTTTCACTGGTCTGAGGGACAACAAGTCCCCTCAAGTCTCCAGGACTCATCTCAGTATTCAAGCCGATCTTCTAATAAGTTTTTTTTTTACACCAGCGTCAGGTGTTGGTCTTTCACGGGAGTCTCTGAGAATACAAGTCTCCACAAGTCTCCATGACTCGTCTCAGTATTCTAGCTATATTAGCTATGCTCTTGTCTTGATTCTTCAAATACCACAATTGCCCAGTCAGCTGGGGCTGTAGAATGCACTGACTGCACCTCTGCAGAGGGGTAAGACCCCCCCAACGAGTGTCCTGGATATGACAATAAACAATCTGATGGTGAGGTTCCAGCAGTGCTGGAGCTTTGGGGAATGCGGAGTACCCCTTCACTGCCATCGCTCCCAGGTCCACTCTGGCCCGGAGTGGTAGCACCTGATAGGGCCCTATCTATGGGTTAAATAGAACTAACAGCATACTTATGCTAAAATGAACTGAGTAAACTAAATAGCTTGAAATAGAAACGTTTTTGACAATTAAACCGTACTTACACTTAAACTGCGTGCTTATGCTTAACTGAATTATTTCAAATAGAACTGTTTTTCGACATTAAAACTGTATTTACACTTAATTGAATTATGACATATAACTGCTTGAATAGTTTGAAATGGAAATGTTTTTGACATTTAAACAGTGTACTTATGCTAAACTGAACTGTTTTCAATAGAACTGATTATTTACATAAAAATGGATTTGGCGTTAAATAACCTACAAAGGTTGATATGCCATAAAACCAAACAAACCAAACCAATCAAATACCACAAGTCTCTTTTGCAATTCCCTAAGTACCTTTACCAAGGGTCTGCCGCATACCGTTAATCGTTCACAAGTATTTTTATTTCTGACAACATTGACTCATAAAATACTTTCTTAACAACGTTACGCTACAAGCATGCCTTCTCTGGATGGCATAGATATTTTAATGTACTCCTACTCCATGAGTTCGCTTTTACTCTTGACAAAACCCCGAAAATAGAACTTAGTGAATCACTAAGTGTATATTCATATATACATATAAATAATTTTCAATAAGTCCTGGAGACAACACACAACAAAGCACCAGCTGTACAGCCACCTACCTCTCATCACGAAAACCATCCAAGTTAGACGAACCAGACATGCAGGACACTGCTGGAGAAGCAGGGACGAGCTCATAAGTGATGTACTCCAATGGACCCCCTCATTTTTCCGAGCAAAAGCAGCTCGAACCTACATATAGCAGCTCCGTGTGGATACGGGATGTAGCCCTGAGGACCTTCCAGAAGCGATGAACGATAGGGAGGAGTGGCATGAGAGAGTCAGTGAAATCCGTGCTGGCGGCACGACATGATGATGATGATGATATATTCTCGTAGTAAACATTTTGAGCCGGCGTACATATGAGCAGTAATGATATATATTTATATATACAGGCTCATTAAAAGTTTTAATAATCAAATTGGCATTACTGTTCTGCTATGAGTAAGTAAAAGAAAACATTCCTCCATACCACCAACTATTTTTGCA
This sequence comes from Sepioteuthis lessoniana, assembly GCA_963585895.1. NCBI lineage: Eukaryota > Metazoa > Mollusca > Cephalopoda > Myopsida > Loliginidae > Sepioteuthis > Sepioteuthis lessoniana. The sequence continues at coordinate 127,359,096 of OY757905.1, read as the reverse complement.
GACTATTTACACAGTAATAAGTTTAATCTGCACCGTATCTCCTGCAAATGTTGCCAAATATCTTAAAAGTTAATTACAGTCATTTTTAATAAGTAACCATAATCGATATATAAAACTTCTCAGGCGAAAGTACGAAGTTGGCCCCCACTGAAAACATTTCACTGATGAGTTTCATTATGCACAGTGGAATCAGATGATTGGTCGAAATCTGTTTTCAATCGTATTTCATTGAAAAGTAAATCCGAGTTCACTTAAACCTTGCAGGATTCAGAAATACATTTAATCTAGTACGAGGAAAAGCTTTGTAAAGAAAATTAAAGGGCTGGAATCATTCGATTCTAAAAACCCTTAGCACAACCAGGTTGCCCAGTCGGATGGGGCTGTAGAAAACACTGACTGCTTCTCTGCAGAGGGGTAAGACCCCTCCCTCAACGAGTGTCCTGAATATATAAATGAACAATCTGATGGTGAGTTTCCAGTACTACTGGAGCTTTGGGGAATGCAGAGTATTCCTTCATTGCCAACGCTCCCAGGTCCACACTGGTCCGGAATGGTAGCACCTGATAAGGGTCCTATTTATGGGTTAAGTGGAACTAAATCGTGATTTATTGACTTTACTGGGGGTTTTTTTGCATTTAAACTGTGTATTTATGCTAAACTGAATTATTTAAAATAGAACTTTTTGACAATTTAACTGGTTACTTAAACTAAACTGAATTGCTCGAAATAGAACTGTTTTGCCATCTAAACAGTGTACTTAAACTGAATTATCTGAATAAAACTGTTTTGAGATTAATTATGTGAATTGCTTAGTTGCCTGGGGCTGTAGAATACACAGACTGCACCTCTGCAGAGGGGTAAGACCCTCCAAATGAGTGTTCTGGATATGATACTAAACAATCTGATGGTGAGGTTCCAGTGATGCTGGAGCTCTGGGGAATGCAGAGCACTCCTTCATTGCCATTGCTCCCAGGTCCACACTGGTCCGGAATGGTAGCACCTGATTGGGCCCTATTTATCGGTTAAATAAAAATAAACAACATACTTAAGCAAAACTGATTTTTTTTTAATTAGAACTGTTTGACTAAACTGAATAGGTTGAAAGAGAAATGTTTTTGACAATTAAACTGTGTACTTACATTTAAACTGCGGACTAATACTAAACTAAATTGTCTCAAATGGAACTGTTTTTGACATTGAAACTCTACTTACACTTAACTGAATTGTTTAATATAAAACTGTTTTGACATCTAACAGTCTGTAAATAAAATCTGTACTTATACAAAACTGAATTGGCTAAATTAGAACTGTTTCAAAAAACTGAATAGCTAGAAATAGAAATTTTCTCAAGAATTAAACTGTACTCATGCTAAACTGAATTGCTTAAAATAGAACTATTTTCACGAAAACGGATCTAGCGTTCAATAACCTACAAAGTTTGAAACGCCATAAAACCCAAACAACCAGCCAACAGCACACCCAGGCAGTCATATTGTTTATTTCGGATTGTTTCAGTGCCATTCTATAATTGATATCACGTTCTCATTCATGGGCCATATCTCAGTTCTCAGGCAAGATCCAAGTATTTAATCATTTCTTTTGTTTTCAGCTTGTTTGGTTGTATGAGTGTATATGAAAATAGATGCTCAATGGTACAAACTTATATATATATATATATATATATGCGTCTGTGTGTGGGAATATATATATATATATATATATATATATATATATATATATATATTCTACACACACACACACATAAATATATACTTATAATTGAACATTGTTAATCCTTTTGAATTACCATGTTAATCTCATCATATTCAGCGGGAATTTGCTGATAAACCTTTCATCATGAATTATTTTCCGAGTAATTTCTGCCCAAACTTGGGCCATCATCAGGGGAGGATGTATTACAAAAGTGGTGTGACTTTTGTACGTACATTTGTAAAAATGACCGTTTATACTGGTGTGTTTACTTTTCAAATTTGTTACTATAAATAGCGTCAATAGCTAAAGACGTTTAAATACATTAGCACTGGTTTCAAAATTATTTCTATAAAGTTTCAGACTATATTTCTAGTATTCAGTGCCTCGGTAATCTGTAGTTTTTGCTTATTAATTTGTTTTGCTTATATTGTGTTTGCGTTATGAATTTTCCGAAATTCACTTGTCGCGTATGAATTTTTTTTTTAGATGTTGTGCTATGGAACTGGTATCAGAAAGGTGCATCTTAAGTCTTCTCGATAGGGTTGCTGAAGTCAAATCAGCATATATATTGCTGTTTTCAGAGATAAAATATCCTAAAGGATATTTAAATTGATATATGAGTTTGATTTTTTGCCAAAATCTAATCGAGGGATATGAATTATCATTAATGACAAAGTTGGAAGTTCTAAATTTATAATATTATATGATAAGTTTACTTTTTTGTTATTTGGACCAGTGTGAAGTACGTCTCTTTGAATCAATGGTTTAATATATTTTCATCTAATTTAATATTGAAGTGAATTTGCTTGTGGTAACTAGCCAAACTTTATAGAATTAATTTTGAAACCAGTGTTAATGTACCTTAATGTCTTAAGCTACTGACGCTATTTATAAAAACAAATTTGAAAACTAAACGCTACACAACACACCAGTATAAACCATCATTCTTACAAAGTAGTAATGTGCATACAAAATTTACATCACTTTAGTTAAACATCCTCCTTGGTGAGGCACAAAGGTTATACAGAAAGTACACGGGAAATAACTAATTATGGAAGGTTTATCAAACAATCACCGCCGAATATCGTAAGATTGATACAGCAACTTGAAAAGATTAAGAAAACATATATAGACAAAAAATGTCTATAATGCTCAATAATATATATATATATATATATATATATATATATATATATACAGAAAAGACGAAATGCTGCCAATATATATATATATATATTAGTTGGAATTTAAAACCCACAATGGCTGAAGTGCCATAAAAAAACAATTCAAACCAGAACATAAAATCTAAAGAATATATCGGTCATATACATTTGAACGAATATAAAATATAAATATACGTGCATTGTGTTATTGAGATGTATTTCAATTTTTTTACAGGATGCAAGCTGTCGTCTAAAATTGAATGAGCGAGTTAACTTTTTCCAATTGACTTTGGCAATTTTCTTCATCTCAAACGCTACTTCGCCCCATTCGCCGAACCTTAGAACATCCTGAATGTATCCCTTGTTTCAGAGTGAGAGCTTGCCCCTCAGCTGTGTCCTAAACATGACACTAAATTACATCGGAAGATGGGGTTAAAGCTTTGGAGCTCTAGCAAGGGTTGAGTAGCTATTCATTGTTCTTATTACCTGGTGTTTATTTAGTTTGTTTTTTTTAGTTTTTTAATGGCATATCAAACTTCCTGTTGCAGTTCTTATGTTACATAGCCATATACACGAATATGGCCAGGTGCGAAATTGACATCGAATGTTCATAACGATAGAACATAGGAATCTCGAAATTCAAAAACACGTAACGACTTCTTGTTCAGGTACGAAACCTTTTTATTAATTTTGAGTTAAAGGTTTCGACGTAAGGAGGAGAGACACAATCTTCTATGCTGTCTTATTCATTTGGCCCCCATCTCGTGCGGCCCCCATAGGGCGCACGTTCGCCTCGTGTCTGCGAGCTCCAAAAGTCGACCGTCTTCGTCCGGTGTCTAATCTCAACTCTCTCTTTCTTCGAATTCTCACACAAACCTCCACGCGCTTCCGGTGCGTGACATCACCCGCACTCCGTTTTGTCTCGGATTATTGTGACATCTGAATGACACCTCCATCCGCCCGTGTGCGCCCGCATTAACACCTGCCTCAATGTTGCACCTCACTAACCCATGTGCTGAGCCGAAATGTTCTCAGCCTAACTAAACTCAAAGGCATGACACGAAATCCCTCGGTTATTATATAACACTTATCCTAAATTTATCGCGAGTTTGATAATCGTAAGGATTATTGTAAGTATTGTTCATAAGTACGTCAACAAACAGAAAACAGATTTTTCTTACTGTTCAAGATTGCAAGTTACATTATGCATTTTAAACAGGGAGGATCCAAATTAATTTTGATGTTTAGCATCTTTTCTTGAAATAATACTTATATATATATGTATATATATATATATATATATATATATATATATATATATTGCACATACTTACGCACATGCACATACATAAACAAGCACACAGACTTTTATATATATATATATATATATACGTGGAAGAATGATATACACGCATATAGATTGTTTTATCATACCTCTATTCTTATCAATTTGAATTTACAGATGCGGAAGAACCATTTTTTTTTTGAAATATTAAAACGTTCCTCTTCATATTAAAAATATTTCTATTTAATCATTTTCCTGTTTTCGAATTTTTATTTTCCTCCCTTTTTTTTATTAAATCATTGATGCATTTAAAATGAATGCAATTGATAAACTCTTGCTCCCACGAAGATTTTATCAGTTAAGCTAACTCTTTGTCCGGGAACAAATTATCAAGATGAGAAACCAGACGTGTGAAAAATAGTTGGATAAAGTCCATTGGGAATTCTTGAAGATAGTTGGATGTTTGTAATTTTTTTCTTTGAAAATTTCCCTAGATGCTAATCGAAGGCATAAATGCGATGATTATTTTTCGAATTTAAAAATGTTGATTTATTGATATTTTACTTTCAAACTGAAAAAAAACCCCAATAATCTATGACTTTTAAGATTAGTTGCAAACGTATTATATTGGTAGATAATAATGCCAGGGTTATCAGTTGACAGGTCGTACTGTAAAGAAGGATATTTCCATCTCAAAAGAATTTTCAAACTTAAAATTGTAATGTTTTTGATATTTCAAATAATATATATATATATATATATATATATATATATATATATATATATATATATATATATATATATATGAAAGTAAATATGGATTAAAATCCAACAGTATGAAGGTAGCAGAAAAAACATAACCCAAATAAGTGAATATATTATGATGTAAAGTCGACGTTAACGTTTTGGTTTCAGTAACCATCATCAGAACTTATTTTGATATCCAAGTCCTGATGATGGTTACTTAAACCGAAACGTTTACGTCTTTTTTACAGTATAATGTATTCACCTATTTGGATTATGTTTTTTCTACTACCTTCATATATATATATATATATATAGATAGAGAGATAGACATCCAAAACGTGCATATACCTATTTCAAGCGAAGCGTAAACAAAACCAAGTACATGTGTTTTAATCGAGAAGGAGCACTTTCCACTATAAATGACGATCACCTGAAATTAAGAGACAAATTCACGTACCCGACCAGTAGAGTCTCATCTAGAGAAAGTGATGTCAGAATGCGTATAACGATGTCGTGGACAGCTAACGATGGGCCATCGATCATATAAAAGTCTAATTTATCCTATAAAATAAAATGAACTTTCTTTCAATCAGCGTTTGTGTCAATGCTACTATATGGATGCACTAGACAGACGCTGACAAAACGCATGGAGAAAAAGCTATCTGAGAAATTTACAAGACTCTTACGAGCTATATTAACCAAAACTCCTCTTTATTTTTGCGAACAAGTTTTAATTGGGGAACTTTCACTGAATTCAGAGTAATAGAGAGTCCTCACAGGTCTCTAGGACATTGCTGAGTATTTTAACTGATATTAACAATACTGTTGTCAGAATAATCTCTATTCTTCCTTCGATTTCCTTTTCCTCCAGGCTTTTTTACAACCCCTCCAACAGGACCGTTCCAAGTGTACCAATTATTTTTAGGTTCACTGTCACCCTCATGTACCACAGATTTTTTAGTTCTCTGGCAAGGTCCGTACTTTTATCTACCTTTCTGCTTTCTTTTATTTTCTGTCTGTGGTCCGATGGAAAGACAAAATTCACAAGATGTCATTTTTCTTGTTAATTAACTCTAGGCCTCGTCTTCTCACCTGAATTTGGTGATCAGTTTAAATTTCAAATTCACAGAACATTTTATGAGTCTCATTGTCTGGTACAGATTCTGGTTTGTGAATACACCATATGTTACTTTGGTCAAATTTTAATCTCTTGCACAGTTCACAACAGATCACACTCTCCACCCAATCTTTTTAAGACTTTGTACTACTCTGCTACATTCGTTTACTATTTCAATAACTGTTTAATCAATGTCTTCACACAACTAACGCTTGCTATTCTGTAGAGCGATCAGTTCTTCTTTTAGTATAATTAATCTGTGATGCTATATAAAAACACAAAAGTAAAAGTCCTCTCCCCAGATGGAGACACAGACAACTTCGTCATTGTAGCTGGTGTGCTGCTAGGAGACACATTATCCCCATACCTGTTTATCATCTGCCTAAACTATGTGCTTAGAACGTCTATTGATAAAATGAAAGACAACTGTTTCAAACTAGCAAAGGAAATAAGCAGAAGATACCCCACACAAACAATTACCGACGCGGACTACGCTGATGACATAGTGCTTCTGGCAAATACAACCGCCAAAGCCTAAACCCTGCTACATATTTTGGAACAAGCACCTGCTGGCATAGGCTTCCATGTTAACGCAGACAAGACAGAGTACATGAGCTTAAATCAAACAGGCGACATTTCCACACTAACCCGTAGTTCGCTTAAACGAATGGACATATTAACGTACCTAGGAAGCTGTGTCGCATCAACCGAGATAGACATCAACACGTTACTAGCAAAGGCATGGATAGCTATCAACAGACTACCAGTCATATGGAAGTCAGAAATGACCGATGAAATAAAACACAGAGGTCTTGTCGATACTGCTATATGGATGCACTACATGGACGCTAGCTACACTTATGGAAAAAAAGCTTGACAGTTATAACACAAGAATGCTGCAAGCAATACTAAACAATTCCTGGAGGCAGTAACCCACAAAGCAGCAGCTATACGGCCACTTACCGCCCGACGAAAACTATCCAAGTTAGACGAATCAGACATGCGGGACACTGCTGGAGAAATAAGAACAAGCTCATAAGTGACACACTTCAGGGACATCTTCATATGGATGAGCAAAGACAGAACGATCAGTTAGAACCTAAATACAACAGCTCTGTGCCGATACAGGATATAGACTTGAAGACCTCCCGGGAGCAATGGACGATGGAGACGGGTAGCAAGAGAGGGTCAGGTTGATCCATGCTGGCGGTGCGACATGATGATGATGATGATGATGATGACGATGATAATTGGTCATTATGGCATTATTTTGTGCTGATATTCCCTTTCTCTATAGAGAGATTCTTTTTTAGTCTTTTCCTCATCTCATCGTGTGAAATCTCGCTAATTGGCCGCTTGATGTATACATACATGTGTTTTTTTCTTCCCATCACTGTTTTTATTGTATTCCTTCTGGCTTTATGTTGAAAGGAAAGAGGTGTTATTCAATATCAAAATTGTAATTTCCAAAAGATATATATCTGATTCCTTTTTTTACCATTGTTAAATTATAAATGAATAAATAAACTGAGTTTTCTTTTTTCGATGGCATTTATTTATATGGTTAGTCGTGAAACAAACTGTATACGCGAAAATAAGTTTTTGAATACGTATTTGAAAAAAAAAAATCTTCAAGTAATTTCACACAAATGTAAAAGTAAACGTTAAGAACCAAGTGCTATTAATGCAGATTCCCAAATGAAATGATCAAATTAAACAAAAGTAAAAAGTTGTTGTGAAATGGCTCCGGAGGAAAATAAGCTGATGGTGTTTGAAACTGTAGAGATAAAATGGCCGCTGAGCAAAAGAAGCTGCTGTTGTTTGATGCTGAAGAAATAAAATGAATCCGGAAGAAAACAAACTAATGTTGTTTAAAGTTGAAGAAACGTTGTTGTGAAGTGGCTCAGGAGGAAAACTAGCTGATGTTTGAAGCTGAAGAAATAAAATGGTTCCGGATGAAAACAGGCCGATGTTGCTTTGAAGTTTAAGAATAAAATGGCTACTGAGCAAAAGAAGCTGATGGTGTTTGAGGATAAAGAATTAAAATGTAGAATATTTTGTCTCTTATCTAATTTTGAGGCATCACATTTGGTTACGATATAAATGATATAGATTGAAAAGTATTTTTTTTTTATATCAAACTGCATTTCCCTAAATTCAGCTGTTTATGTCTCTATAAAGCTTCAGATACAGAGATACAGACATCAACATATTCATTAAATAGATATTAAAACATATTATTCAGTTGGTAGAGTGTTCGCCAATGGTCCGGGAGACCTGGGTTCAATCCCAGGTTACGTCATACCAAAGACTTTAAAATGATATTTGATACCTCCTTGCTTAACATTCAGCATTGAAAGTTACGTATCAAGGGCCAAGTGGAGCAATCCAGGGAAAGGAGTAGCGCCCTCCCTTACACCTCAGTGTAGTAGCTATTGAAAAGGGGACCTTCAGGTTGCCCTCGACTACGGTTTCCAACTTAGTTTGATGTCTCTGTTTAATGACATATCAGAATCCCTGGGTTATTTATTTCGAATTTATCCTTGATGAAGAAACGTAGAGGTACTTTTTCACCAGTTGCCGAGGGAGCTGATACTTTTTCAGAGGGTATTAGTCCAAAAGTGAACGTTATAGTGAGACTGGAGTTCTTACTCGCTTACTGTAATGTCGTAGTCCAGAACGTTATCCATTACGCCACGGGGATTCACTTATAATGCATAATTTTAGTTAACCTTAATAAATATACACACTCAATGTTATTGCTTCTTCGACTCTAAACCGAACTTTCTTTTCAGAATTCTTTATTTGATACCGTATATAAGTGGAACATAATTGCCACAAATCACTTAGCGGTAAAGTCTTTTAATAAAAGGAACAGTAAAAAAAATCATCAAATGGTTAAGTCTGTAGTTAAAGAAATCTTTCCTAGCATATACAAAAATAAAGAAATATATACGTGAAATAAAAGAAATCTGAGACGTCCATAAGTAAAGCCATTTGTCGAATACGTACCTATAAATTCCTAACAGAATAATAACTGAATAAGGAAAAAAAAATCTCATGAAAATATGAAACATAAAAACGGTAGAACTATCTCCATTCTCTCTCTAACTCCCCTCTCCAAAAAGAAAGAAAAAATTATCTCGATATTCCCAAATCAGATCAATCGGTCCTTCATATTAGCCCTCATCGATCCAGTCAGTATGCCTTCCCGAGGAACACCAGCCATCGAAGGAAGCGTTTGTCTTTCAACGAATCAAAATCTTTGCCCGAAATAGCAGGTTTCCGGCAGTCCCTCCAAAAGACGGCTGGGCGGTTTCCGACGCGGTTCCCATTGTAGATCTTAAATATCTGTGCAGACAATAATCCCTGCTGTTCGACTTGAGCAGGGTGGTTGGTCGGTCGGTCGGTCCGGGGGTTGTGTACTGACGGATTTAATGGACTTGCAAGTGTCTAATATGGAAAACCGGTTCTGAAAACGCATATGGATAATGCCGAGGAAATGAAGAAGGGAGTGGCGAATCTAAATTAGGATTCTTTACATATTTAACGCAATCCGGCACAGTCTAAGCCAACCACCCATGTCTCAATCACTTGCATGTCACAGACGAAATGTAGGAACTTAAATATATATATATATATATATATATCTATATATAAGAGAGAAAGATGTATACATAAATATATATATACAGAGAGAGAGAGAGAGAGAGAGAGAGAGAGAGAGAGAGAGAGCGAGTGGGAATGTTTGAGGCAATTTTATATCATATCAATATGTGCCTACATCTGTTCTTACTTGGACAGACTTAGGGGGAAAAGGGAAAGTGAAGAATATATATATATATATATATATATATATAAAGAAGAAGAAGAAGAAGAAGAAGAAGAAGAAGAAGAAGAAGAAGAAGAAGAAGAAATGAATATAACTGCCGTCGGCAATAAAATCGGACTACCCAAATGATTGTAAGAACGTGCTGTACTAGCTACCGAAAAGTGCCCACTTACAATAATATTACAAGGAAGTTAAGTTGCATATAGCAGATGAAAATACTGGTATAATCATTTGAGACACACACACACACACACACACACACACACACACACACACACACACACACACACTTATATATATAGATATTAAACATGGACGGGACGAATTGCATTTCACATAGCACTATTACCCCTGGGAAAGGTATGAATCCAATTATTCTCCCCCCAGCTATGGGTAAATTGTAGGGCAAACTGGGTTCTTCAGCCTTGGTGAGACAACTAGTCAAGGAGAACGAAAACTATGAAATCCAACCTGTTAAACTCCGCTTAGCGGAGGGGTTGGTAAATATGTATATATATATAATTGCGTGCATGCACGTATCTGTATGCCTGTGTATGTGACTGTATGCATGTATGTATACGTATTTTTCAGACCTCCATATATATATATATATATATATAGTACAATTAAATGGAGACTCAAACTTGGTTAAGCCGTCATAATTAATTTATTTCGGCAGAGAATATTGTTGGTATATTCTCCGTCTCGTCAGATGACTCTTTTTACATGCTCTGTATTGTCCCAGAGATGCGAATGAGGAGTTAGAGTTCGTATTCAGAAGATAAATAAGGAAAATTAAAGAAATTAAAAAATAAGTTAAAAATCAGAAAATAAAGATAAATATAAAATAAAAATAAAAATAAAAAACATAAAAATAAAAAAACATAAAAATAAAAAAACATAAAGTGGAACTCAAATCACAAAGCTACAAATTCTTTGGTTCATAGGCGTGAGCGGAGGGTGTGAACATATGTGTAAGAACGATTAAGAAACAGGAGTACCAGACATACAGGACACTGCTGGAGAAGTAGGGACGAGCTCATATGTGACCCCTTCACATGGATGAGCAAAAGCAGGGCAACCAGCTCGAACCTACATACAGCAGCTCCGTTAGGATACGGGGTTTAGCCCTGAGAACCTGCCGGAAGCGATGAACGATAGAGGTGGGTGGCGAGAGAGGTTCAGGGATATCGCTGATGGCACGACAAGATGATGATTATATATATATATATATATATATATATATATATATATATATATATATATTTGAAGTCTGTTGTCTGTTTTTTGTTGATTGTTTTCTTCTCTTTTATTCTTTTTTTGTTTTGTTTTTTTGTTTTTTCTTGCCGTTTTTGTCCAATAATCTATGTTAACTGCCACATACACAGAGCACAGATTAAAAGTAAAAAAAAAATAAAAAACACTTCTGTTTTTGGTGATGTATTTTCTGGATCAAGTTATTTGACACAATGTTCAGTCATAACTTAACTTCTTTTTCTTATCAAATGTGTGAATTTAGTTGTCAAAATTCATACGTTCTAAAAGGGTGCCACAAGGCCCTATCTTGGTGAGAAGCGATGAAATCGAGGGGGTTAAAGAATAGTTTTGTTTACTTTGGTTTGGGTTCATGCCATATCGATCATTTTTGGTTATTTGATGTCAAATCCCGTTTTTACATTTATATCAAATAAATGATTTGTAAAATCATCTTTATATCCACATAGTTGTATTTATATCAATTCAATTTAGAATGAGTAAATAAGATTAAATTGTTCCAAGTATTGCTATGTAGGTGTGCTGAAAGGAGATACATTAACTCCATAAGTGTCTATTATCAGTACGTTCTTAGAACGTTTATAGATTTAATGAAAGTAATCGGTTTCAAGCTGGCAAAGGAAAGAAGCAGGAGATACCCTTCACAAGCTATTACTGACGCGGACTATGCCGATGATATAGAGCTTCTACCAAATTCACCCGCCAAAACCGAAACACTGCTACATAGTCTGGAACCAGCGGCTGGTGACAAATGCCTCCATGTCAACGCATACAAAACAGAATACGTGTGCTTTAATCAAATGGGTGACATCTCCACACATAAAGGTGGTCCTTTGAAACTAGTGAACATGTTCACCTACTTCGGAAGCAGCGTCTCATCAACCGAGAATGACATCGATACGTGACCAGCACAGGCATTGATAGGCTATCAGCCATATGGATGTCAAACCTGACCGAAAATATAAAACGCAATTTTTACCAAGCAGCGGTCGTGTCGATACTGCTATATGGATGCACCACATGGACGCTAACTAAAAGTACGAAGAAAAACTTGACGGCAATTACACAAGAATTCTGCAAGCTGTATTAAACAAGTCCTGGAGGCAATACCCCACGAAAACTATCAAAATTAGACGAACCAGACATACGGGACATTGCTGAAAAGTAAGGACAAACTCATAAGCGATGTACTTCGTTGGACATCTTCACATGGACATCTTCACATGGACGAAGGAGGTGCCCGCAGTGTAATGGTTATCGTCGCAGGATATGGATACGGCGACACGAGTTCAAATCCTGGACCTGACTGATTGCATTTCACATATCACTAATACCCTTGGTAAATGTATGAATCCAAATATTCTCCCTCCAGCTATGGGTAAATAGTAGGGCAGACTAGGTTCTTCAGCCTTGGTGAGGCAACTAGTCTAGGAGAAGGAAAACTCTGAATTCAAACCTGTTAAACTCCGCTTAAAAATTGACCTTGGGTCATATCCTGCCTGAGTGGAGGGGTTGGTAAATATGATCTTCACATGGACGGGCAAAGTTAGAACGACTAACTATAACCTATATACAACAGCTCTGCGCTGATACAAAATATGGCCTGGAAGACCTCCCGGGAGCGAGAGACGATAGAGACGGGTGGCAAGAGAAGGTCAGGAAGATCCTTGCTGGTAGAACAAGATGGTGATGATGATAAACAATTCAATTAAACATATAATTTGTTTACACAAAGTTAAATGATCAAACAATTCTATCTAAACCAGTTCTCTTAAGCATAAGTACACAGTTTAAATGTGAAACAGTTGTATTTAACCTATTAATAGGAATCTATGAGATGAGATCACTCTGAGGCAGGGTTGACCAGAGAGTGATGGCCATGAAGAGGTAGTCCGCATTCCCAAAATTTCCACCATTACTGGAGCCTCACCATCATATTATTTAGTGTCATATATGGGTCATTCTTTGGGGAGGTCTTAACCCTATGCAGAGATGTAGTCGGTATATTCTAAAGCCCCAGCCGATTGGGCATAGATGGTTTAGTGTCATATCTAGGACACTCATTTGGGGAGACTTACCCCTCAGCAGAGATGCAGTCGGTGAATTCTACAGCCCTAGCCGACTGAGCTTGATGGTTTAGTGTCATATCTAGGACACTTTATGGGGGGGTATCCCTATGCAGAGATGCAATCGGTGTATTGTACAGCCCTAGCCGACTGGGCTGGTTGCATTTGTGTCATATTCAGGAACCTAGTCGGGCGAGTCTTACTCCTCAGCAGAGATGCAGTCGGTTTATTCCACAGCCCCAGTCGACTGGTTTAGTGTCATAACCGGGACACTCGTTGGGGGAGTCTTACTACTCTGCAGAGATGCAATCGGTGTATTCTACTGTCTCGACCACCTAGACCGGAAGGTGAAAGAATACGTCTTCTTTGGAAGGATGGTGAATATGTTCCGTTACATGGATACGAAAATATTGCAAAGATTAGGATCTGGTTGGAAAAATAAAAATGTGGTCAATACTGGACAAGACCCCATGGGCCAACCACTTCAATAACCCCTTTTTTTGGCTGACAAACAGAGCAACCACGACGAAAGAAGAAAAGTGTTACAACACTGTGGCACATGAAAAGATTGATGCTTGGAATATCATTGCGTAAGAATATCCGAAGCAATGTAATTCTGGAACAAAATAGAATTAAGGACTTGTGGAATACTGAAAACAGAATGCCCGCTGGGTCGGACACGTCGCAAGGTTCAAATACAACAAGTGGACCCGTATAGTTGTTGAGTGGTATCCGAGAGACCGGAAACGACTTCTCAGAAGACCTCTACAACGATGGGAAGATAAAGCTTTCAAGCAATTCTGAACAATTTGGAGAAGGTGAGGCGAAGAACAAAATAGAAGTTCATTGTGCCCAAAGATGTGGTAAACATCAGAAAACATGATCCACAAAAAATATTTGTTTAAATAATTGAGTTATTTTACTTCATCGTCAGCAGTAATTATTTATACCATTTAATTACTCTTGGTTCGGGTGTGTGTTTGTATATGATAAGTTTTTAGATAGATCAGTGAACTTACGAAGTGATTAACCAGTTCTCTTCTTAGAGTGGTGAAAACTTAGGAACTGCAGTCATTTTAAACAAACTTTGTGCCAGGCTAAACAAAGATCAACAAATAACATTTGATTTTATTTAGTTTGGTTTGGTTTAGTTTGGTTTCGTTTGTTTTTATGGCATATCATCATCATCATCATGTCGTGCCGCTAGCACGGATATCCCTGATCCTCTATAGCCACTTCTCTCTATCGTTCATCGCCTCCGTCAGGTCTTCAGGGCAACATCCCGTATCCTAACATAGCTGCTGTATGTAGATTCGCGCTGGTCGTCCTGCTTTTGCTCGGCCATATGTGTGCGTGTGGTCGGGAGGGTTTCGAGTCCCCATGTGGGCAAGGATTTTTTAATCATAGGTGATGTACTCCTATGGACCTCCACATATGGCATACCGACAACTGTAGGTTATTTTATGCCAAAACATGTTTATACATATACATATTAAATATATTTGATTTGTGAACACATTTAGTTGATAATCCTTTTTAAAGAAGCCATTGCTCGTTTTAACACATAGTTAAATGGTTTCAAGTATTTCTATTTAATAGTGACAATTTAAAATCTGTCATTTGTTTGCACACATTTAGATGCATTAAAATGATGTATAAGAGATTAGTTAGTCGATACTTTCATTTTTAAATCAATTAGAAGTAATTTGCTTGCACACGAGTATTGCTATTATTTCTACAGTTAAATGGTTTCAATAATTGTGATCTAAGAAAAAGTTCTATTCAATATTAATTATCTGTAAGCACACAATGAAGTTGTTACAACTACTGGTATTTATAACAAATTATTCAATTCATCAGTATTCATTTGTTTGCACAGAGTTAAATGATTCCAAGTATTGATACGTATCATTAAAAATCCAATTGAACATCAGTTATTTGTTTACACAATGTGAAAGGATCAAGCAGTTGTTTTTCAAACAACTCAATTTAGCATTAGTCATTTGTTTCCATTTGTAATAGTTATCGTCGTAGGAAATGGACACGGCGACACGAGTTCAAATCCTGGACGAAACTGATAGTATTTCACATAGCACTAATACCCATGGGAAGGGTATAAATCCAATTATTCTCCCTCCAGCTATGGGGAAATAGTAGGACAGACTAGGTTCTTCAGCCTTGGTGAGGCAACTAGTCTAGGAGAAGGAAAACTCTGAATTCCAACCTGTTAAACCCCGCTTAAAAATAGACCTTGCCGAGGGGGGGTTGGTAAATATGATTAGTCATTTGTTTCCAATTTCAAAGAGCTCTATTTCACCTATAGATAGGAACCTGTCATGTGCTACAACTCTGGGTCAGAGTGGACCAGGGCGTGATGGCAATGAAGTGGTACTCCATATTCCCCAAAGCTCCAGAGCTGTTTAGTGTCATATCCATGACACTCGGTATGGGGTCTTACTCTTCTGCAAAGATGAAGTCATTGTATTCTTCAACCCCAGCCGACTGTTTATGCTTTTGCTAAGAGCATTTTGGCTTATTCAGCTGCGCATATCATTTCCGCTCGTAGTATGCCAATGCTCACACTCAGTTACATCGCCTCAATAGCAAGAAAATGTGACTGATTTCTCTTATACTGGAACAAAGAGCGAATATCTTTAAAAATATAAAGGGCTTATAATAGCCAACTACTTAACCTTTTACGGCAAAGATAGATCCATGCTTTTTTTTCTGAGAATAAGAACCAAATTAGCGTTGACTTAAATAATCTTAATTATTAAGGTAATTCCATTTCCTTTGTCCTTATCCATTAGGCCCTCTCTGCCAATATGTGTTTTTCTGCTCTAGGGAGCATATATTTAAGTGAAATAATGCATATTCGTGAAGGTGTGAGGAAGTTTTTATGATTGTATATATATATGGTGTAAAATATATGTGTGCATATGCGGGTAATGGCCAATGCGCCAATGCGGGAATGTTTGGGTATAGCTAGCTTATATTCATGTATATACTTGAGTGTGCATAGTTATATAAAAAGGATAGCTTAGCAGGTTAGAAAGGTTTCCAGTTAATAATAGACGAAGGAAAAGAAATGTTATGTTTTCTCGATGGGGGTGAAAGGGTTAGATTTATAATGTCCACTATGTCACAAGTTTTCGAGGGTATTACGGTCAGTTGACAAAAGAAGTAATCGACGAATATGCCAGGGCTGAAATCTAAACCTTTACCACAGATCTGACAACCAAGAGTAAAGGTTTGACTTTTAGCTCTGCCGTTTAATCCGAACCCTCTTTTTGCAGAGATTTAAAGGTTTGACTTTAGCTCTGCCGTTTAAGCCGAAAACCTCTTTTTGCAGAGAATTAAAGGTTTGACTTTAGCTCTGCCGTTTAAGCCGAAAACCTCTTTTTGCAGAGATTTAAAGGTTTGACTTTAGCTCTGCCGTTTAAGCTGAAAACCTCTTTTTGCAGAGATTTAAAGGTTTGACTTTAGCTCTGCCGTTTAAGCCGAAAACCTCTTTTTGCAGAGATTTAAAGGTTTGACTTTAGCTCTGCCGTTTAAGCTGAAAACCTCTTTTTGCAGAAATTTAAAGGTTTGACTTTAGCTCTGCCGTTTAAGCCGAAAACCTCTTTTTGCAGAGATTTAATGGTTTGACTTTTGGCTCTGCCGTTTAATTCGAAACTGATTTTTGTAGATTTTTTTTAAACTTAAAAGGTCGAATAATTCTGCAATTTACTGTATTTTTCGTTTCCGGAAATCCAAACTGCATATCGTCAAAGAAGTCAAAAGGAGATAACCGTGTTGTAGTACTGGATTGTAGTGGCTGTACTGTCTCACTCTAACTTACAACAGTGATGGATCAGTTTTCAAGTTTAAATGATAAGGACACTGACATACCCTTCGACTGGAAATAATTCAAAGGAAACATAAATAAACGGCAAGTATATTTTCGTAATTAGTTTATTTCTGCCCCCTCCTTGATGAGCTGATTCATGGTTTATACGATGTTGACCAACCGTCAGATTTTCTTTTGGAAACGATCACAATGTGGAAAAGGTATCAGCTATCTGGAGAGACTGTGCCGACCGCGATAAAAAAAACAAAAAAACAGCACAACTCCACCCTTATTATTTTTTTTATCATTAAGGATTTTCGGACTATTGTCTTCATCTTTATCGATATTTCCTCAACGTTTCGGTCGATATTTCCTCCTACCTTCTTCTGGTGTTTGTCGAACTCGGGAGCCTTCACGGAACTACGTCCTTTATTGAATCCACGGGGGTCGCCTGTTTTGATTCCATTATCCATAACCGGGTATAAGTGTTAATTATTCCTGTATTGTTACTCGCCTGTAGTCAGGATTGAACCTGCAACCTTAGGGAAACAACGCCTATAACCGTTACTCTATGTGTCCTGCTGGACAGTTCAAAGTGAATTTTTATGACTTATAAAGTTAATGTTGTTAATTGACTAGGATTACTATTATTATGTATGATTTTTTTGCCTATGCTCATATTCAGATTTTTTTTAATCAAGCCTTTTTAATTATCGGTTCCCATATTGCATTAAACTCTTTACTTGGTCTACTCAGCAGGTTATTGTAGCCCAACATATGTGCTGAAGAAGGTTGGAGGAAATATCTGCCGAAACGTTGTAGAAATAACAATAAAGATGAAGATAATGATAATGATAAAAATCACCAAGTAAAGTGGAGGTGCCCGTGGTGTAATTGTTATCGTCCTAGGAAATGAACACGGTGACACGAGTTCAAATCCTGGACGAGACTGATTGCATTTCACATTGCACTAATACACTTGGGAAAGGTATGAATCCAATTATTCTCCCTCCAGCTACAGGTAAATAATAGGTTCTTCAGCCTTGGTGAGGCAACTAGTCTAGGAGAAGGAAAACTCTGAATTCAAACCTGTTAAACTCCGCTTAAAAATTGACCTTGTGTCATATCCTGCCCGAGAGGAGGGGTTGGTAAATAGGATAAAAATCACCAAGCTTCGTTTCAGAAATTTAGACAACTAATATCCACATTTATTTGTCAACAAGTTAATCAACCTCAATAAGATTATTTCTCATAAATGAATCTATTTTTCTTTCTTTTTTTCGGTTTTAAATGTTTGTAAACTATAATAGAATGTTCAAACTGTTTAGGTTACTATCAATTTTCTTTTTCTTTAATGATAATACTTCTAATCTCCAGGCTTGAATAGGTTGTTAAGACAGAAATACAAACTCCAAAAGAATCTGACTTCGTTTCTTTTATCAGAAAAGCTAATAGCGTTTTTTGTGTTTTTTACATACAATTTGTTTGTTTATTTTTAGTGTATATTAAGAAATATTATAATTATTATTACGAGGACTTCAACCGTCAATTGCTCAACTGCTTCGGGCAAAAGCTTTCGACTTGATTTGTTTCTGAAGATCTTAATCACGTAACACAAAATAATTAAATTGTAAGGGTGGAAAAACTGACGCCGACGAAATTCTCTCAAAGAACTACAATTACAGATGATGAGGTAAAAAAAGAGATAAGATGAAAAATAAAGGTGTTCAAAATAATAATAAAAAAGCTAGGTAATGAGATATAATATAAGCAGAAAGTAGGGAAAATATGAAATGAGGTTTTTAAGAAAATTAAACATCTTATTTGATTAGAATGGTTTAAAAAATATGAATGTGTTAAGAGACGGCAAGGCCTTCGGATATAAGAGATAGTGTGTAGATTATATTGTTAAAAAACGTGTATATATATATATATATATATATATATATATATATATATATATATATATATATATATATATATATATATATATCGTAAGGATGAATTAAATGATAAACATTACCTAATTTTGTATATTTAACAATGGAAGGTATCTATCAATCTATACGAGGTATATATATATATATATATATATATATATATATAGGTGTGTGTCTGTGTGTTGTTTATCTCTCTCTCTCTCTCTCTCCCTCTCTCTCTCTTTGTCTCTCTCTTTCTAAATATATGTATATGTAGACAGAGAGAGAGAGAGAGAGACAGACAGACAGACAGAGAAAAGGACAGATATATATATATATATATATATATATATATATATATATATATATATATATAAACGCACATATATATTTACACGCCAGAAAACTGCTTTTATATTTGTTTTCGTAACTTCGTTGGTGAAGGGGTGATATCCAAAAGTATTTGTTCATGTTTGTTTTCTTTTTCCGGTTGCTGTTCCAATATTTAAGAAATTATTCTGCCTCCTGTCTCCATAACAAATACACGTAAACTCTCGTTTTCGGTCTGATATGAGACTTGGGCATTTTGAAAATTAACACATTCATATTTTTTAACCGTTCTAATCAATTGTCAATTAACAGGACAGCCTAAACTTCAGGGCTAAACGAAACTGGCCTCTCCCTAAGCAACCATTTACCAGAGAATGAATATTTCCTTATCGATTCGAAAATAATCTTTTCTTTTCTTAAGACTGGTCCAGAGGAAATTGATAAAATCAGGGAGAAACTGGATGATATTTTTGAAATACCATGGTATCATCTTGAATATTCGAAATTTACTCTTTTCTTCAAAAACAATAAACGACTCATCTGTCTCGGAATGTGAAAAAGTCTTTATTTTGAATTGCAACACGAAGGAGATGAAGACATCGTAAAAGTCTATGAACGAATCTCAGGTTGGCTGACATCCGAGAGACACTCCCCCTATCCCGACTCGGACCGAATCGTACCAACTAATTCCCAAACTCAACTCAAATCAATTCCCTAATTTCAAATTTTCTTTATATATATATATATATATATATATATATATATATATATATATATATATATATATATATATATATATATATTTACTAATCTATAATCTACCAGCATTCACAAAAAAAAAAAAGAAGAAAAAAACGCGTCAGGAACATGAGATGAAAATATCTCGAATCACCACCCGGGGGAAAAAAGAAAAAATGTCATAGGACAAAAGAAAAAAATGGCTGGCCAACCCCGTCACACCAGACGAAAAAAATCAAGAGATGTGCAGTCAGTTGGTCAAAAGAAAACTAAAACCTGACGTAAACGCTGCAATGCCACAATTACAAGAGTGCTCAACATGAGTGGGTCCAATAACAAAATTAACTTAAATCGCGAGTCAGAATTCTCCTACAAAAGTTTCCCCTTAACGTATCATCAGGGAGTCTCATACTGAGTCAGTATGAGACTTCCTGATGAGCCGTTAAGGTGAAACTTTAGTAGGAGATTTCTGACTCGCGATTTAAGTTAATTCTTATATATATATATATATATATATATATATATATATATATATATATACATATATATATTCCAAAGTATTTCATCAGTCAGAGTCCTTGGGGTGACATCATATCACTAAATCATTGCATTATTAGTTTTATTTCCTTTCAAACTTATCACGTGATATGACTTCAACTTTGTTTTCTTTTTGTTTCCTGTCCCGAAATCTTATTCAAAGAAAGGGTGATTGTCTTATCCTCCAGCGTGCGCATTCCGATGTGCACACTGAGACTCCAAAAAGTACACTTCCATTAAAAGAACTCTAATCAATCAATTGCTCAGGCGGCTGGAGCTGTAAAATACACCGACTGCCTCTCTGCAGAGGGGCAAGACAACCCAATGAATTTCCTTTATATGATACTAAACAATCTGATGGTAAGGTTACAGTAATACTGGAAGTTTGGGCAATAAGGAATAACCCTTCACTGCCATCGCTACCATGTCCACTCGGGCCCGAAGTGGTAGCACCTGATAGGGTCCAATCTATGGGTCAAATAGAACTAAACTATGTTCTTATGCTGGCCTTAATTGTTTGAAATTGACCTGTTTTTGAAATTGAAACTGTGTACTTTTGCTAGACTGAATCGTTTGAAAAAGAACTGTTTTTTACTCTCAACGGAATTGTGTGAAATAGGACTGTTTTTGACATTAAAACTGCGTACTTTGCTGAACTAAATCGTTTGAAAAAAGTTGTAGTAGGCGACTGAAGTCTAGGACGACTGGAAGACTCCCTTTTCAAAAGCTACTACACTGGGGTGTAGGGGAGGGTACTATTTCTTTCCTGGGTTGCTCCACTTTATCCTTGATACGTATCTTATATTACTGAATGTTAAGCAAGGGGATATCAAGTACCATTTTTAAAGTCTTTCGTATGACGTGACCTGGGATTGAACCCAGGTCTCCTGGAGCATTAGCGAACACTCTACCCTCTAGGCCAATAGAGCTGTTTATATGTAAAGAAATAGATTAGGCATCAAATAACCAACAATATTTGATAAGCCACAAAACCAAATCAACCCAAACCAATCTAAAGTATCGATGATTTTACCAAATTAAACAATAATGATATAATGAATATAATTAATTTCCAAATAAAATAATTAATATTAATCTATTGTCACCATATTTATATATTTTTTGTGACCAAGTTTCTGATTTTTCCTTACTAGATACGAACAATATACGTCCACATTCATTCTTCTCGTCCTTTTCTTTTCGTTTTCACGAATTTTCTTCTCGACAACTGCAATTGTACTTTAAGATTTTGTTTTTGTT
>OY757905.1:127239785-127332285 GCA_963585895.1 Sepioteuthis lessoniana | reverse complement strand
GGGTCAAAATGTGAAGTTTATGTTCGGTCTCAGCACCCTCTCACATGCAAACCTTGAACAACCCTTTCGAACCCTTGCAATAAAGTGAGAGGTGAATATAATTGTAAAGAAGTCTTCATGCGTCCTTTGTTCCTGTGTTTTCCTTCCAGCGTCCTTTATTCTTGCGTCTGTTATCATTGCGTCGGTATGTATCCAGTATATATATGTATGCAACATATATATAGATAGATAGGAACAAACCGAATAAGATAGAATGGAGAATCAATGAGATAGATAGATGGATTGATAGAAAGAAAAAAAGAAAGAAAGAAAGAAAGAAAAAAGAAAAGAATGAATGAGATGGAGAGTTGATAGGTTGAGGAAAGATTAAATGAAAGAAAAGGTATTGAAAAAAACTGCCACATAAAAGAGGAATGGGAAATGGCAAACGTAATAAAAAGAAATAGTAAAGAATTTTTGCAAAAAATAGAAATACGAGATGTCATTTTCTGACTATCATCATCATCATCATAATGATATCAATAATAATAATAATAATAATAATAATAGAAAAAGTAGTATAAGCCATCCATATTTAAATGGCGATGTCTATTTGTGTGTTCCGTAAATTCGGGAGCAAATAGCATTTTTCGTGACATTTTCACAAACCAACAAGCCAATAATGGCGGGTACAGCTATAAAGAATGTGGCCTACTGACATTTTTGGCGGCAAAGCAGTAAGACAAAATGAAGAGGAATATTTTATTGATTCAAGGGAGAGAATCGTGTTAGAAAAAAATGGAAAAATAAACGAAGTCGAATGCGTAAAATTGGCGAACCGCTGAAAAAAGAATTGAAGAAATGTTTTATAGGGAATATTAGTTGACAAATACAGCTATATATTTGGAAATTTAGGATCCAATATTTAATTTAGAGGAACGCTTAGAAACTTACTAATTTTTTTGTTTAACATTTATAACTTTAATTTCACGTTGACAGATCCAATGTAAGCAGGGCGAAGAAACAAATCAAATTTGCAATATTTTTTTCTTATATTCATATATGTATTTTTTTTTTCAATCGGACCGACGTTAATATTAATACCCAAATTATCTGCTCTACTGTTTCGTAAGTAATAGGAAATATCTTAAATAAACCAGCATTTACAATATTCTTGGTAACACTTTTCTCTTTAATATTTTATTACCTCTATTTTTTTTTTACATCAGCGTAAGCTGATACACTTTCACTGATGTCTGAGTGACAGCAAGTCTCCTCAGGTCTCCAGGACTCTTCTCAGGATTCTGACAAACGTCAACAATGTAGTGCAGGTGGTGTCAAATTATCCTCTGATTTCTTAGCCTTCCAGTCTCTTTACCAATCATTTTGGGATTGTTCTGAGCACATCAATTACGATAGGAATAACGGCCATCTTCACGTTTCATTGAGTTTTTTTTAGGTTCACAAGCAAGGTCTAGCGACTGATCTCTCTATTTGCTTACTTTTATTTTAGTCAGAGTCCACTCTTCTGCAAGTACTCCGGTTTTTTTGTCAACCATCACTAAGTATGATTTTCAAGTCGGGATTAAGGGATCTGTTTATATCTCAAAATATCAGAGAATTTTATGCATCTCCTTCTCCTGAAGGGATACCTGATTGTGCATATACCACTCGTTCGTTATTATTGCTTTTACTCAATAAGAATTTTTCACATCAGTTTTAGCTGATGGTCTTTCACTGGAGTTTGAGTGACAGCAAGTCTCCTCAAGTCTCCAGGACTCTTCTCATTGTTCTGGCCGTTCTCAATAATGTTATAGCTTGGATGGTCTCCTCTGGTCTTCCTGACTCCAAATCCTCCAGTTCCTTTATAATCCTTTGGTG
Source organism: Sepioteuthis lessoniana (assembly GCA_963585895.1). Taxonomy (NCBI): domain Eukaryota; kingdom Metazoa; phylum Mollusca; class Cephalopoda; order Myopsida; family Loliginidae; genus Sepioteuthis; species Sepioteuthis lessoniana. Next base: position 127,330,425 of record OY757905.1, on the reverse strand, counting down.
AGTGTACCCAGAGCAACTATCACAATTTGTATAATTCTCACCTCATTCTCCATAATATTTTCAATTCCCTAGCAAGGTCCAGGTATTTATCCTTCTCTTCAATTTCCTTCAGTTTTATTCTATGGTTAGTCGGCACAGCAAAATCAACAATTGCGCATTTTTTTTAAAATGATAAGGTCTGGTCTTTTGGCTGAGATTAGGTGATCTGTTTGTATGTCAAAATCCCATAGGAGTTTATGTGTGTCATTCTCCCGGACAGATGCTGGGTTGTGGTTTATTCGTATGGTCAAATTTAATTTTATTGCACATCTCCCAATCGATCACTTTGCCCACCCAGTCCTGTATAGTCTTACACTCCATCTGTGCTAATATTTTGCATTCGCTTGATTTTACTCCTTGAGTGTTTTTCACATCAGCGTTAGCTGATGGTCTTTCATTAGAGTGTGAGTGACAACAAGTCTCCTGAAGTCTCCAGGACTCTTCTCAATATTCTGACCGATTTCATCAATGCTGTAGTTTGGATGATCTCTACTCGTTTTCTTATTTCATAGTTCAGTAGCCCTTTTACCAGTCCTTTGGTGCCTGTTCCAAGAGCACTAATTATTTTCGGTATAACCGTTAATTTCATGTTCCGCTATTTTTTCATTTCTATAGCAAGGTCGAGGTACTAATCTTTCTCTTCGTTTTCTTTCAATTTTACTCAGTGGTCAGTCGGGACAGCAAAGTCCACAATTCAGTATGTTTTCTTTTTTTTTTTTTTTTTGTTGTTGATTATTATAAGGTCTGGTCGCCTGGCTGGGAGTAGGTGATCCGTTTGTATCTCTGGTCTCCGGGTGAATTTTAAATGTTCTTGCTGATTTAACAGTGCTGTTGTTTGTATGATATTGATTCTTTCTCTGATCTCCTGACTCGTCAGTCTTTTACAGACATTGGTGGATTGTTTCAAGGATACCAAATCCAGCTCTTCCAGTTTTCCTACAAAGCTTTTAGGGATCGTTCCAAGTGCACCAAGTACGTACAATTGATAACATCGTCCTTTTCATATTCCACAGCTGTTTCTGCTCTCTGGTAAAATACAAGTATTTGTCAATCTTTTTTGAATTTTTTACTTTTATTTTCGCTCTATGGTAATCTGGAATGTTGAAAGCTTCTATGAATTATTTTTTCTTTATTGATGGTCCGTTTATATCTTAAAGTCCCAGAGAATTTGATGCATCATATATTCGTGGACCGATTCCGGTGTATGCATATGTCATTTTTTAGTATTGATTGGTTGGGTTTTATAGCAACTCAGCTATTGTTGTTTCTTAAATGCCAAACCCTGTTTATACATATATATTGAATATATATGGTTTGTAAACATTTTCGTGATAGCATTTTTAACAAGTCTGAGCTCATTCTTTTGCAAATTGTTAAATGGCTTCAAGTATTTCTTCCTAAAATCACAATTTAGCATCAGCCAGTTCTTTGCACTCATAGTTTGTAAGTAATTTAAGTTTTTAATGAGTAAGAGATAATTTGTTTTCACAGTAGCAGGGCTATTGTTTCTACACAGTTAAATTGTTTCAATTATCACTAACATTAATAATTCTATTCTAAATAAATTCTTTTGTTTTTGGTTTACCTATTGAAGTGGTTACAAGTATTGCTATTTAACACTGATTATTCTATTCAACACTATTTATTTGTTTGCACACAGTTAAAGAGTTTCAAGCATTACTTGTATTAAAATAAATTCCACACAACATTACCCATTCGTTTGCACACAGGTAAGTGGTTCCAAATATAGCTATTCCACTTTATCAATCATCAGTCATTTTTTATACACAATGAAATAATCAAGCAGTTCTCTTTCAATCAATTCAATTTAGCATGAGTCATTAGTTTGCTCTCGGTTTACTTATTAAACAGTTCTATTAGACCCATACATAGGACCCTATCAGGTGCTTCAAATCCGGACCAAAGTGAACCAGCTAACTATAGTAATGGAAGTTTACACTAAATCTTCCAAAGCTCCAGCATTCCAGAAGCCTGGCCATCAGATTGTTTGTGTCATATGCAGGACAATCGTTAAAGGAGCCTCATCCCTCTGCAGAGATGCAGTTGGGGTATTCTACGGCCCCAGGCGACAGGCCAAACTTTCAGCGTGTTCGAATTTTATTTTTATAGACAAATTCCGGTGGATTACTTTCCTAACCCAGTCGTACGCATTCTTGCATTTCTTTTGTGCAAGTTAGCTGTGTTCACGAATGAGATAAACTATTTAATTTCTATCACCAAATAGTCTACATTTACAATTCTCCCACATATTGTCAACTTTTGCTTTGAATTAAGTAGTTCTTATGTTATTATTTTGATGGTTTATTAATAGAGATTCAGTTTCCCTTTTCTAATTTATCCTTATAAACTTGTCCAAATCATTTTATGTGCAATACTCATAGTTAGTCGCTTAAAGTTGACATATATTTGTTTGCTTCCTATTTTTTCTAGATTTTGAAATATTTTCTTTTTTTTATTGTTATTGCTGTTGCTGATTTTTGTAATCAAAGTCTCTTTGCATTGCTTTATATATTTTTCGAGTCCTTGCATTGCCTCTATCCTTTTTAATTTCAGCTCTTGTCGTATAGAGTCTACTGAAGTCATTTCTTCAGAGTAAGGCATCGTGAATATTCATATATTTTCTTGTTCAACTGTCGATATTTCTGAATTCCTCCTGGGTTCATTTAAAGAAGGGACCAGAATATCCTATAAGGGAGACTAGCCAAGTATTTGTTCATCTGATTAGTATTTTGTTTCCGGGAGTGGGGGCGGATCAAAATTAGAAATATTCTAGAATAATAACTAACGACTCTGTTTTATGTTAAGATTAATCTTAAATTTTAAAAAGCAAATAACAAATTAAGATAGGCCCAAACAGTAAACTTACTTAACATTGCCGCCATTTTTAACTTACTGTAACAACAAGCCTTCTAAATGATTAGCATACTATAAGAATATATTCTTCGGACATTTTATGCCATTCCTTCTCAATTGCTGTAGTAAACGAACTAATATTCGAATGGAGAGTTGCATTTTTTTCTAAAACGCTTCTATAGTGTAATCAAGAGGTAAAGGACTGGGCTTGATGGAGGCCATACAGATACTCCAATTATTTGAAAAAAAATTTGGCTTCGTTTCGGCGTTAAGCAAATCATAGATTATTTGTCGTTTCTTTTCTTGCTCACTCATGTTGCACTAAATTTTAATGATTAAAGTGCTTGAATAATAGAGCTAATCATGAAAATTTACATTTATTGCGTTTTTTTTTTCTTGTGTTTTTTTTTTTTAATTTGAAAAATCAGATTGAAAAAAAAAATTATTCAATATTTTGCTTCCGCCCTCCGTACATATTATTTGAGTAGTTACATTACCCTATATACTCAGTCCTTAATATTTGTATATATATATATATATATATAAGACTAAGTACAGGTCGATTTTAAAAATTTCAGTTCAGCATAAGTACGCAGTTTAAATGTAAGTACACAGTTTAATTGTCAAAAACATTTCTATTTTAAGCTATTCAGTTTAGTCAAATAGTTCTAATTAAAACAGTAAGTTTGCAATAAGTATGTAGTTTAGTTCAATTTAACTCAGCTGCTATCAGGTGCTACCACCCCGGACAAGAGTGAACCTGGAAGCTATACCAATGTAGGGAAACTCCAAAGCTCCAGTATCACTGGAATCTCACCATCAGATTGTTTACTGTCATATCCAGGACACTATGTGGGGGGGGGTCTTACTCCACTGCAGAGGTAAAGTCGGTGTATTCTACTGCTCTAGCCAACTGGGCAATACACTGAGTAAATGTCAAGACAATTTTTATTTTAAGGAATTCAGGTTAGCATAAATACACAGTTTAGAGTTCAAAACAGTTCTTTTTCAAGTAATTCAGTTTTGCATTGGTACGCAGTTTAAATGTCAAAACTTCTATTTTAAACAATCCAATTTAGGATAAATACACAGTTTAAATGCCAATACGAGTAATATATATATATATATATATATATATATGTGTGTGTGTGTGTGTGTGTGTGTGTGTGTGTGTGTGTGTGTGTGTGTGTGTGTGTGTGTGATTATGTGATTGCGTGATGATGTCTACTCCATGATATAATTTTCATACAGAACTTTTATTTGAAAATAGTTTTTCAGTGGAGACTTCAACATGAATCAATGCCCTGAATATTGTACGAACAAAACTTTTAACCTTGACATATCCATACATAAAATAATGCATCAACTGAATAAATTGTTTTCAGTAATTACATGCTGATGGATTTCCAGTTTATATATATTTCCAGTTGACACACACACACACACACATATATATATATATATATATATATATATAGAGAGAGAGAGAGAGAGAGAGAGAAATGATAAAAATGAATGGGAAAAATTGACATATTTATTTTGTGGAATTTTTTTGTTATAGTTATTGACTAAAGTCGAAATTAGATCATTTTCAGAAAAGTTTTTGCGTGGAAATGTTTTTGTGAATTTTTATCATTAAGGGTTTTCGGACTAATGTCTTCCTCTTTATAGTTATTTCCACAACATTTTGGCCGATATGTCATCCAGCCTTCTTCAGGTGTTTGTCAAACTCAGGAACACTCACGGAACTTCGAACTACGGCCTTTATTGAATCCACGGGGGTCGCCTGTTCTGTTAAGTATTCCAATATTGTTACTCGCCTGCATTCAGGATTGAATCTGCAACATCCAAATTATTATCTCCTTAAAAGTTTAGGGAACCGAAGCCTATAACCGTTACGCCATGTGCCCTGCTGGAGTTTTTTGTTAACTTTTAAATATTCTAAATGATTTGATATTCTATGATCAAAACAACGAAAAGTAAACTGTCAATGTATCATATCCATTTGTTGAAAGAATATATATCATCATCATCATCATCATCATCATCTTGTCGTGCTGTCTGTACTGATTACCCTGACCCTCTCTCGTCACCCGTCTCTATCGTCCATCGCTCCCTAGAGGTCTTCAAGGTTATATCCTGAATCGGCACTGAGCTGTTGTAAATAGGTTCTAGCTGATTGTCCCTCCTTTGCTCGTCCATGTGAAGGAGTTCACTTGTGTATATCGCTTATGAGTTCGTCCTTTCATCTTCAGCAGCGTCCCGTATATCTGGTTCGTCTAACTTTGATATTTTTCTCGACGGGTGTCGGTGGTCGTATATCTGCTGTTTTATAGAGTGTTACCTCTACGACTTGTTCAATATTGCTCGCAGCTTTCAAGCCTTTTCTTCATTACTTTATGGAATATATATATATATATATATATATATAGAGAGAGAGAGAGAGAGAGTTAAGTAAACTTGGCGAGCGTAGTCGTGGGTGACCAGAAGGCTCCGTTTCCAATACCTACTACACCGAGGTGTAGGGAAGGGCACTACTTTCCCTGGATTGCTCCACTTCATCCTTGATACGTACCTTATATTGCTGAGTGTTAAGCAAGGAGGTATCAAATCCCATTTTTAAAGTCTTTGGGGTGACGCAACCTGGGGTTTAACCCACGTCTCCTAGACCATTGTCCAACACTCTACCCACTATGAGTGTGCGTGTGTGTGTGTGTGTGTGTGTGTGTGAGTGTGTGTGTGTGTACCAGGTGGATGTGACACAGGATCACTTTGTAGGCAGAATTTACAGGTATGAATTGTGTTTTTCTTCTTGTAGACAGCCAAGGTGAAAATGCCTGGTTTGCCATGCTATTTATCCATATCTAAATGTTATATAATTGCGGAAGGATTTTTTTTTATATTATCATTTTCGTTGTTTATATCTTATCTTTCGGTTAAGTTAGGCTTAGAACTGGTCAGCTTAGTGCACGGGTAGGGGCAAATATTGAATGCAGGTGTTCACGTGCGTGCGTGGAGTATGTGACAATCACAGATGTCATAAAAGAAAAACCAGAGAGAAATGAGACTGGGGATGTGAATGACGTCATGCCCGGAAGCGATGGGCTGGGATTTTAGGTGATTTTTGAAAAAAAGTGTTAGTTGAGATTTGAGGCTGGACGAAGCGAGTTGATTTTCGAGCCGGGGCGAGGCCAGTCCAGTTGGGTCTACGAGATGCGCCGCGTTGGGTGGGGTCAGATGGAACAGTCAGCATAGTAAAAACTGTGTCACCTCGTGTTGAAAACCTAAAAGTCAAGAAGGTAATAAAAGGTAATAAAAGTTTCGTACCTGAACAAAAGAGAGTCGTCAGTGTTTCGAGTATTTTTCGGATTCCTATGCATACGAAAGTTTTACAGATCTGTATAATATACATAACCACATATCTGTATCATGGATATATTACATAAAGAGAGAACAGTTTGATATATACCTTAAACTTGGGTATCTGCTCTATGGGAAATGCAAACAGCCTCGTCCCCTATTTGAACTCGGATCACCAGGTCTTTTTTTACAATTCAAACTATTACACCACGGGTGCCCTCTTCCACCTTTCTCTCTCTTTATCTCTCTCTCTCTCTCTCCTCCCCTTCTTATCAATCTCTCTTTTCTTCTCTCTCTCTCTCTTTTATCTATCTATTAACAGATAGATAGATAGATAGATAGATAGGAATGAGAGCCAGATAAAGAGAGATGGATATGAATGACGAAGAGAGGAAAGACAGTAAAATCAATAAATATGATAAAAGTAAGTCAGAAAGAGAGGAAAACGGAAAGAAAAACGGAAAGAAGAAAAAGAAAACAACGGAGATTCTAACAGAGAAAAATAAATAAGATTTCATTGTCCCTCGTCGGGCACAAGGTTTTAAAGCTGAGTAAATATGTGAGGATCAAGTTTTATGAACAATGCAAGTAGAATTTACGGCAAGGGGCACTTCTTCCATAAAAAAAAAATCTACAATCATTTAAAAATTTTGTTTAACCTCCTTGGAGCTATTTCCTTCTCAACAATATTTCTATTCCAGTCGGATTCTCGCATACAATTGTTAAAATTTGCTTTTCTATTAAATCATCTCCTGAACTTCCTACAGCGGAAATGAAAAAATAAATTACGCCAGGAAACCTCATCGCCTTTTTTGTGTATATGTCGATGTCTTGCATTTGAAGTCATTAAATAAGTGTTGAAGAATCGATAGAAATACCATACGAGCTCTATTTGAACTTTATTTAACTCCCGTCATAAATATATATATATATATATATATATATATATATATACAGAGAGAGAGAGAGAGAGAGAGAGAGAGAGAGAGAGAGAGGTCACGAGAGTTGAATAAAGTTATAAGGTTAACCTAGAAAGAACTTACTCAAAGGCATGAAACATATATACTATTCTACTCATTAATTGCAGAGTAGATCTCTCTCAATTCTTTTCATCTCTTCAAAAAATTCAATAATTTTAAAAATCAACTTTACAACCCTTCCCACTATATATATATATATATATATATATATATATATATATATATATATATATATATCAGCTCTTGTTCTTCTGATGGCATCAGCGAGAAGCTAACAGACACTAAACACCGTTATCTCTCCATATATACTATCGATCGTTTGGTTTGGTTTGATTTGGTTTGGTGGGTTTTATGGCATATCAACGCCAAGTCCATTTTTATGTAAATAATCTTTTCTCTTTAAAACAATTCAGTTTAACATAAGTACACAGTTTAAGTGTCAAAAACATTTCTATTTCAAACTATTCAAGAAGTTATATGTAACAATTCAGTTAAGTGTAAATACAGTTTTAATGTCGAAAACCAGTTCTATTTCAAATAATTCAGTTAAGCATAAGCACGCAGTTTAAATGTAAGTACGGTTTAATTGTCAAAAACATTTCTATTTCAAACTATTTAGTTTACTCAAACAATTCTGTGTAGCATAAGTATGCCGTTAGTTCTATTTAACCCATAGATAGGGCCCTATCAAGTGCTACCACTCCGGGCCAGAGTGGACCTGGGAGCAATGGCAATGAAGGGGTGCTCCGCATTCCCCAAAGCTCCAGCACTGCTGGAACCTCACCATCAGATTGTTTAGTGTCATAATAGGACACTCGTTAGGGTGGGGTCTTACCCCTCTGCAGAGGTGCCGTCATTGTATTCTACAGCCCCAGCTGACTGGACAATACACAGAGTTAAATGTCAAACAGTTTTATTTCAGATAATTCAGTTCAGCATAAATATACAGTTTAGACGTCAAAAACAGTTCTATTTTGAGCAATTCAGTTCAGCACTAATACGCAGTTCCAATGTCAAAACAGTTCTATTTTAAACAGTTCAGTTTAGCATAAATATGCAGTTTAAATGCAAAAATCAGTATAGTGAAAGAAGCACGGTTTAGTTCGTTTTAACCCATTGATAGGACCCTTATCAGGTGCTACCACTACGGGCCAGGGTGGACCTGGGAGCAATGGCATTGAAGGGGTACCCCGCATTCCCCTAAGCTCCAGCATTACTGGAACCTCACCATCAGATTGTTTAGTGTCATAACAGGACACTCGTTGAGGGCGGTCTTACCCCTCTGCAGAGAAGCAATCGGTGTATTCTACAGCCCCAGTCGACTGGGCACTATCGAAGCGTAAACACACACACACACACACACACACACACACACATATATATATATATATATATATATATATATATATATATATATATATATATATATAATTGTTTTATTGGGGAGACCCTCGTGGCGAAATGGTTACTGTTTTCGGAAATGAACACGACGACCCGAGTTGGACGGCTCTGTTTGTAATTCAAATACCACTAACATGTTTGGGAATTGTATGAATGTATTATATAATTAAAGAATGATTTTTTTATATTAATCATTTTTCGTTAATTATATTTTATCATTCAGTTTGGTAGGGCTTTGAACTATTCGGTGTCTCTTAGTTCAGGCGCATAGTCATTAGGTGCAGTCTTACGCTCGTGCGAAAAGGATATGTCAATCACCATTGTCATAATAAACCCCTAGACAGGAAATGGAGCTGGAATGTGGATGACGTCATGCCCGGAAGAGATGGTCCTGGGAATTTGAGGATTTTGAAGAAGGGTCAGTTGAGATTGGACCATTGAGGTGAGAGTTGGATTTTGACCATTAAAAGATGTAGTTGGGTTTTTCGGATCTCTACCGAGAGAGATCTTAAACATCACAAGATACGCTGCGCGTTGAGGTGGAGTCAGCATAGTATGGTTTGCAAAGACTTTTAAGAATTGTGTCTCTCTCCTCGTGTCGCCATGGGCCGAAGTTAAGATATCAATAAACCGTTCGCACCTGAAACGACAAAGTCCGCCTGTGTTTGCTTATGAATTTGCATATGTATGTGAACTTTTGTGATTGATTTCATAATGGTATACAACAAATGCAATTATTCTCCCTCTAGCTATGGATAAATAGTTGGTAAGAATCTGCTCTTTAAACTTTATAGTAGAAGGAAAATTCTAAATTCAAACCTGTCAAACTCCGCTCAAAGATGACCTGGAGTAGCATACTGCTCATGTGTAAGTATGAATGAACATATGAATATAATTTTTGATATCTATGGGATACGCATTTTTTCTAGTCTTAAAATAAGCAATAAAAATATTCTTAAGAACATTCTAGAAATTTAGGATCAAAACCGTATTAGCATTTAAATTACATTTTTATATTTTTCAACCAATCAGCTAAAAACATAGAATAGAACATTCTAGAAAAATAGGATCGGAAGTCAACGACGGAAAATATTTAGGCTCAAAAATAAAATAGTAAAATACAAATCTGATTGGTCAATAAATGTCTACGCGCCAAAATTTTTGGACGATTCTTTGATCTACCTGTAGGATATAAATAACACAGACTAACACACAGCTTACACACAGACGAAGACAAGCCACTAAGCCAGTAAAGCAGTAGCCGATACCGTGTCTGGCAAATTCCTTTCCTTCCTCAACTAAAGTTCATGAACTCTCTTCAGATGGCCGTGAATCATATTCAAAAGAAAAACCCGACAGACTTTCTTTCATCAACGCGACACGCTGTCGCCACAATCATAAAACCCGCTATGAACTTAATGTAAGTAAGAACGACTTATTTACGGACTCCGTTAACATGAACATACATCTTTAAACAAATTTATTTTCTTCTTGTCAAACTTTATTTTCCAAAAGGCCACTTACACATCATAGTTGTTTAATGTTCGTTGTATTCTATTTCTTTTGTGCGATTGTAAAGTTTTGTGTTGTATTTGTGGTGGGAATAATTTAGAGAGCAATCTACTGAAATAACCAAATTATATACAGCCCCCACATATTGAATGAAAATACTTGAAATCACATAAGTATCTGTGCTGTATAGCCACGTACAACTATACGTATACATATACAAATATATGCGAAAACATAGCCAACAATAATAACGAACTTCAATGAACGAACACACATCTTTATAAAAATATAATCTCCCACACTTTATTCTGGTGTTGGTTATGCGAGAGCTGAGTTGGAGACAGGGACAGACTGCTACATATTGACCCAAAGTTCTAATGACCATAGCAGTACTTATTTCGCATTCTGGCTGGGATGCTCAACCGTGGGTCACTGAGGGCCCAAGCCCTCCGTCTGGAGCTGGTTCTCACTCCGGCATCTTGTCTACAACTGGTACTGCAACTCGGACTGCCAGCCTCAAGCCGTCTGTGGCACCTGGTTATATAATTGTTTGTCATCAACCTGCTTCCTCTGGGCGTTCGCATATTGAATTCAGCCACGTCCACAGGTCAAGGTGATATTCCGATATCTTCGACCGGATGCACCTGTTTCGCTGTTGTTTACACAGATGCATCTCTTGATTGACGGCTCGGTCGAGGGTCAATAAGTTACATCTGCAATTTATTTTGATCATGAATAGTTACTTAAAGCTGTTATTGTTTACAAATTGTCATAATTAATAGGTACTTAAAAACCTTGAGCAGATAACAAAAGAAACTAACTTCAATATTTAATAACCAAATAAGATTTGACTTGACATAAAACAAACACATTACACTGATTACATTTCTCCGGAGGGCTAAGACTCTTATAATCACATAGAAAAGTTCTCAGGTCAATTTTAGATGCTGTAACATCTGCCTCGTTAATCAGTGAAAAGGAAACACTGTAAGATGTGTTGAAAATTAGTGGAACCAGCACTGAATTGTCATAAAAATTTGTATACAATGATCCCGTTTGTTGAGGCGTTACCATCTTGCATCTCATTATTACGTCTGTGGTGTAACGGTTATCGTCGTGGGAAATTGACCTGGATCAGGGTGTTTGCATTTCATAGAATACTTTGAAAACGTCTGCATTCAACTATTTTACCTCCAGCTATGTCTAAATAGTAGAACAGTCGAAGTTCTTTAGCCTTGGTGAGGCAATCATTTTAGGGAGGAAAACTCTGATTTCAAACAAGTTGCATTACGCTTAAAAATTGACCGGGTGTCACATCCTCTTCAGTGTTGTATATTGACCCCGGCCGAGCTGTCAAAATAGGAAATGCACCTGTGTAAATAACAGGTGCATCCGGTCGAAGGTTTCAAATGGATAACCTTGACTGTAGACAGGTTGAATTGAGTGGGCGTAAAACAATAATTTAACTCGGTGCACAGGAAGTTCGAGTTAGTTGGAAAGAAGATGCTGTGTGACGGCAAATTAAAATAAAAGGATCCCCGGATGAGCAACCATTTAAAAGCGTATGGGAACTGGTGCATCTAAATATTGTTATCACCAAACGGGGATTTTATTTTTCGCACTTGTGAGGACGGGGCGGTCTGGCACTTGAACCCTCGTAGAATAAGTCCTTGTTCAGAGTCCTTTCTCGGGCATATAGGAACGGGCATATTATGTGGGGGTTAAATTAGGGCTAGACTGACCGCCGTTGGCAAGGGATTTCCAAATTTCACACAACACACACACCCACCAAGGCCACTAGCTCTTCTTACCCGTAGAACAATGGAAGATATGGACCTCTAGGTTTAGATGTAATAATATTAATTATAGTAGTCGATAAAGCCGGTTTCCCGTATAATATTTTTAAAGGAAAATATAGGACAACTTAGGTGAGGATTACATGAGACGGAAGAAGCTGAACAGGAAACATGAAATAAGCAACTCGGTAGCTGACGACACAATGAACAAATTTCAACACGTGGGGGACATTAAAATATAACATTTATGTGTAACAATCTTTTTAATACACACGCGGATTCACATATTCAACGTGTCGGCTATATTATCAGTGGATAATACATGACTATAAATGTCTTTCTTCTTTTTTTCTTTTCTTCGTCTTCTTTACATTGAAAGAGAGAGAGAGAGAGAGAGAGAGAGAGAGAAAGAGAGAGTGTATCTCATTGGGTGTAGGGAGAAACAGTCTTAATGTTTACTTATCTTTTGACGGGTTCCTTCGGAGAGTATTTTCTTATTTTACGGGCTGGTGGATTTATTTATATTAGCTCTGGCTTGAAGGCATAAGGTACCTCTTCTCCAAGATTCTTTCCGCTTTCTTCACCCGGAGTTTGGCCTGAGACCCGTGTCCTCTCACGACGACCCCATCTTCAAAACTGATTTTCTTTACCCCTATTTCCGCTGACGGAAGAAGCTCCCACTTCCGCCTTAGGGTTCTAGTCAATCATTTAGCTTCTATCTTCTTCCTTCCCCTGTCAGGCGATTCTTTGGAACTACTATCTCTTTGACCCGGTCACAGAGTGCAAACATCTGTTAGCTTTCATTCTCACCCGGATTTATTTCTTAAGGAATTGACCTAGATTCCTCTTTTTAGCTAATTCAAACACGGAGGGATAGTAGTAATTCCTTATTTCTCTTCTCTCAGTGGGAGACTACGTGACATGCTGAAATGAGGACCATTCCCAGGCCCCCGGTTGAGCAGCCCAGGAGAACGGGAAAGAAACGTAGCTACGGCCATAAAAATGGGGGTCAATATGTTGCAGTTCTGTTCAGCCTCCAACTCACCTCTCACACAGTAAAACCTTTAGTAACCCTTTCGAACCCTTTCAAATAAAGTGAGAGGTATCTTTTCCTAAAGAACTGTGTCGCTCGTCTTTATTGTGTCGTCTTTATGATTCTGCGTGCATATGTTTATGTATTATGTGGCTATACAACATCAGGAAGCAGAGGATGAGTTAATACAACCATTTTCATTTGCTCGGAATCTTCACCTACTATTAAGGTTCGTCCAGATTTTGCAAATTTCAGATCTCGTTCTATATTTGTTGATGAGAAATGTAGAACTGATTCCACCTAGACGACATCATGCTCCATGTTTTTGATATCATTGATCAATCTATGATGACACAGTGCACACAGAAAGCCTACCTCTTTAGAAGTAACCTTATTCATACTTTTTTTTACCATTTTTACGAGTACCGAAGAGTAATCAATCTAATTTTGGGCACTTTAGTTTATTTCTTAGAATTAAAAAAATATTTGCCTTGTTGCGCAAGCATACCTTCGGCAGCTTATAGTAACTCGCTGCATAAAGTGGCCATCCACTTATCTTGAGAAAAGGAAATTAATGGGTACAGAATCACGTGACAGGTGAGTACAAGGAGAGACCCACTGATTCTTTCTCCACTTCGAAGACAAATGAAATAGTTCGGTAGAGATCACGTGATACAAAAACGAACAGATGCAGAGAGAGAGAGAGAGAGAGAGAGAGAGAGTCAAATTTGGAAGTTTTGCTTAAGGTAAATGAACAGAATGGTTGCGAAGAGTAAAAAAAAAGGTTTAACCAAGAGTGAATAAAGAGAAGGTGGAATTTAGTCATTAGAATTCTCCTTTCTATAAAACAACAATGAGGAATCAGACACCATTAGAGCCGTCCGAAAAAAAAATGGAATAATTTAGTTGATTAATTGATTGATTTTAACGTTGTGCCAACTTATCTCGGGTTATTTTAAGTCTAGATGCAGAGGAATTGCGGTAATTGTAGATTTGTAGGATAAGTACAATGTTTAGTTCTATTTGATCCATAGATAGGAACCTATCAGGTGCTACCACTCCAGAAGTGGGTAGACCTGGGAACGATAGCACTAAAGGGGTACTCCGTATTCCCTAAAGCTCCAGCATTATTTGAGCCTCACCATCAGATTGTTTACTATCATATCAAAGACTCCAATTGGTGAGGGACAACGCTTTTTGTGTAGTTGTTACTTAAGACTGTTTTTACACGATCCTATCGAATACGAATAATTTTTAACAGGTCTGTTTTACCCAGAGATGTAATATTACCCTAGGTCAGAGAGCAACTAGGAGTAATTAAAATCGTAGTGTTTTACACTCCACAAATTTTCAGAACCAGAGCCTTACCATCAGGTAGAGATTTGTGTCCTACCCAGGATACCCTTTTAGAGGATACAGCAAACATGCCGTAAGCCCCGTTGATAAGCCGGTTAGGAACGAAAAAGAAAACTATCTGTTTATTAGGATGGAGTTGTAGACTGGTGCATTGTCCTGGTGAGAATGCTACTGATCCGATTTGGAGAGTGCTGGCCTCTTCCCACGGAATCTCTTCCTGAACTCCCTTAAAATCTCAACATAGTAACCCTAACCCTAACCCTTTGGCCAATCAATTCTGGTCTATTGACTTCCTTACTCCTCCCACACCTCTCATTATCCCTCACAGACTCTCTGCCTTCCTTGAATTTCTGATGCCAAACAAAAACTGATGCTCGATTCATGCAAGATGGTCCAAAAGCAGTCTGAAGCATTCCATACGTTTCTGCGGAATTTTTTCCAAGTTTAAAACAATTTTATTGCATATCGTTCTTCCTCACATCCAGATTGCATTTTTGAAATTCACAATGAGGCTTTAGTAGGGTGTATTCCAATTCCTGCTGTAGCTGTTCATTTGAACCTGAAATCATTAAAATTGGTCAGTCATCTCATTAGATGTATAGCAATAACATAGTGAAGTGTCAAGAGTCTACGACAATTTAAATGCTTGTACATAAAAATTCTGGGAACTTATTGAATGCACCACCAATATCTAACTGCCCAAAACGTTATATATTCTATTAATTACACGGTAGCGTTGAATATTTGGCAAAAATAAAACAGTTGAAGTTAAAGCTTTAAATATGTTCATCACCATATCGTTTCCTTCTTTTTTTTAATTGAATTTAATTTTTTTTTTAAATCAGTCTACGATCACAACTGGTTGATCTATTTAAAGGAGAAAAACTGGATCAAATTAATTATGACGGTAATTCAGTTGGTTGTTATTTCGCTAACTCAAAGATGGGGATTTAATGCCGCTGGTTATCTGTGTACGAATGGCATCCTTTCAAGATTACGTTTTAATTGTTTGGTGGTTTAAAACTTTTCCAACTTCAGGAAGTGATAATGGTTGATTATGGTGTTCCCTTTGATTTATAAAGTAGTGACTGCTTTGATAAGGTTGTCGTTCCTTTTAATTCCAGTATTTGTGTCTGAGAATTTTCCATGACAGATTTTCGTCTCTGCAGGTGTTATTTTCCTCTTTCTCCCTTTTCTTCTTTGTTTTTGTTTTTGTTTTTGTTTCTTTTTTTCCAGTAGTGGAGTTCATGATTTTGGGTCTAAGTGGGCGCTCGTGTCCATATATAGATATATACTTTCGGGGTGTTTCGTTTTTCTTTTATTACTCTTACGAACCAGTGATCATTTATTTGAACACAGTTAAATGCATTCAAGTATTGCTATTTATTGTTTGCACACAGTTATATGCTTTCAAATATTCCTTTTTATATTTTGTCCACATTTAAATGTTTTCAAGTATTGCATTTTAGTTTGCATACAGTGGAAGGTTATCACGTATGGCTATTTTTTGCTCGCAGTTAAATGCTCTCAGAATTGCTATTTAAGACAAATGATTCTTTTTAATATTAATCATTTGTTTGCACACAGTTGAATAGTTCTACTATTGCTAACATAAATAATTTATTTGCACAAAGTCAAATGCTTTCAATTATGTCTATTTAACACAAATGGTTCTCTTTAACAATTATTTGTTTGCACACAGTTAAATGGTGCAAGTATTGCTATTTAACAGAAATAATTATCTTTAATAGTAATCATTTGTTTGAACACAGTTAAATGGTTCCAAGTATTGCGGTCAAGTACTGATAACTCTATTTAATTATAATAAACCCTAGCTAAACATTGAACAGTTTTATTTGATATTCAGATGGAACCTTTACACGACACACTGAAGTGCCCGTGGTGTAATGGCTATCGTTGTAGGAATTGGACACGGCTACACGAATTCAAATCCTAGACGAGACTGATTGCATTTCACATTGCACTAATACCCTAGGGAAAAGTATGAATCCAATAATTCTCCCTCCAGCTATGGGTAAATAGTAGGGCAGACTAGGTTCTTCAGCCTTGGTGAGGTAACTAGTCAAGGAGAAGGAAAACTCTGAATTAAAACCTGTTAAACTCCGCTTAAAAATGACCTTGTGTCATATCCTGCCCGAGCGGAGGGGTTGGTAAATATGCTTAACATGACACATTAAGTCATACTGGACCTGAATGCAGTGGTAATGAAATAGTACCCGATATTCCCCAAATTGTACGACTGACGCCTTACTATCCGATGCAGCCAGATGTCATACCCAAGACACAGCTAAATGGTTACAAGTATTGTTAACTAAATCTCATAATTCTAGTCAACATTATTCATTTGTTTGCTCACAATTAAATGCTTACAAGAATGCAAAATTATTAGAATTTTCTATTTGATCCATAGATGGGACTCTAGTATATACAACCCTAACAGATCAGAGTGAATCTGAGAGTAATGGCAATGAAGGCGCTCTCAATATTTCTCAGAGCAACAAAATTGGAGTCTCACCATTGGATGATTTAGTGTCATATCCAGGAAATTAGTTGGTGGTGGGGGTGTCTTACTTTTCTGCAGAAATTCAGTCGTCTTATTCTCCAGCCCCAGCGTACTGAGAAGATAATAAAAGAGAAAGAGTATTCTATGAAAATGTTAAGCTGAAGAAAGAGAAAACGTGCTATGAGTATGAAAAAATGAAACCTTGAAGAAAGAAAAAAAAGACTTTCATGAAGTACGATTTATATGTTAGTAAAAAAAAAATAACAAAAGAAAGAAATTAAGTCAAGTCGACGAAGATAAAGAGAGTGGAATAAAAAAATGAAGAACAGAAGAAAAATTAGATTGATTCGTAAAAGCAAAAGAGAAAAATGAAAAAGAAATTTTTTAAAAAGTTTAGAGAATGTACACATAGATATAGCAAGTTAAATGTAATGGAACAAAGGAACAAAGAATGAAAGGCGTTAAATAAAACGGAAGGAAGTAAAAAACAGAAATAGAAGGAAAGAAAGAAAAGAAAAAGAAATGTTGTAGAAAGAAAGAAAGAAAGAAAGAAAGAAAGAAAGAAAGGAAGGAAGAAAACAATGACAAAAGAAAGAAGAAAGAAATAAAAGGCTGAAAGGAAAAGAAAGAAAGAAAGAGAAAATAGTTATGATAGACAAAAGAAAAAAAAGGGAAAGAAGGGATGAGCCTGAGAAAAGGAGAAAATGAGCAAGAATGAAGGATATGTAGGTAAGATTAAAAAAAGAAAAAGAAAATAAGAAAGAAAGGAAACAAAGAACGATTGAAAAAGAAAGAAAAAAAGAATTGGAAAAGAAAGAAAGATGAATGAATGAATTAAAGGAAAAAACTATTGAATAAAAAAGGAAAGAAAAAATGAAAGAAAGAAGGAACTAATACAATAAAAGAAAGAATTATTGAAGGAAAAATAAAAAAAATGAATGAAAGAAAAATGAATGAAAGAAAAAAGTAACCAACAGAGATAGCAGTATAAGTAGCTAAATAAATCAACTATAACGGAAACAGGCGAAGAAGGAAAAGGGGTAAAATGAAAGAGAAGAAAAGAAGAAAAAAAATGGAAAATAAAGGAAAGAAGAAAAAAGGAGGGAAATGTAAAAAAGAAGAAAAACGGAGGAAAATTAAAGAAAAGAAAAAAGGAGGAAAATGAAAGAAAAGAAGAAAAAAGGGATAAAATGAAAGAAAAGCAGAAAAATGACGAAAATGAATGAAAAGAAGAAAAATAAAGAAAATGAAAAATATGAAGGAAAAAGAATTAAGAAGGAAAATGAAAGAAAAGAAGAAAGATTAGGAAAATGAAAGAAAAGAATAAAAAGGAGTAAAATGAAAGAAAAAAGGTTTAAAATGAAAGATATGAAGAAAAAAGTTGAAAAATGAGAGAAAAGAAGAAAAAAGGTGGAAAATGTTTGAAATGAAGAAATAGGAGGAAAATGAAAGAAAAGAAGAAAAAGGTGGAAAATGAATGAAAACAAAAAAGGAAGAGAATGATAGAAAATAAGAAAAAAGGAGGATAATGAAAGAAAATAAAAAGGGGGTAAAATGAAAGAAAAGAAAAGAAGAAAACACGTGGAAAAAGAGAAAAAAAAACGGAAAAAGAGAGAAAAGAAGAAAAAAGGGGGAAAATGAAAGACAAAAAGAAAATAGGAGGAAAATGAAAGAAAAGAAGAAAAATGTGGAAAAAGAGAGAAAAGAAAAAGAAGGAAAATGAAAGAAAAGAATAAAATGGTGTAAAATGAAAGAAAAGGTGTAAAATAAAAGATATGAAGAAAAAAGGTGAAAAATGAGACAAAAGAAGAATAAAGGAGGAAAATGAAAGAAAAGAAGAAAAAAGGTGGAAAAAGAGAGAAAATAAAAATAAAGAAGGAAAATTAAAGATAAAAGGAGGAAAATAAACAAAAGAAGAAAAATAGGTGGAAAAAGAGAGAAAAGAAGAAAAAAGGAGGAAAATGAACGAAAAGAAGAAAAAAAGGAGTAAAATGAATGAAAAGAAGAAAAAAGCTGGAAAAAGAGAGAAAAGAAAAAAAAAGGAAAATAAAAGAAAAGAAGAAACAAAGAATATATTGTGTTTAACTCTGCATAATTTTTTAGCAAACCGGCTAAAATCATGAGTAATTATTTCCACGTATGATATGTTATTTTTTGTTTTGATTTATTTTTTTTGTTTTTTTGTTATTTTTGTTTTTTGCATTTTTTCTGAGTATTTGACAAAAGGAATTATAAAACAACTCGCATCAAAATAAAGAATTTGTACACACACACACACACACACACACACACACACAGAACCACATACATGCATGTATGCGTACATAACCCAAATGTTGATATCACATTAAATAAAAACCATACATACATACATATATACATACATAAATTCATACATATATACATACATACATACATACATATATACATGCATACATACGAATCTTGATATGCTATTAAACAATGAAACCAAGCAATACATACATACATACATACATACATTTGTGTGTATATGTGTGTTTTTATTCGTACGTATTTGTGTGTACGTATGTGTGTACGTATGTGTGTGTGTGTGTGTGTGTGTGTGTGTGTGTGTGTGTGTGTGTGTGTGTGTGTGTGATATTTTTGCTGAAAATAACAATTAGTCAGAGCTTCAGACTTTCTATTGACCAGGAAAACAAAATGTTCTCCCTTTTTCTTAGAAACAATATTTTTTTCCATAGTTGCACTCAACTAACTGGCGATATATTTTGCGCGCTGAAACTTCATAACAATGATAATTTTTCGTTCTTTTTTTTTTTTAACACAAGATTATTCTTTAGAACATCTTTACAGACGCCTTAAAATAAACTCGTAGATATTTTTCAAAAGAGATTTTTTTTACGGCCTCTGAAATTTTATCTTGTCCCGGTTCTCCTCTTCAACGAGGTTATTATTAAATGTCTACGGGCTAAATTAATCAATTATTCTGTCTATCTATCTTTTCATTTAATGTTGTTTTAAGGTTATATTCTAAGATCTGCGAAATTTGGCTCAAAGCCACTATAGAGGGAACTCAGTGAGGAATATCATCATTTCAGTGTTAAGGGATAGTAGCTTGATAGATATAACCCTTTATAAATGAAGATGTATTTTTTATATTCCTTTGCTATTTCTATTATTACTAATGCTTTGAGAAAGATATACTAATTTTATTTTTCAATAGACAACGTTTAGGAAGTATTGACTTTTGTTTATTGTTTTATTTTAATAATTTATATATATATGCTTTTTGGATGAGAGATCCAAAAGAAAACTTTTTTTTAAAATTAAATAAGATTTCGTGTAGCAAATAATATACAAACTGAGTTGAAGAATTTCTATCCATAAAATGAATCTGAGTTACCCTCATCATGGAGTAATCAATCACGCAAAAATTCAATCTCCTTCTAAAGAGGAACTCTTGGCATAAAGATTATTTCTATAAGAAATCAACTCGGTGATACGAGTTCAAAGACTGGGGGAGGCTGTTTGCGTTTTACATAGCGTTAATACCCTTGGAGAAATGCTATGAATCCAACTTTTCTTGCTCCGTTAGGTAAATAATTATAGCCTACCATAGCAACCAATATAAACGAAGAAAAAAAACTAAATTCAAACTAGTTGTACGTAGCTTTAAAAAATTTGTATCACATCCTACTGGTGACGATTAATTCGGGTACATTCATTCTCAGTGAATCAGAGTGTAGAATCTTTGCGCTCACCCTAGGATCAAAATGCTAGTTTGGTTTGGTTTGGTTTTATGGCGTATCGACCATTGTTGGCTATTTAATGCCAAATCCTGTTTTACGTATATATTAGATATATGATTCGTAAACACACTTCATTGATGCTCTCAGTTAAACGACCAAACAGTTCTATTTCAAACAATTCAATTTTGCGCAACTCAACAAAGTTAAATGTTTCCAAGTATTGCTATGTATCACTAACAGTTCAATGAAACATCTTTCATTTGTTCACACACTGTTAAACGATCAAATAGTTCCATTTCTAACGATTCAATTTAGCTTAAGTCAACAAAGATCAATGATTCCAAGTATTGCTATGTATCTCCCACAGTTCAATGAAACATCAGTCCTTTATTTACACACAGTTAAACGATCAAACAGTCCATTTCTAACGATTCAATTTAGCATAAGTCAGCAAAGTTAAACG
The DNA here is from genome assembly GCA_963585895.1 of Sepioteuthis lessoniana. Taxonomy (NCBI): domain Eukaryota; kingdom Metazoa; phylum Mollusca; class Cephalopoda; order Myopsida; family Loliginidae; genus Sepioteuthis; species Sepioteuthis lessoniana. Next base: position 127,309,356 of record OY757905.1, on the reverse strand, counting down.
GTTCCAAGTATTCCTATGTATGGCCAACATTTCAATGAAACATCAGTCATTTATTTACACACAGTTGAATAATCAAACAGTTCTATTTCCTGTATTTCAATTTATCATGAGTTATTTGTATGCATAGAGTTTAAATGTCACACAGTTCTAATGAACCTTGGAGTGATGGCAATAAAGATCAACTCCGCATAACCCAAAGCTCCAGTATTACTGGAACCTCACCATCAGATTGTTTAGTGTCATATCTAGGACACTTTTTAAGGGGTCATATCACTCTGCAGAGATGCACTCGGTGTGTTCTACGGTTCCACCTTAAAATTTTGCTTCACAGAACTTTTAATTATGTGCAGAATTCAGTTGCATTTGCTATCGAATGCAATGCAGTTTGGCGTTGTTTGCTGATAGGGCAGTAATAAATCTACCAGCTGGTTTTAAAGGTTCTGATTGCGCAAAAAAAATGGACTGTCCATGTTCCACAGAATATGCCAATCTCATTCTCTGCGAAAGGAGTTGATATACAGTTAATCAAATAATAGAATTCAAACCAAAACATAAACGCACAGTCAGAAGACATTAACCATTCCGTGACACTTAAAGTGTCTGTGTCCGTGAACCCTAGTGTCCGTGACACTAGTTACGGATAGCTAACAATCTTCAATCAATTTGAATGACCTCCAGCAAGCAAGGCAGTCTACTGATCTCTGAGCAGTATTATCAGGAAACTGCCACAAACATTGTCAATGGTGACTGCGGATTTTTCAGTCACTTAGTCTTCATCAAGTTTTACTGTGCTAAGCAAGTAGCTAACACTGATTCATCAGGTACTTAGTGTACTGGTTAGCAAATTCACCCAATAAATTAATTACCTAGTGTAGGGAATTTGATTCTTATAGAAAGGGCTATTACAAAGAGGTTATTAGTCTGTTTGGTTGTGTCCTAATGTCTAAAAAAAAATTGGATGAATAGACAACTGACTGGCCAAAGCATACAAAACTTTGGCTAGTCTATTTAAACGCGTGGAGCAACCAGAAGCTAAAAAAATACACAAATTAGTCAACAAATTATTATGCTGTTTACTTTTTTATGGTGCCAAATTTTGGGTCATATACAAACTACACCAAAGATTTCTTGGATAATTTTATATTTGCAAACAAGCATACTTGTTCAGAATTATTCTTAACGTTCACTTCGTCAAAACAGCTAAATCTTCTGAATATGTTAATTGCATCTTCTTCCAAGGAGTAACACCGATCTTTATAGAAGAAAAAGAAAAAGATGTTCTAGGTTTGACACTAAACTGCATCAGACTGTGAGTCTCCAATTCTGGAACTGTAGGTAGGGAGCGTGGAGTAAACCTTCATTAGTATAGCACCCTGGTTCAAATTTTAGTTATTACACTCTACATACACATTCTGGCACTCAGTTGACATTTCTCTCTCTTTCGTGAGCGTTATATATATATATATATATATATATATATATATATATATTGTCATTCATTGACAATTTCGTTGCATCACGACTGTTCTGTATGGTTAGATATTCGAGATTCTTTAAGCTGGGATCGAGACCCAGCTGACTCTTCTTCAGTATGACATCTTACACACACACCAACACACACACGCGCAAACTTACACGCATCTATCTAGCTATAAAGTTTCCTGGATTTGACGATGAATTATATTTGGTTGTAACTCCCCAGATCTTGAGCTGCGGTTGGTATGAAATTATCCGTTCGCTGCCATTGAACGTTGGGTTATTTGACCCGGAGGTGGTAGAAATTGTGACGATTCCATCAGAGAGGTAAATGTATGTATTTGAGTATTAGATAGAAATACAAGAATTAATATAACTGTGAGCACATAATTTGTATTCAGAATAGTTTCTTGTTGCTTTATTTGTTTACGATCATTCAATACTTGAAAGCATATAACTGTTTAAATAAAACTGACTGCGGCATTTAATTATATAACAAGCAGAGACATGGAGAAAAATCAACTATGCACAATTCGAAATAAACATCTATGCGTTTATACAGACAGTCAGACATATAAAATTTGGTAGCGAGGTAATAATATAAATAGCTGTGCTTTGACTATATATATATATATATATATATATATATATATATATATATATATATATATACGAGGATTATTATATAAGTTTCCAGACTTTTTTTCGTATGGGCACTTTTATTGATAGTACACACATGAAACTCTAGTCCCCTTCGAAGTAATCTCCTCCGGTTGCAATACACTTGTTATACCGTTCCAACAACTTCTGGGAGGCTGCATCGAAGTCCTCTTGTGTGAGCGTCTCAATGACCTTCGTCGCAGCCTCTTTCCTCTCCTCAATTGTCTCATAACGACAGCCTAAGAGCTAAGAGAATAACTAAATGTCACAGGGAGCAAGGTTTGGACTATAAGGAGGCTGAGGAACTGTCTTGATGCCCATCTTGGTCAAATAGTCTGTGACAAGGATGTAGTTGTAGACTGGTGCATTGTCCTTGTGGAAACGCCACTAACCCGATTTGAAGAGTGCTGGCCTCTCCCGACGAAATCTTTTCCTGGATTCCCTTAAAACCTCAACATAGTAACCCTAACCCAAACCCTTTGGCAAATCAACTCTGGTCTACTGACTTCCTTACTCCTCCCACACTTCTCATTATCCCTCACAGATTCCCTCTTTCCTTGAATCTCTTATGCCACTCAAAAACTGATGCTCGATTCATGCAATATGGTCGAAGAGCAGTCTGAAGTATATCATACGTTTCTGTGACATTTTTTCCAAGTTTAAAACATAATTTTATTGCATATCATTCTTCTAAAGGGTCCACACGTCCAGATTGCATTTTTGAAATTTGCCAGCTGTGACAATCAGGCTTTAGTAGGGTGTATTCCAATTGTTGCTGTAGCTGTTCCTTTGAACCTGAAATCAGAAAAATTGGTCAATCCTCTCATAAGTAGTATAGCAATAACATACTGAATTTTCAAGAGTCTACGACAATTTTGAATGTATGCACAAAAAAGTCTGGAAGCATACCGATTGTACCACGTATATATATATATATATATATATATATATATATATAGTTATCGATATATGGGTGTGCTTGTGGTGTAATATTATTGTCGCAGGAAATGGACATGATGACCTGAGTTCAAATCTTGGATGGGGTAGTTTACATTTCACATGGTGGTAATACCCTTGTGATAGGTGTGATTCCAATTATTTTCCTATCGACCATGAATAAATAATAGGATAGACTGGGCACTTTAACATTGTTATGTCAAACGATCTAGGAGAAGGTAGACATTTTTTAACACTCTGCTTAAAACTTATTTTGGTAGTATTTTGCTCATAATTTTTTTTACATTTTAGCAAATGATGAAAGAGATAAAATTTATAAAATAATGGAGAATGTTTAAAAGTACAAAGAGAGGGAAATATTTTAAACACAAGAGACAGATAAGGAAACAAAAGGGCAAGAATTAGATATAGGTTTAAGTGATGATGGTAGGGATTATTGGTGACTGTCTGTGTTAATGTTCAAAGCCATGAGCAGAATGATTTGGATTAATTTCAGCGAGAAAGAGGGAAATATGAGAGTGGAGAGGCTTTTGAGGAAAAGAAGAAGATGAAGGGGTTAAGATGAAGGAAGCCAGGGGGCTAGGCGTATCCTGTTTCATCTAATACATCGACTATAATGGAGTATCTAAATGGAAAGGAAAAAGAACAAAGACGCTTCCTTTGTCTTTATATCTTTTTATATTATCCATTATTGTATCTATTTTATCTCTTTCATCAAAATATAGAAAACTCAAAAAATGGTTCGTCTGAAGAAGTTCTTTCCAAGAATAAAGAACGAAATATTACTACTAGCCCCGTTTTAAGTGTTTGATTTATCCATTTTTCCATTTATTTTTGTCATCTTATCACATTCACCGATATCTATCATTTCTCTCTCTCTCTCTCTCTCTCTCTCTCTCTCTCTCTCTCTCTCTCTTCATATATATATATATATGAAGAGTTCTGATAGAACGAAACAGTCTGTCTGTGGATGACAATATATATATACATGAAATGAAGTGAAGTTGGTGACCGTAGTCGAGGGCGACCAGAAGGCTCCCTTTTCAATAGCTACTACACCGAGGTGTTGGGAAGGGCGCTACTCCTTTCCCAGAATATATATATGTATATATGTGTGTGTGTCTGTGTGAGTGTGTGTGTGTGTGTGCGTGAGATTCGATATAAAAATGCGTAGTTGCAGGAAAACTCTGAATTCAAACCCGTTAAACTCCGCTAAAAATGTGACCTTGTGTCACATACTGCCCGAGAGGAGAGGTTGATAAATAAGGATAAAACAATGTGTAGTAACCACGGGGCTAAAACAAAGTTAAACATACATATTAAGAAGATTATCAGAGATAAAAACAGATAGGGAAAAAAATGTCACAAGCCAATTCAGAAACGACGGGCTGATTATCCTGAAAAACTGCAGCGGACCTAAAACAAATAAAATTAGAAAACATGTCATAAAACATTTTTAAAAAAATTGAATAGGATTTAGCATTGATATAAAAACCAACCTGAATAAAACATAATTTTTAGATGTAACATTTAACCTAAAAAATAGAACGTAACAATCATTGAGGAAAGAAAACGACACTTCAACTTACCTACATCCCTCCTCAACTACCCATCCACCATAATGCAAAAAAAGAATTCCACATCCATCAGTCGTAGGCTATCTGACAACTCACAAAACGAAACTATCTTCGGCGAAACTAAAGAAGACTACAAAACAGCGCTAAAAACATTGGTTTTACAGACAAACTAACATACACCCCGAACAGAACAAAAAATCAATGTAGAAACAAGATCAGTACTTGCTTTAACCCTCCCCACTATAAAATCGGAAGGACAAACGTTGGAAAAATATCTATAAAACAGATAGACGAACATTTTCGAACATCAAACAAACTATACAAAATATTTATTAGGCAATATACTAAAACTTTGCTGGAGTTGCACTGAAACATATTACGAATAATAAAAAAGCATAACCTTTGATAAACTGCAAATAATTAAAATTCCGCAATTGCTGAAAAAATATATATATAAGTTGGCGGCCATAATCAAGAGCGACCCGAAGGCTCCCTTTTCAATAGCCACTGCATCCAATTCTTTCCCTGGATTGCTCCATTTTACTCTTGATTCCTACTTTATCCTGCTGAGTGTTAAGCAAGGAAGCATCAAATACCATATTTTGAGTCTTTAGTATGAATTGACCAGGGATTGAACCTCGGTATTCCCGGGCTTTGACGAAAACTCTCCTCACTAGGCAAATCAGCCGGATATATATATATATATATATATATATATATATATATATATATATATATTAAACATTATATTAAACTATTGACAAATATCACAGATAATCTTTAAATAACCAAAACATAAGATTAATTTGAGATTTGAGGTGAAATGAATAAAATCAAATTCAATTAAAAGATGAGAAGATACCATGTGATATGTACGTAATTTTCAATGAAAAGGGTAACTGAATTAATTAGCACGAATATAAATTTTGAATTCAAAATTTTTATTTTAAATTTTGAATTTAATTTAAGATAAGTATTACTGTATCCTTACATTTAGTTATCAAGGAATGTTGTACTTCACAAAATTATCATTAAATATGGAGTTTTACTTTGAAATGTATTTTGAATTTAAAAATTAAAAAAAAATAATTTACTGTGATTCCAACCGGTAATAAGAAATGAAAACTAAAAACCGGAAGTTGGCGAAATGGGGAGGAAACTATTCACCGCTCTTTCACCCCCTCCCACCCTTCCTTCCTGTGTCTATTCTGAATGTAATTATTTTATCCATAAGATCTGAAGAAGTCCTGTTATTTTTGGTGTTATTGATTCATATCAATACCAATAACAGGATGGAAACAAATTTATAATCTTAATGTGACAGATTTTTGTTTTTCTTAAAGAAATTATTGATATATATATATATATATATATATGCAAATTTCATTAAACATAATAGACATTTTATGCCTACATATTTTCTTTTGGATCCGTTCGAATTCCCGTATTACTTTTATCGTATTCGGAGGGAATTGATTTAGGTATTGTCCATAGTTGTATGTATCCCTAGTACTTTCTGCCCGACTTTGGGCCATCATCAGGGGAGAATCTGTTACAAAAGTGATGTAACTTTTGTTTTAGCAAATTACTACTGTGTAAGGACGTCTTTGCTGTTGGAGATTATGGCGCTTGCTTTTAAATGTAATTCTGTAAATAGTGCCAGTAGCTAAAGACATTTAAGTACGTTAGCACTGGTTTGAAAATTAATTCTATTAAGTGCTGGTTGCAGGTTTCTAACATATAGTGCTTCGAGAATCTGAAGTTTTTGTTTATTATTTTGATGTTCGAGTATTGTTGTGTTGTCGGTGAGAATTTTTCGTAGTTGTGTTGTTGGGCATGAATGTTTTTTTAAATGCTGAGCTATTGAACTTGTGTCAGAAAGGTGCATTGTAAGTCTCCTCGACAGGGTAGTTGAGGTTAAACCAACATATATATTATTATTATCAGAGATACAATCTCCTAGGGGACATGTAAATTTATATATAACGTTGGTTTTTTGCAGCACCCCAATCGAGGGAGAGGAGTTATTTCTAATGACCAAATTCGAGGTTTTAACCTTATTATAATATATAATAAGTTTTATTTTTTTATTAGTATCAGTGGGGAGTATGTTTTTGTGAATCAATGTTTTCATTATTTTTTCATCGGATTTATAATTGTAGTGCATTTGGTTACGATAAAAAAGTTTGATATATGTTTGTTGACTGGATGGAGTAGTACACTGTTTATTTTGTTGGTTAACATTTTTGATCATACGTTTAATTTGTTCATCAACAATATAGTTAGGAAACCCATTATCGATGAGAGCCTGTTTTATGTTTTTTACATCTTTATAAAATATTGTTTTGGAGGAGGAGATTAGTTTTGCACGGGATATTACATTAGAAATAATTGCTTTTTTATATCTGAAGGGGCATTCACTTTTAAAGTTGAGGGTACAGGAGTTATTACTAGAGGGTTTTTTGTAGGTGGAGGTAGTGAAGTTATTATTGTTGTTAGTATCAATGAGAACATCTAAAAAGGAAATTTTATTGTTTTTGTTTAGTTCATGAGTAAAGTTAAGAACTGAATTGTTTTGGAAGGTATTTGTAGTATGTTGATTTCGTTAATATTATGAGTAAGAATAAGAATATCATCAACATATCTTAGGTATATTGGAGGTTTTTTTATTCTATTGAAAATTCTATTCTCGAGATCTGACATGTAGAAATCACTGAAAATGGGGCCCAGGACAGACCCCATAGAGACACCATCTGTCTGAACGTAAATATTTTCAAGATGATCATAAAATGGAACTTCAGTAGTGCATGTTAGGAGTAGTTTTCGAAGTATATTCGGGTTGATTTTAAGAGGAGGGAGAGATGGGTTATTATAAATATTATTTATAATAATATCAATTGTTTCATTAACAGGTACGTTAGTAAATAAATTTTCTACATCGAGTGAGGCTAATATACCATTATTGGGTTTAATTGTATGAAGAACTTGAATTAATTCATGTGTAGATTTTATGTTGTATTTGCTAGGTAAGTATGGTGAAATAAGCTGTTTTATTGTTTTTGTGAGTTATATATATATATATATATATATATATATATATATATATATATATATAATACTATTAAGTGATTTTAGGCCACCTGAAAAGATAAGCATACTTACACCCACTATCACGGCGTTGACGGAGTTTTTCCTTACGGATGCTGAGACAAAATTCCATCCATTGCCAGTATGGTGGTATTTTATATCTATTTCACTATGATGGTATCTGTTTTTTCGTACGCATACTATGTCTATGTTATGATCTATCGCAGACGCAGTCAGCTCTGCTTTTTGGCCTATTCTGTATAAGTTATAACCTTAAAGGTTGCTATTTGTATTGTGTTTTTATATTAAGTAATTTTCATGTATGTTTGAGTTCTGTAACTGATTTTTGAACACTGGGATCAGAGTTCTAACTTCTGAAGAATGCGTCCCTTTATTACCCTTGCAAAAAAGAATGCAGTTTGGACATGTGGTTTCCGTGATATATATATATATATATATATATATATATATATATATATATATATATAGAAGCATCGAGTAAATATAATCATGCGTATGAATATTCAGATTGTACATTTACATATAACTACATATTTAAAAAAAAGGCAAAACTGAAACGTAGTTAAAAACTGTTGTCAGGATCTTTTGAACACAATTATTACATATTTCAAAGATTATATGTTGTTATTCTTATAAAAACACTTGTAATCGTTTTCTTTCTCTCTCTCTCTCTCTCTCTCTATATATATATATATATATATATATATATATATATATATCCATATGCTAACATAACGGCTGGAGAAAAAGCTAGACGGCAACTACACAAGAATGTTGCGAGCAATATTAAACAAGTCCTGGTGGCAACACCCCACAAGACACCAACTATACAGCCACCTGCCACCCATCACGAAAACTATCCAAGTTAGACGATGCTGCTGGGGGAGCAGGGACGAACTCATATGTGATGTACTCTTATGGACCACCACATATGGCCGAGCAAAAGCAGGAAGACCAACTAGAACATGCATACAGCAGCTATGGGAGGATGTAGCCCACAAGACCTGCCAGAGGTGATGAACGTTAGGGAAAAGTGGCGAGAGAGGGTCAGGGATATCCGTGCAAGCGGCATGAGATGATGATGATGATGATGATATATGGATAGATAGATAGATCTACAGATATCCAAGTCTTGATGATGGTTACTGAAAACGAAACGTTAACGTCGACTTTACATCATAATATATTCACCAATTTGGATTATGTTTTTCTGCTACTTTATATTTACATCTGATATATATATATATATATATATATATATATATATATATATATATATATATATAAACACACACACTAATACATACGTGAAGAGATGTGTGTGTGTGTCTGTGTGTGTGTGTGTGAGTGAATACTGCGAGACTGAAGTAGAAAGTACGTAAAAAAGAAAGAAAGAAAGAAAGAAAGAAAGAAAGAAAGAAAGTGAAGATCGGGAAGGAAGATTGATAAGTTTAGACATTTTTGATGCTTTGGTACAAATTCTGACCTTTTTAACTTTTTATTTTTAACTTCTTCCTTTACGCATCCTTGGGTTAGTCTTTCTATTCAATGATCAATTACTATTGGCCCTGCCCAGATTCAGCCCTGATTTTAATGGCCTTGGGGTGTGAAACATCCCGTATGGCTAAACTTGGACACGGTCGGTCATTCGAAATAACGAGCTCAAAACGCTTTACATTGGACGGAGTTTTTACTTCTTTTTTTTACCTTGCTATTTTTTGTGGTTTTCAAGGAATAGAAATTTACTTTTCGATTCCCACAAGATATCTTAAAAACTTACTTAGTTCTGCAAGTTTTTTTTTCTAAAGCAAGTCTTTATTTAAAGTTCGAAAACTCTTCTTTATTTCAAAGCCAACAAACCAAATTTAAATGCAGCCGTTTCTAATAGATAAACAACAGTTACGATCACGTAAAAACAATTCGAATCTCGGATATGTTGCTAGAAAGGTTGCTTCATCATAACTTTGTCATTAGATAGAAGCTCCTTCTACCCCATATGTAAATGTGTATGTATGTATGTGTGGCTTATTGTGTATGTATGAATGTGATACTGTTTTTTTTTTTAAATAACATGATTTCTTTTGGATATGTAGAAAAAAAATTTTTCTTGAGGTCTAAAGATTCATCTCAGCTCCTACCAGTGGACGTTCTGGTAATTATCTATGATATATATATATATGTGTGTGTGTGTTTGTGTTTATGTGTGTGTGTGTGAGTGTATGTTAGAATAGCGTCAACACAGACTCAACTGCACTTGATGACTTAGTTTCTCGCTTGTACTACCGTCAATTTCGATATGAATGCTCTATAACTTATATTGAGCACTTTTTATTTCTTAATATTGGAAATTACACACACACACACGCACACACACATACACACACACACACACATATATATATATATATATATACCAACCCCTCCGCTCGGGCAGGATATGACACAAGGTCAATTTTTAAGCGGAGTTTAACAAGGTTTGAATTCAGAGCTTTTCTTCCCCAAAACTAGTTGACAAACCAAGGCTGAAGAACCTAGCTTGCCCTATCATTTACCCATAGCTTGAGGAAGAATAATTAGATTCATACCTTTCCCAAGGGTATTAGAGCAATGTAAAATGTAACCAGTCTCGTCCAGGATTTGAACTCGTGTCACCGTGTCCATTTCCTACGGCGATAACAATTACACCACATATAACGCATTTACATTTTAGGTTAATCCTTAAGTTTAACACTGGCAGAGAGCAAAAAAACAAAAAAACAAAATGATCCAACTTGTGGAGAGACAAATACACAAATTGATATTTGGGAAAAATATTCCATAAAAAAGAAAAGACTAAAAACATACGTATTGTCAAAAAATAAAATAAAAAAACAAAGAATATCGTAATATTTAGCCAAAAGAAAAAAAAACTCAGAACTGTGCAAACGAAGAAAGTGCTCAATACAAGTTATAGCAAATATTGATACAAGTGCTTAATGAGTCAGAAGAAATCTACCTGTGTTTCACCTATCGTGATCATCTGGATGAAGCTGGCACTGATGATCCGGAAATGTGAAATCTAGGTAGATTTCGTCTAACCTATTAGGTACATATTTATATATATATATATATATATAGTCATCCACAGACAGACTGTTTCGTTGCATCACAACACATCAGTGTGGCTAGACACACGAAATTCTTCAAGATGGGTTCGAAACCCAACTAATTTTACGCAGGTCGATCATCTTACTGCAGATCAGTCAGCAGTCTTATCGAAAGAATTTTACACATATTATTTTTCATTTATTTACATTCTGCGCTTAAAGGCTACTGAATTTCCAATTCATTAAACGAGTGACAACCGGTAATTCCTCGCTGGAGTGCTCAACCATGGAGGAGATATATATACAGAAAAGATTTCTATTGCCTGGGGCCGTAGAAACCGCCGATTTCACTCCTACCGAAAGAATGTTCTGGCTATAACTCTAAATTGTATTTGGTGATGTCGCTCCAGTCCTTGGGCTTTGGGGAAGAGGGAGTACCTATTCAATGACATTACTTCCTCGACCACTCTGACCTGGATTGGAAGTACCTGCTATGGTCCTCTCTTTTGGTCAGCTAGAACAGACCACTCATTCACTTTGAGTTATTATCATTATTAGTTATTTGAAAACATTCTGATGTATCCAAATTGTTTATATTACATGGGAACACTTGATAAATAGAATCAATTTGATTTCTTTTGTTTAATGGCATATTAACCTTGTTGGGTTATTTAATGCTAAAGTCATTCTCCTAGAAGAACAGTAGTGGTACTATTTAATCCATAGCTGGGAGGATAAGGAGGTTCATACTTTTCCCAAAGTTATTTGTCTGGAAGTGAACGAAATAGCTTATAACGATTCCGCAGTTCACCGATTTAACCATTACACCACGAGGAAACCCCCTAAATATAATTATTAATGTTCAATAGTAATAATTGAAAGCATTTGACAAATGATTTAGTATAAATAGAATTACCGGTATTAGATAAGAATACCTGAAACCATTTTATTGTGAGAAATAAATGAGGTCAAATAACGCTCTACGTATATAGGATGTAGCATGGAAGGTCTGCAGGAAGCAATGGACGATAGACACGAATGGCGAGAGAGAGAGAGAGAGAGAGAGAGTCAGGGAAACCCGTGCTAGCAGCACGACTTGATGATGATGATATATATATATATATATATATATATATATACATATATATATATTGCAATTAGAAAGGAAACTCAAACCTGGTTAAATTGTCATCATGAATTTATTTCGCCGGAGAATTTTATTATACTCTCCGTCTAGTCAAATGACTTTGCATGTTTGACTTGAGGTCGCAAAACACCAATGTGGATTTCAGTCTATATGTGTATAAAAAAAGAAGACCCCTATAGATTTCAAATTCTCAGGTGAGGGCAAAGGTGGTCACAACAATAATGTGTTTTAAATATTAAGAAACAAGAACAGTGTTTTCCTGTAAATTGACCCATCCCCATTTGAGCATATGCCAGATGTTTCATAATAGGTAGAATTTTCTGAATAATCTAATCTAGTAAACTAAATGATTATCTTCATATAGTCTTCGTTTACTTCTAATATATATGTGGTGTATTCAATAAGATTCCAGACTTTTTTTATACAGCCATTTAAAATTGTCCAAGACTCTTGAAAGTACAGTATCTTATTGCTATACTACTTATGAGATGACTGACCAATTTTTCTGATTTCAGGTTCAAAGGAACAGCTACAGCAGGAACTGGAATACACCCTACTAAATCCTGATTGTCACAGCTAGCGAATTTCAAAAATGCAATCTGGACGTGAGGACACTTTAGAAGAACGACATGCAATAAAATTCTGTTTTAAACTTGGAAAAAATGCCACAGAAACGTATGGAATGCTTCAGATTGCTTTTGGAGCATCTTACATGAATCGAGCTCCATCAGTTTTTGAGTGGCATAAGAGATTCAAGGAAGGCAGAGAGTCTGTGAGGAATGATGAGAGGTGTGGGAGGAGTAAGGAAGTCAATAGACCAGAGTTGATTGGCCAAATGGGTTAGGGTTAGGGTTAATGCTAGGTTTTTAGGGAGTTCATGTAGAGATTCCCAAGGAAGGGGCCAGCACTCTTCAAATCGGGTCAGTGGCATTTCCACCAGGAAAATGCACCACTCCAATACTCCATCCCTGTCACAGACTATTTGACCAAGAAGGGTATCAAGACTCAGCCTCCCTACAGTCCTGACCTTGCTCCCTATGACTTTTGGTTATTCCCTAAGCTCAGAGGCTGTCGTTATGAGACAATTGAGGGTATGAAAGAGGCTTTGACACGCTAACACAAGAGGACTTCCATGGGGCTTTCCAGAATGTGTTTGAACAGTACAACAATTGCATTACAGCCGGAGGAGATTACTGCGAAGAGGACTAGAGTTTCATGTGTGTACTATCAATAAAAGTGCCCATACGAAAAAAGTCTAGAAACTTATTTAATGATCCTCGAATGTTAATTCTCTCACCACATGTGGTCTTAGATATTTTTTTGAAAATAAGGTAGAATCGAGATAAAAATAGAATACAAATAAGTAAAAAAGACTCTTCGTCAAATATCAGATGCCTTTAATTAACCCTAAATATGGTCAAAGGGAATTAACAACTCCAGAAATGAAAACCCTACACATAAAACTCCCCATTATAATAATATCAACAACGGAATTAAATGTTATTAATTTCAATAAAAATCCTCCTATGCCATAAAACACCAGCGTACAAAATAACCTGGTTAAGCATCCCATAATTATTCATTAATTTATGTATGTATAAAATTTGGGATGATTTTTTATTTACTGGTTCTTTAAATTCAGAGTATCACATGTTCATTTCTATTGTAAGTATATATGTATACATCCGAGTACATGGATGCATTTATATTTCCCATTCAGTCAGACACAGATTTGGTTCGGTATACATATAACCAAATATACGGCCTCCTGCCTCCCATCACCAAAATTATCCAAGTTAGACGGACCAGGCACGCAGGACACTGCTGGAGGAACAGAGACGAGCTCATAAGTGATGTACTCTTATGGACCCCCACTTATGGCCGAGCAAAAGTAGGACGACCAGCTCGAACATACATACAGCAGCTATGTGAAGATACGGGATGTAGTCCAGAAGACCTGCCAGAGGCGATGAGCGATATTGAAAAGTGGCGAGAGTGGGTCAGGGATATCCGTGCGGGCGGCACGACATGATGATGATGATGATATATATATATATATATATATATATATATATATATATATATATATATATATATATATTCATGTATCAGTGGATTTGTCCATCGACATAAATGTTCATACTTATATGAATATCCATGTATACATTTATAAAATTATTCGTAATTTCTATCTGCGTATGAAATTTTGGAATTTAAAATCAAAATATTTCTTGGCCAAGTCGAATGGAGCTGCAGAATACACCGACTGCATATTTGCAAAAGGGTTATACTCCCCCATTGAGTGTCCTGGATATGACACTAAATAATCTGATGATGAGACTCTAGTATACAGTGTACGCCTTTATTGCCATCACTCCCACGTCTACTCTGGTCCGGAGTAGTAACACCTGGTAGAGCCCTTTCCATTGGTCAAAATAACTAAATTGTGAGCTTACGCTAAACCGAATTGTTTGAAATAGAACTGGTTGTATGTTTAAAAATGGATTTGGCTTTAATAATCTACAACGGTTGATGTGCCATAAAACCAAACCAAACGAAACCAATTAAAGTATTTCTAATTGACTCAAAAGAGTCAATTAAAAATAATTTTAGGATTTTTGAGACACAAATATTAACGAATCTCGATGGGATTCTTAGACGTAAGTTGACGACTGGAGTTGAGCGTAACCCGGAGGCTCCTTTTAAACAGTTACTTCACCAAGGTATAGAGGGCGTTACTCCTTTCAAGGATTTCTCAACTTACCTTTCATCGGTACTTTATAATGCTGAGTGTTCAACAATAACGCATCTAATACTTTTTTGAGTCTTTGATATGACTCGACCTGGGATTGAACCCCGGTCTCCCGGACCATTGTCGAACACTCAACCTACCAAGAGATATATTCTATTTCAACTCTATTTCCTATGACGTTGACCATTACGCAAATCACACCGGCGTTTGCTTTTACTACGAGAGTTAGCAAACGGAACAAATTGTAATATTAACTTTTGCACGACAGCTCTCCCCGTAAGGACGTCTATGCAGCAGCTTTCCTAGTCGACTGTTTTCCACTACAATCCAGCTATCTATCTACATATCTCTCTAGTGTCCTGCGTAAGTCACAAAATAGCATTGGAAGTTCCGGTTGCACAGCTCTGGAAAATGGGAAGTATTTCTTTATTGCCATTACTTCCAGGTCCACTCTGACCCGAAGTAGTAATGTCTTTAGGATCCTATCTATTTGTCAAAGGATTATTATCAGTATTTTTTTTTTAATTCGACAGTGGTATGGAAATTATTTGTATTAGAAAAAAGTACTTTCTACCATTATTCATGTTTCATAGGAATGTTTGAAACTATCTATTTATGAGTGAATCAATATTTGTAATTAAATAACCCATAAGGAGTTGATATGCCACGAAACAAATAAAACAAAACCAAAAACATAACAAAAACCAAACCAAAACAAACCTAACAATCGATCTGTTTTTCAATCTATCTTATTTTGTTCATATTTTCGGTGTAGGAATTTTATATATAAATACTTTATAATTTTTAAAATTCATGAAATTGAAATACACTTAAAAAAAACGAAGAGGTATAGATTTAATTTCCTTGACTGGATACCATAAAATAAAATAAAAAGAATAGATGGAATAAGAATCTGGAAATAGCAACATTTACAAACGCTGTTAAAATTCTAGTTTGATCTAACGTCTGGACTTGTAAAATTGGCTACTTTTTAAGATCGATTTTTAACCGCAGAAACTAGGGGTCGTTCATTACACGAAATATATTTTAGTACATTTTGAAGTTTACAGTTGTTCATTACACGCAATAAAATGCACATTTTCCTGACTAAAAATTCGGAATCGTTCATCATACGAACTAGTTCATTAATGAAGTACGTACAGTAATAGTTAAAATATCTTTTAATGAGAAATTTAATGCAGGCTATCCAGTGTACTAAATGAAAAAACTGCTTTAAGGAAAAATCTCACTGGTCATGAAGATAGTTAGTTTATTCATTAGTTAAGTTTATTTGTTTAGATTATGCAATTTATATATATATATATATATATATATGTGTGTGTGTGTGTGTGTCGAGGGTGACCCGAAGTCTCCCTTTTCAATAGCTACCGCACCGTGGTGTAGGGGAGGGTACTCCATTCCCAAGATTTCTCCACTTTACCCTTGATCCTAAACTTATAATGCCGTATTATGCAAGGCGGCATCAAGTACCATTTTTTGAGTTTTTGGTATGACTCGATCTGGGAGTGAACCCAGGTCTCCCGAACCATTGGCGAATATATATATATATATATATATATATATATATATATATATATTGAGTTATCCTCATTAGTGCGTAGCATCCCGAAACACAACATGTTAGTCATTGGCGGAGACATGAATGCACAAATCGGGAAAAACGGAAAAAACAAAAACAGCCTCCACAACACGTCAAATAGAAATGGGCAACATCTAACAGATTTCATGATAGAAAATAGATTAGCATGCCTCAATACAAACTACCAAAAAAGAGAGGGCAAACTATGGACATACACGTACGCAAACAATACTAAAGCTCAGATAGACTACGTCCTTATAAACAAGAAATGGAAGAATAGTGCATTGAATTGCGAGGCATACTCCTCTTTTGAGGGTGTGTCCACCGATCACCGAATAGTCACGGCGAAAATACGGTTAAGCCTACGAAAAAACGACAAACGAACAGCGACCACCAAACACTATGACTGGGCCCTATTAAACAACAAAGATGTAAGAGATAAATACGTATTAGAATTAAGAAACAGATTCGAAACACTACAAGAAAAGACGGAAAAAAGTACACCAAACGACGAATACGAAAATTTCGTCAATGCACACCTCGAGGCAGCAGCAAAATACATTCCAACAAAAATTAAAACTAAATATAGAGTCCCATGGGAAACTTTAGCGGTGAGAGAAAAACGTGCACTAGTGAAAACAGCCTCCAAAAACTATCGAAAAAACCCAACAAACACAAATGCCTTAAAACTAAAAACGGCACAATATCAATTAACAGGCATATATATAAAGGAACAGACAGAATACATTCAAAATCAGATAGATAAGATTAGAGACTCGGTGGAAGATAGACAATCTAGAATTGCCTGGCAAACAATAAACGAAGTGAGCAGAAGAAAGAACACGGCCAAAGCAAAACTTAAAGCAGCAAACCAACAAGAAAGAATAAAACTGTGGAAACAGCACTTCGAAAACTTACTTGGAAACCCACCAAAAATAACGCCTGAACCAATCACCAGAATAATTAGCAAACAATTAGACATTAAACTTGGACCGTTCACACAAGAAGAACTCGACTCGGTTCTCAGAAAAATTAAAAATAGAAAAGCTGCAGGACTGGACGAAATTCCCCCGGAAGTATGGAAGACCAGACAATTCGACGACATACTGCTCCGACACTGCAACGCAGTATACAATCAAAATCCGATAGATAGATGGACGAAGGGATGCATACTCCCCTTCCCTAAAAAGGGGGACCTCGGATTAGCCAAAAACTACCGAGGCATAACACTTACATCCATAGCTGCCAAAATCTACAATGCCCTACTACGAAACAGAATAGAACCCAAAATCGACAACATACTTAGAAAAAACCAAAATGGCTTCCGAAGAAATAGATCTACGACCTCACAAATATTAACCATCCGCAGAATCCTTGAAGGTGTACGGGCAAAGAACCTACAAGCGACATTAATATTTGTCGACTTTACCAAGGCTTTCGACTCCATTCACAGAGGAAAGATGGAACAAATCCTACTAGCGTACGGCATACCTAAAGAAACCGTAGCGGCAATAACGATTCTCTATAGAAACACTAAAGTAAAAGTACGATCACCAGATGGAGACACAGAATACTTCGACATAGTAGCAGGAGTACTACAAGGAGACACGCTGGCTCCGTATCTCTTTATCATTTGTCTAGACTACGTACTTAGAACATCGATTGACAAAATCAAAGAGAATGGCTTCGAACTGACGAAGAAAAGAAGCAGAAGATACCCCGCAACAACAATTACCGACGCCGACTACGCCGATGACATAGCGATACTGGCAAATACACCTGACCAAGCCGAAACACTTCTGCATAGTTTGGAACGAACAGCAGCAAGCATAGGCCTCCATGTTAATGCACATAAAACGGAATATATGTGCTATAACCAAACGGGGGACATCTCCACTCTAGAAGGAACCCCTCTTAAACTAGTAGACAAATTCACGTACCTAGGAAGCAGCGTCGAATCAACCGAAAAGGACATCGAAACGAGGTTAACGAAAGCATGGACAGCTATCAATAGGCTATCGACTATATGGAAATCAGACCTAACCGATAAAATGAAACGCAGTTTCTTCCAGGCAGCGGTCACATCGATACTGCTATATGGATGCACTACATGGACGCTAACAAAACGGCTGGAGAAGAAACTAGATGGCAATTACACAAGAATGCTGCGTGCAATCCTCAACAAGTCCTGGCGGCAACACCCAACAAGACACCAACTGTATGGCCACCTGCCCCCTATCACGAAAACTATTCAAGTTAGACGAACCAGACATGCAGGACATTGCTGGAGAAGCAGAGATGAACTCATAAGAGATGTACTCTTATGGATCCCCACACACGGCCGCGCAAAAGCAGGACGACCAGCACGAACGTACATTCAGCAGCTATGTGAGGATACAGGTTGTTGTCCTGAAGACCTACCTAGGGCGATGAACGATAGGGAGGAGTGGCGAAAGAGGGTCAGGGATATCCGTGCTGCCAGCACGATATGATGATGATGATGATATATATATATATATATATATATATATATATATATATATATATATAGATTTCATGGCATCTATCTGTTGTTGGCTTTCTAGTCTAATTAACAATTGTCAGTGAGTTCGATTTTATCACGGCATACATATATATATATATATATATATATATATATATATATATATATATATATATATATATAAAGAAACCGAGAGAGAGAGAAAGAAAGACAGATTGATATTACACTCTTTTAGACGCGCACGCTTTAAGGGATAATTCTTATGTCCATATGCACATACTCATTCATGTTCACACACACACACACACACACACATATATACACACACACACACACACACATATATATATATATATATATATATATATATATATCCCAAGTAATTCTTCATAAAGTTTAGTTCGTAAGTTAATTTTCTTCTAAACCAAAGACATTAGGCTTTTCATATTTCTTGTGGAACATTATACAACTAAAACGGATATTATTTAATTGGAAGGGTATAAGGTTTCATGATGCTCAAATCCACTAGCGTTAGAGACGACGGATGCATCAAAAGAAAGATTTGAAATAACAGGAAGCAAACACTCTCTGAGGAATTTAAAACTGTCAGAAACAATCGTGTGTCTTGGTTGATGTTAGCTTGAAAATTACTTGAACAAAATTGTAAATCTAGAAGGTGTGCCAAATCAGCCTTCTTGACTTCTAAACTTGTCAAGAAACGGTGCCATTTTATCCAGGAGTAGAAATTGAAGGACTCAGAGTTTGTTTTTGTCTTTGATTTTTATAAGATTTCACAATGAATGAGATAGTCATTGTAACTTTCGGAAGATCTATTAGACGATCCTTGAAAGAGAGTTATTTTCTGTCTCGTACGAGAGGGATTATAAATTTTCTTAACCTATCCTCTTTGGAAGAATGCAACGCAAGGTCATTTTTTAAAGTGGATACATTTGGTTTAAATTCAGAGTTTCCCTTCTGGTAGACCGCTTGCTGTAACAAGGCTAAAGAACCCGGACAACCCAGCAATTTATCATCATCATCATGTCGGACCACCAGCACAGATATCCCTGACTCTCTCCCGCCATTTCTCCCAATCGTTCATCGACTCTGGCTGGTTTTCAGGGCTACATCCTTTATCCTCACAGAGCTGGTGTATGTATGTTCGAGCTGGTCGCCCTTCTTTTGCTCGGCCATATGTGGGGGTCAATAGGAGTACATCATATATGAGCTCGTCCCTGTTTATCCAGCAGTGTCCTGCATGTCTGGTTCGTCAAACTTCGAGAGTTTTCGTGATGGGAGGTAGGTTGCCGTTTAGTTGGTACTTTGTGGGGTGTTGCCTCTAGAACTTATTCAATATTTCTCGCAGCATTCTTGTGTAATTGGCGTCTAGCTTTTTCTCCAGCCGTTTTGTTTGCGTCCAAGTATTCCATCCTCATAATAATTTCTTATTTTTTATAGAACTAAAAAAATAAATGTAATTATTAGGTTTTCTATCTTTACATAGATAGAAAAATTTGATTATGATTGTGATTGATTTATATACAATTATTTTTGTAGTTTAATTTTTTTTATTTACTCTCAGATATGCCTACAATTTTAAGGTGTAGAATAAACATGGATATATATATCATGTCGTGCTGGAAGCACGGATATCCCTGACCCTCTCTCGCCACTTTTCCCTATCGTTCATCGCCTCAGGCAGGTCTTCTGGATAACATCCTGTATCCTCACATAGTTGCTGAATGTATGTTCGTGCTAGTCGTCCTGCTTTTGCGCGGCCATGTGTCGGGGTCCATAAGAGTACATCACTTATGAGTTCGTCCCGCTTTTCCAGCAGTGTCCCGCATGTCTGGTTCGTCCAACTTGAATAGTTTTCGTGATAGGAGGCAGGTGCCCGTACAGTTGGTGTCTTGTGGGGTGTTGCCGCCAGGACGTGTTCAAGATTGCTCGCAGCATTCTTCTGTAATAGCTTCTTCTCCAGCCGTTTTGTTACAGTTAGTAGTGCATCCATATAGCAGTATATATATATATATATATAGTCATCCACTGACAGACTGTTTCGTTCTATCATGTGGCTAGACACGCGGGACGCTCGAAGCCGGGATCGAAACCCGTCCAACTTTACGTTAGACTGTGCTTCAGCCACTCGTCCACCAAACGGACCACGTTGGCTAAAGGAATTTAAGGTATTTTTTATTTTTAGAAACAGCAGCAGCAGCAGCAGCAGCAGCCTTTGTTTACATTTTTTTAATACCCTATCGGCTACCAGAGTGCTCGATTCTTTCGAAGAGCTTTGCATTACGCTAGCAGTGGCCGGCAATTCCTTTGCCAGAGAGCTCAATCCCTACAATTACACTCTTACAACAAACCGTGGGTTGAGTACATTAGTGAGTAAATTTATCGGCTGCGGCATATCCTGAAATGCAATAGCTCTTCTCAAGAATTAAGCACTGTATATAGCAGATAACTTACAAGTAAAAAGTACGCTTAATAAATACCACACTTACGTGGAGAATGACAATGTTTCTGGCATAAGACACAATCAGCCGGATTTCGATCCTAGTTTGAAGTATCTCGCCACACTACAACGAAACAGCCTGTCGATGACAATTTATATATATATATATATATATATGTGTGTGTGTGAGTGTGTGTGTCTACGTGTTTGCATGTGTGTCTTAAGCATTGAAGCTAGATGAATGACCGAATAATATTTGTTCAACAGTATTTCATATATTTATTAATGTATTTTTTCCAAATATTTTTTCATCCTATTCATTACGATGCCAATTCGCTTTCATTGATGTCTATACATTTATCTTTATTTTCAAAAATGTATTTTTTATTCAAAACTCTCAAGCAAAGTATCTATTTAGTTCTTATATACGGGTGTGTTTCTAGCTTATTACCTTCATTAGAGAATATTTGTTTCTTTTAGGGTTTTTATCGGTTTACATGGATGTCACTACTTTGTGTAGGGGTTAGTTTTAACTTTATCTTCTTCCTCTATTCTTTCTCTTTCTCATGGAGAACAGAAGACACATTCGGAGGAGGAGAAAGAGAGGAGGAAGAAGAGAAAGAAAGAACCAACCCCAATAAAAAGTCTACCTCAACACAGAGTCCTCTACATAAAACCGATACAAAACCTGGAAAAATATTAAATGTTCTCTGACGAAAGCAACAAGGTGGAAACAGCCGTATGTAAGAACGAAATAATTAATTCTGATGAAAATGTAAATCTCTTAGTAGATTTATTCATTCACAAGTATATATATACATATGTATATATATATATGTGTGTGTGTATGTGTGTGTGGAGAGAGAGAGAGAGAGAGAGAGAGAGAGAGAGAGAGAGAGAGAGATCACGCGAAGTAGCAGACGTGCTGGACTGCAATTTCGTGGAAATCGATTTCGTAATGTGGTCTCGCAATTAGGTTCACGTTCGGAATAATACCCTTGGGAAAGGTATGAACCTCCTTAACTAGTTAGCTATGGGCAAAAATGAACCACTTTGGTCCTTCTACAAAGGTTGGTTTGGATTTTTTAACCCATAAAGACTAATATGATATTAAAACTAATTCAGAACAAGCACACACACACACACACACACACACACACACACACACACACACACACACACACACACACACACACACACACACACCTTCGAACAAATTGAGTAACCTGGTATCGGGTAAGGAATAAATGTAAACAAAAAAGAACAACTACTTAATGGCTTATAATTCCCAAGCTGGTGAGGTTCGCTTGTTAACTGAGAGGTATGATACTAAGTCTAAAGCAAAATTAGGCGGGTTTCGATCCCAACTTCAAGCATCCTACGTGTCTAACCACAGTGAACAGATGTGATACAACAAAACAGTCTGTCTGTGGATGACAATATATATATATATATATATATAATGATTCCGGGGTTTTAATAAAAGCAACACTCAATGTTTTATTTCAGGTCTTATTTGCTTTCGGGACATCAATCGCAAATTTCTTTTTAGATTAATTGCTGTTCTTACAAATTCTCGATATATATATATATATATATATATATATATATATATATATATATATATATCACACACACACACGCACAGACACACAGACACACATACATATATATATATATATATATATATAGGGAGTTGTTTGAGTGTCAGTGTATGTGTATATATATGTGACTGTATGTATCTAGTTTATATACACACACACACACACACACATATATATATATATATATATATATATATATATATATATATATATACATGACGCTGTGTTTATGTTAATGCGTTTGCCGGCGCGGGTAAATGTTGCATCACACTTAGTAATCTCAATGCTCACACAAATCTATATTTGTGCATGCGTGCATCTAATAGTACCGTCCAGACTCACACAGACATAAATAACTAAATTTTAATCTTCACGTACGGTGAGTATATATATATATATATATATATATATATATAATACAGTCCTACTTTCACTCTTGCCTATTTCTCAGGTTTAATAATCGTTGCATCTTCCTTCAAATAACTTTCTCTGTTAACTTGATGTATAATTCAATAAGTAAACATCGATCAAACTTTCTTTCTTCTTTTGTACAAATCAATTGACAAATGTAAATTTGAAAACATAAAGCATTCAAAATCTGCAACATACAAAGAGGTGCAATGAAGCGTATATTCGCCTGAAAGATGGCACCTTCTTATTCACGCATATCTGATATTAATGCTTACAATTTAGACATAGATATATTATGTACAGATACTATTGATCTGTTTTTTCAAGCGTAAAGCAAAAAACTGCAAATGCCAGCATATTTGAGCCTAAACCAATTAATCTTCATTGCTAAAAATTGAATCATTTATGTTTAAAACATATAAGTTCTTTTTTTTTTACTTGATCTTAATGAAAGTTTCAATTTTTCAGTGTTTAGAATATAAAGGATTTTTAAATACATTTATTCTTTTCAATCTGTGAATAGAAACTTATTTACTAAACTATGATTAGTCTGGCACAAGGCCAAAACAGATGCCAAAAAACAGTTCCATCAGTCAATCGTCTAAGTGGAGAAGGCTAGCCTTTCTTGAATCCTTTGTTTTGTCAGCCAAAAGATGAAGCCATACTCATACTAAACTTTTTCTTTCCGTTGCGTTGTCAACTGATAATCTCATGTGATCGGAGGTCCCCTTTATTATTTTAAACGACGGTTTTAGCTAAAGATAACGGATGTTTAGCCTTGAATTGAACTCATTTCGAAATTCGCAATCGAGGCAAGCTCACTATTCATTACGATCAGGTTAGCCGTCCAACTGATAAACGGATGTTTTTGTCAGTTTAATATTTCATCTATAGTAAGCAAAAGAAATCGAACTTTCTTAGCGAGTCAATTCTTTTTCAGTTAGCATTTTTTTCGTTGTATAAATTAAACCCGTCACACACCAAAGTAACTTGATTAGATATTTTTTTTCTAAACAAGACACTTGAGGTTTTCACATTTATAGTGGAACAGTATACAAATCAAAACCATATATATATATATATATACAGAGAGAGAGAGAGAGAGAGAGAGAGAGAGAGAGATGATGATGATGATGATAAAGACACATGTTGTCTATGATTTAATTACGATCCTGTCAAGTTGCCTGAAAAAGCTTTAGTTTTAGTTTGGAGTTGGTAGATGCATTTACCGAAATTGTCCCGAGCGCAACGCACATTATATGATTCGGTGTTAAGGTTATTTATTTTTCTTTATTGTTAATTTGTCTTTATATATATATATATATATATATATATATATATATATATATATATATATATACGTTCCCCCATGGGGGTTGAGCACTCTCGTGAAGGAATTTACAGCTGCCGCTCGGATAATGCAAAGCTCTTCGAAAGAATTGAACTCTCTGGTATCAGGTAAGGTATAAAATGTAAACAAACGAACGCTACTACTTAATAACTTATGATTCCCGAGCTGACGTGGCTGAGCGATATGATATTAAGTCTAACGTAAAGTTGGGCGTGTTTCGATCCCAGCTTCAAGCGTCCTACGTGTCTAGCTATACTGAAGAGTTGTGATAAAACAAAAGAGTCTGTCTAAGAATAACAATATATATATATATATATATATATATATTGCATTGTCCCCAAATAATAACCTCACTAGCACTACTATCATTTCAAATGGATTATAAAATAACCAAAACGAATATTATTAGGTATTAATTACACCTACATTTACATTATTCACACACTATAACCAAGAATATAGCTGAGCTCTTTTAAAATTAGTACCTATTTATATAAATTTATACGATCTTACATTTGGTTCCAAGGGTTTAAATCTTGTAGGGTTTGTAATAAATGATACCGATACTCTTTGATTGTATAATATTCACTTGAAGAATAAAATCCTTGTATATTTGCTTTTAAAGAAAATCAAGTTTTCATTTAAGAAGCTGTTTTGAGGCTACTTATTTGGTAAATAATACGTATGAACACGTTTCATATTGAAAAGAGTTGAACAGTTCGCAGCCTAATAAGATAATATATGTATTTACCAAGGCCTCCACTCGGGGAGGATGTGATACAAGGTCAATTTTTTAGGCAAATTTTAGGAGGTTTGAATTCAGAATTTTCTCTCTAAACTGGTTGCCCCACCAAGGCTAAATAATCCTGTTGTCATTACGATTTTTCCATTGCTTGAGGGAAAAAAAGTTGGATTCATACCTTTCACAAGGGTATTAGTGCTATGCTAAATGCAATCAGCCTCGTCCAGGGTTTGAACTGAGGTCACGGTCGCCTTTTCCTACGACGATAACCTTAACATTGGGAAGTGCCCGTGGTGTAATGGTTATCGTCGTAGGAAATGGACACGGCGACACGAGTCCAAATCCTGGACGAGATTGATTGCATTTCACATAGCACTAATACCCTTGGGACAGGTATGAATCCAATTATTCTCCCTCCAGCTATGGGTAAATAGTAGGGCAGACTAGGTTCTTCAGCCTTGGTTTGTCAACTAGTCGAGGAGAAGGAAAACTCCAAATTCAAACCTGTTAAACTCCGCTTAAAAATTGACCTATCCTGCCAGAGCGGAGGGGTTGGGTAAATATGATAACCTTAACACCACGGACACCTCCTAAGAACGAAGAAGATAATGACCTAACGCAATGAAACATTTGTTTTTCCTCCCTTTTATTTCGAAGTTCAAAACATATCGTCTCTCAAGTTACTTTACTCCCTGTCGGTGGAACTGTGAACACATTGACTTTACTCCATGCATAGGAGTCAGAATACTCCCGAGCCAAAAAAAAAAAAAAAGAACAGGTGTCTTGGGTATAAAATTAAACTGATTCTCATTGCAGCGCTCAAGTTCAGGAGATCTGGGAAGTATGAAGTATATTTGTTATTACTCCCAGATCTATTCTAACTATTCTATTCTATGGTAGCACTTTCTAGGGTTTTATCAACGGTTCAAAAAATTTGTTGAGAAATTATTGGTATTCAGTTGGAATACTAGATACCATATAAGTGGTATTTGTTTTATTATGAGTAGTTACTTGAATCTATAATTGTTTATTAACGATCATTATTAGTTATTTGAAACCACATAACTGTTTGAGGTTTACTTTGGTTTTATACATTATCATCCATTGTTTGCTATTTAATGTCATATCCTCTTAGTATTATTATTTGATTTGCAGACACATTTCAGATACACACAGTTATATGATCAAACAGTTCTATTTCTAACAATTCAATTTAGCATAAGTCGACAAAGTTAAATGGTTTTATGTATCACTAACAATTCAGTTAAACATCAGTGATTTTTTTTACTCACAGTTAAATAACAAACAATTCTATTTCAAGCATTTCAATTTAGGCTAAGTGTTTTATATGCACTCAGTTTAAGTGTTAAACAGTTCTATTTGACCCATAGATAGGAGCCTTTCAGGTGGTACCACTCCAGGCCAGAGTGGATTAGGGTGCAATGAAGGGGTACTTCACATTGCCCAAAGCTGCAGCATTACCGGTGCCTTGTCATCTGTTTGTTTAGTGTCATATCCCAGACACTCGTCGGTGGTGGTGGGGGGGGTCTTATCCCTTTGCAGAGATGCGATCGGTATATTCTACAGCCCCAAATGCCTAGTCTGCATATAACGGTAAGCAAATAAATGACTTTTGTCAACTGGAAAAAATTACTTTAAACAGTATAATCTATAATCAATTGGAATATTTGAAACAATACAACTGCCATCAATTATTTTATTTGAGAGGAGTACTTGAAACTATACAACTGTGAGGAAGTTAATTGTATATCATCGGAATACCAGAAACTATAAGGCTGTGAAAAATTGTTCTATTAGATAGGAATACTTGAAACCATACAATTATGTGCAATTTTTTCTATAAGATAAGAATATTTAAAAACATACGAAAGTTTTTAAGTTATTTCTATAAGAGAGAAATACTTAAAACCATACGACTATGAACAAATTATTTCTATTCGATAGGAGTACTTGAAACCATACATCTGTTTGCAAATTATTTCTATTCGATAGGAGTACTTGAAACCATACATCTATTTGCAAATTATTTCTATTTGATAGGAGTACTTGAAACCATACATCTGTTTGCAAATTATTTCTATTCGATAGGGGTACTTGAAACCATACATCTGTTTGCAAATTATTTCTATTCGATAGGAGTACTTGAAACCATACATCTGTTTGCAAATTATTTCTATTTGATAGGAGTACTTGAAACCATACATCTGTTTGCAAATTATTTCTATTCGATAGGGGTACTTGAAACCAAACATCTGTTTGCAAATTATTTCTATTCGATAGGAGTACTTGAAACCATACATCTGTTTGCAAATAATTTTATTTGATAGGAGTACTTGAAACCATACATCTGTTTGCAAATAATTTTATTTGATAGGAGTACTTGAAACCATACATCTGTTTGCAAATTATTTCTATTCGATAGGAGTACTTGAAACCATACATCTGTTTGCAAATTATTTCTATTTGATAGGAGTACTTGAAACCATACATCTGTTTGCAAATTATTTCTATTCGATAGGAGTACTTGAAACCATACATCTGTTTGCAAATTATTTCCATTTGATAGCAATCATTGATTCCAATTGATTGTTTAAAAAACCTTAAGAAAAAATTCCACAAAAAATGTTCATGTAAATGTACAATAAAAACTATTTTCTCACCGCAAATCATAAAATTGAGGGATTGATGTGCCGTGAAAATTTATCAAGTTTTCACTTCTTGGTTCGGTCGATAACTTTTTTGCACCTTCTCGCATACAAATACTCTCGTCTTCTCGGTGGCTGATATACGTCTCGTTTTCCGATTAATATTATTGTTCCTTGTTGGAACACACTTAAAAGCAAGGATTTTCAATGCTTATTTTCAAAGCAACTAAACGCAGCAGCAGTTTAAAGAAAGAAAGGAAGAAAGAAAGAAAGGCAAACGAAGAACCTAATAAACAAATAAAGAAAGAAATCCAGAAAGAAAAAAAATTCAAAACAAAGAAAAGAAAAAGAAAGAGAGAAAGAAGAATAAATAAAAGTAAATAAAAACCGGAGGAAGCAATCGAGAAAGCCAAAAAGAAAAAAGAAAAGAAATTTTCAAGCGGGAAAAAAAAAACATCGATGAAAGAAACATTGACAGAAAAGAAAAGATACATAAAAACAGAAAAGAACAAAGACTTTCCTTTTGTTTCATACAAAGTTGAGAATGTAGCTCTCTGTAATTTCGTGTTTGGCACAAAACTGTCCAAAATTGGTAGCAAAAACACTGACTAAAAGAAAAAAATATCGATAACATAATATTAATAAATGACTTAAAATAAAGCTAATTTGAAAGAAAAAAAATCCCCATGAAGTCTGCACTGAATCACAGACTTGCGTTTTTTTTTACCTCCTTGTTTTCTGTTAAGATCTCAGCGCCCAATAATTAAGAATATACCTTGCCTAAAAACTCATACGTTAAGTGATAATGAGAGTGTTCTATGTTTCTTATTAAGCGTCATATGAACACTGAGAAAAGCTGTTTTTATATTTGTTTTTACGAAAAGACAAAAACGAAACAAAAAAAAAAGGATAGATTGAAATATAATTAGAGAGATATATACTTGAACAAATTACGAGATAGTTTTGATTGATATATCAGAATGGTACATATTTAAATTCACAACAGGGCTGTTCAGTTTGAAATTGAAATAAACGGTGCTAGTTTGAGAACGGGCACTGGTATATCTAAACAAAATATTAAGATCGACATTTTCAAGGATGTAAAAATTACCAGGTAATATATATATATATATATATATATATATATATATATATATATATATATATATGTGTGTAGAGAGAGAGAGAGAGAGATAGAATGTGAGATAGACAGACAGACAAACAAACAGACGGAGATAATACTGGTAATTTTGAAATATTGTCTAACTTACTTTAGTATGTATGTATGAATGTATGAACGTATGTATAAACGATTATTTCTGTATTCTTAAATATAGAAAAAAAAAACTGAATCAAAATTTCTGACAAACTTTACATGATTACTCTGTGTCTGCATGCATGTATGTATGTATGGCTATATATATATATATATATATATATATATATATATATATATATATAGTCAGAGCTGAATATTTACATCAATGTTTCAATACCAAACTTCATATGTCTGTATGTATGAACGAATATATATACATATTTATAAATACTAGAATCATTAAATAAGTTTCTAGACTTTTTTCGTATGGGCACTTTTATTGATAGTACACACATGAAAATCAAGTCCCCATCGAAGGAATCTCCTCCGGCTGCAATGCAATTGTTGTACCGTTCCAACAACTTCATGAAGGCCCAATCGAAGTCATCTTGTATGAGTGTGTCAATGACCTTCGTCACAGCCTCTTTCATCTCCTCCATTGTCTCATAAGCACAGCTTCTGAGCGTAGGGAATAACCAAAAGTCACAGGGAGCAAGGTCTTTTTTTATTAGTTATTTAAAGCTAAAATATATTCATTTAAATATATATGATTGTAATCATTATTATATTTCGAATATCCCATTGCATTTTGTCTCTATAATTATTCATTTATACATATGATATAATTTAAAATATTATATAAGATATCAATTTTCCTTATCTTATACTGATAATTTAAACCAGTTTAATGATTCAAAGTATTTATGTCTAGTAGTAATAATGTTTAGAATGTTCGCCAATGGCCTGGGAAACTGGGGTTCCATCCCAAGTTGAGTCATACCAAAGACTTAAAAAAATGGTACTTGATTCTGCCTTGCTTAACCCTCAGCATTATCAGGTAAGGATCAAGGGTAAAGTGGAACAATCCAAGGAATGGAGTAGCGCCCTCCCCTACTATTGAAAAGGGGCCTTAGGGTCCCCCTCGACTACAGTCGCTAACTTTACTTACTATTAGTAATAATCTATAGACAGTTACATGGTTAAAAGTAGCAATTCCTATTCAACGATGAGTATTTGTTTGCACATAATCATGTTGCTTATTGTATCCCTATCTGTAGTCCAATCAAAGATTAATTTTCCCATTCAATAATAATATTTTTGTACCTCGTTATATGGTATCAAGTGCAGGAGCTGTACAACCACCTACCACCCATCACGAAAACTATCCAATTTAGACGAACCAGACTTGCTGGACGCTGCTGGGGAAGTAAGGACGATCTCATAAGTGGCATA
Organism: Sepioteuthis lessoniana; assembly: GCA_963585895.1. Taxonomy (NCBI): domain Eukaryota; kingdom Metazoa; phylum Mollusca; class Cephalopoda; order Myopsida; family Loliginidae; genus Sepioteuthis; species Sepioteuthis lessoniana. The sequence continues at coordinate 127,278,707 of OY757905.1, read as the reverse complement.
CTTCTGTGGACTCCTTCACATGGACGAGCAAAGACAGGACGACCAGCTAGAACCTATATACAACAGCTCTGTGCCAATACCGGATGTAGCCTTGAAGACCTACCTGTAGCGATGGATGAAAGAGGCGGGTGGCGGGAGGGCATCAGGGAGATTCGTACTGGTGGTGCGACATGATGATGATCCTTCCGATCTAACTGTAACTATTTAATCACTATCATATAGTTATATCTAACTCTTCCACTTCAATAATAATGATTTGTTTGCACACAATTATACAAGTTAAATTGTTCATCTGTGTACTCTTAGTATTCCTTTCTAAAATTATTCATTATATACAGTATGGACCCCCACATATGGCCGAGTAAAAGCTGTACGACCAGCTAGAACATACATACAGCAGCTATGTGAGGATACGATATGTAGCCCTGAAGACCTGCCAGAGAAGATGAACGATAGGTAAAAGTGGCGAGAGAGGGTCAGGGATATCCGTGCTAGCTGCATGACATGATGAATGATGATGATTGATTATATTTAACTATATCATTTGTTTATACGCAGTTATATCGTGTCAAGGAATTGCGTTTAATACTATTTACAATAATGCTGGCCTACGTCCTCAAAGTTAGCGAGTTCAAACTCCACTCCCGCTATCATGTAAATTATCGAACTAATTCGCGTGGGCAAGTTACCACACAGCTGTTGGTTAAACAGTTTCACTGATGTTATTTTACAAAGAGGATTTTGGCTCAAGATAACACGTGAAGGTTGATATGCCATAATAGGACCAAACCATGGTAATACTGTAAATACAACTATAGATTGTTTCAATATTTCTATTTCATATTATAATTCTTAAAGAATTGTATGCATTAAAATAATTACTCTTATGTGATAATACTTATTTATTAGCACACAGTTATATTGTGTCAAGCATTCCAATCTAATACTAATGATAAAACAGTTTCAAGTAATTATCCCTATATAATTATAATCATTTGATTACACACGAATATATGACTTCATATATTTCCAAACAATACTAATAATTCTTAAACATATCTATTTGATGTGTCGATGGGACCATAAGAAATACTAAAACTCCAAGACTGAGTTGACCTGGGAGTAATGTTTACAAAAGGTACACCCCGCTTTTCAGAACAACATAACTGGAGCCTAAACACCGAAAACAGTTTAATGTTATACTCGGGATTTTTTTTTCTTTTAATTTTCTTATTCTTCATGTTTCCTTTTTTTTTTAACAAAACACTTCATCTTTTGTTTGATAATTTTTTTTTCTAATTTTCTTCTACTTCTCCAACCCCAGCTTTATCTGTTTTTTTTTGGAGGGGGGGCTTTTTGTTTGTTTGTTTTTTTCTTTAGTTTATCGTTTTATACCTTTTCAAATAATTTTCTTTAGAGGGTCCCCTCTTCCGGTTCAATATTTGTTTACAATGTTCTACTTACATTATTTTCACGATCTTCAAAAAAATTCATCCCTACAGAGTAGTACATTTGTATGCTTGTAAAATGAGTAGCCGACAATAAAATGTTATTTTAGTTTAAGTTTGTAAAAGCAAGTCAGCAAACTGCATTCCAAAGGAAAACTCGCCACGCCACGCCACGCAACCCTACGCCACACTGTAGCACTTTTTGGCAATTACTGGCAATTACTTTTTGCATGTTTTTCTTCTTTTTTTAAAAACTTTTGAAGTTACTTCAATCTTTACTAGTCACTGCCCACGCGAGGCTCTACGTCTAAGCTAATCTTAGTAAATAAAGTAAATTCCAGTGATTCAGTTCCAGAAGCTCTATTTTAAGAACCCACGCATTCAGTGGGTTCTAGAATATACTGATTGCCTCCTATAAAGAGTGCTGCTTCATTGTCATTACTCCCAGGTCAGCTGTGACCCAAAGTGGTAGTCCATGTTAGTTTCCTATCTATGGGTCTAATAGCTCTGTTTAAAAAGTATTCGAATTGTATAGTAATATTTCATGCTATATAACTCTTAATCATTAATATTAAGAGTTACTTGAAACATTATTTGTCATGCCCTTCTACGAGGCAATACTTGACGCAAGGTCATTTTATAGTGTTGGAGATCGCATACAAGTCGAGACTCGTGCATTGCTGAACAATGATGGTCAGAGGATCACTAGGTGCAATGTTAAGTATACTTGCCTTGGCAAGATCTCCCGGCACGTATGCCAGGTGACCTTGCTGGTCATAGCTTCACTCGACCCGAAAGTCTACTAGTATGCTTAATTCTGGCCCATCACCCACCCGAAGGCGGCCTGGCTGGAGCCGGGGGTGTGGCATTCGGCCGGAAGCGGTATTTGTCTCTGGACAGGATTTGACACAAGCTCATTTTTATAGTGGGAGTTTTAGGGAGTGGGGGAGGTCGGGCAAGAGTCTCGGCTCGTGCCCTACTGGACTTATGCTGGACATCAGTTCACTTCGCACAGTATTAACCTTATGAGCTTGCTCGACTTAAATGTGTGCCCGTTCATATCTTAAACTAGACCAGGGTGGTCCAGTTCTATGCTTTGCTTGTTATTTATCGTTGGTCCTCCCGAAGTTAGCCCAGCCTGAGCTGAGAGCCATTTGGCCAAAAGCGATGACAAAGATTTACTTGAAGCTAAAGACGTTTATTAAAGATTACAATTAGTCGCTTGAAACAATATGAATGAGTGCAAACAAATAAATATTATTATGTAGAAATAAAAAAACACATCTTTATAAGTAATACATAGTAGTAATACATGACCTATTCAATTGTTTTCTAATTATTTCAATTCGATTGGATTGAAATATTTGATATATAAGTAAAGTTGGCGACCATAGTTGAGGGCTACCAGAAGGCTCCCTTTTCAATAGCTACTACCCCGAGGTGTAGGTAAGGGCGCTACTCCTTTTCCTGGGTTGATCCACTTTACCCTCGATACGTACCTTATATTGTGAAGTGTTAAGCAAGGAGGTATAAAGTACGATTTTTAAAGTCTTTGGTATGACGCGACCTGGGATTGAACCCAGGTCTCCCAGACCATTGGCGAACACTCTACCCACTAGGCCAAGCTGTATGCACAAAACGCTTAATCAACAACAACTAAAAATTCGTATATATAAATGTAAAATGAAAACAATCTGAAAACATCTAGGCATTCAATAACCCAAGACGTTATGATGTACCGTTAAAATCAATCAATCAATCTTTCATGAAGAGACTTAATGTCTAAGCACCATTGTTGGCTTTCCTAGTATAGCGTATGCATAGGTATGGGTACAACGCAGGGACAGGTATGCTACACAAACGCTCGGTTAAATGCCAAAGACCATGAAAGCTGACAAAGCAAAACAACACAAACACTGCAGTATTTTTTAAGGGTTTTCAAATCCAAACAGCTGTATTTATAATTGGCTCGCAACTATGAGTTGTTCGATAAGGGAGAGAAAGATTGGTTAATCTTTTCAATTAAAGGTTTGCGGCTTTTTCCCTTTTTGCCGGCCGCTCGCATTCTCTAGTTCAAGTCCGAGTTATCCCCTAACGGCCACCTGCGATGTCTGGGAGGAAAAACCGATCCGTTTCTACTGCTTCTACATTTGCACGGATATTTTGGAACTCCCGGTTTTTTTATCTAGTCATTTTTAATTACTGTAGTCATTCACCTGTGACTAGCTGACCTACAACAAGTGCTTTGTCCTGACTCACTCAGGGACCAGTTGGTTGCCTATAGAACCTCTATATGCTACAACCATCTTTTTTTTTTCGCTTTTTTTTTCTTCTTTCTCCTTCCGCAGAAATTAGCTTCCCATTCTTTTTCCGAATTTTGATTATCTATGAACCATTCAATTAGGTTACACCAATGCAACCTCCAAAAACTCTAAAACTTCGCACCAAGAAAGCATCACTTTATTGCGCCCAAGAAATGACTGGAAAATACCTCCGGAGGCTAATATGCAAAATAATAGTCGAAGGGACTGTTGAGCCGTAAAATGCCGGAGCTGATAATTTTCTGTAAACGCTTCTTTTTCTTGTGATATTTATTAATATACTCAGCTTTGTTTTTATTTATACCTTTTTTCTTCTATCTGTTTTGTAGAAGAGATTTTCTCCTTGTTTTTTACCTAACAGATTATTATGCTTTGGTCAATAAACTCAGCGTCACTTTTAAAAAAAAAATTTTTTTTTGTTTTTTTCTAATTCGTCTGCACAATATTTTAGTTTTCATTCTCTTCCCAGATATTTGTTTCCAAGTGCGAATCAAACGAGCAATTTTGAATCATGATAGCTGAGGAAGTAAATCAAAATGATAAAAGAAAAAAAAAATTCTTATAAATATCTAATGATTATACGTACCAATAACCCATAACACAAATTGATATATGAGTGCAGATGTATGCCAGTGCTAGTGTTAGTGAATTCGTGTGAGTTTGAGAAACTCTGTAAGAGAGAGACAGAGACAGAGAGAGAGAGAGAGAGAGAGAATGAGAGAGAGATTGATAGCAATAAATGTATAATCCTGTGTATCTATAAATTTCCTTACTGTTTCTCTATATCCCTTCCCTCATCTCTCTCTCTTTCTCTCTCCCTCTCTCTCTCTCTCTCACCCACCCACTCGCTCTCTCACCGTATGTATAAATTTTGCCAGGATTTACCATTCTCCTACTGATAGTGATCATTTCTCTCTTTCTCTCTCTCTCTTTCTCTCCCTATAAAGACACACACACACACACACACACACACACATATATATATATATATATATATATATATATATGTGTGTGTGTATGTGTGTGTGTGTCTGTGTGTCTGTGTGCGCGCGCGCGCATATATACGTTGCGAGAACCATTATCCGAGTCTATGTTGCTAATTTCTATATTTTCAACACTTTTTCTCTCTCACACTCTCCCTCTCTCTCTCTCTCTCTCTCTCTCTCTCTCTCTCTCTCTCGCTCGCTCGCTCTCGCTTTCTCTATCTCTCTCTTTTTCTTTTCTCTCTCTCTCTCTTTCTCTCTCCCTCTTTCTCTCTCTCTATTTATATATATATATATATATATACTCTCCCTGTCTCTTGGAATCTATCTATCTATCTGTTCTTCAAATTGTATTGATCTGCTTTATCAGAATATCTAGTAATAGATAGAATATATATATCTTTGTTCTCAGAGGATTCAACGTGATGTCAAAAACTTTCTAGTCTCTTGATCAGAAGTTACTTCTTGCTGAAAGACGCAGATCTCCTTGCTCACACCAAAGAAGATATGCCAACAGTAATCAATCTCTTTTCTAGAGTATGAATTACTTTTGGGGTTTACTATCAGTCCGAAAAAGAAAAAAGTCATCTTCATACCACCTCCAGGCTTATGTTCAGTGTAAAAGGTTTTTGTTATTTTGTATACCTTGGCAGCTCTTTTTCTCTATAGAAAAATCCCATAATTTTGAAAAAAATGCAAGGTTAAAAAATTCCAGTAAGGTTTTCGAAAAACTCAAAATACACGTATGGTTTGACTGAAGTATTGCCTCAAAACCAATGTCTATGAAGTGTGTTTTTTCTGTCTTTTTCTACGCTTCTGAGACTTGGATTACTTATTACTGTTATATCAAAATGATGGAAAGAATCCATCAAGGTTTTCTCATGAAGATCCTAAACATCAAATGGCATTCCCTGTCATTAGACATCATTGTTCTCCAGCGAGCCAATTCATCCATTCCACTGAGGTACAACTCATGTGCAGTCAGATATGTTCGGCTGGGCATTTAGCAAGGATCGTGGATGTTTGTGTAGTCAAGCAGGTATTCTATGGAGAGTTGCAACATGGTAGATGTCCAAGTCATAAACCTTAAAATGTTTTTTTTAGGATGCCGTCAAAAATAACGTCAGACCGCTCAATATGTTTCAGAAGGAGATGAATATAAATCAAGCTAATTGGAAAAAACAGTCTTCAACATCTTTACAGCTGTTGAAGACAGTGAAATCGAAGATTTGAACCTTAGATACGCTCTTCGGAAGCAGAAATCAATCTCTGTTCTTGACAATTTACAATCTGAAATTCTTACTTTATTTATCGCTTATCCAAAGCATGATTTGTTAATTATATGACATCTCATGACGGCGAATAAGTAAAGTCTCGTTTAACAAAAATCTATCTGCAGCAATCTACGAGTAACTCATGACAATGCTGTGATAAAGTATGTGGGTCTGCAGCATGTTCGAAAAGACATGTGAGGGTGCAGGAAAGTAATGTCTACGAAAGAAAAAAAATTAATTCTCAAACATGCAGCAGGCCTTAGAATTATATATTTGTCTTCAGAAGTCACACGAATTTTCAGCAAATCAAAGGAGGGCCTTTTTTTGCTGAGAAGTTTTTATCAATATATATATATATATATATATATATATATATATATATGTGTGTGTGTGTGTGTATGTGTGTGTGTGTGTGTGTGTGTGTGTGTGTACGAAGGTCAGCTAAAAAAGTTGTTATAGATCAATTAAGATATTCTCGTAGAATGTGACCAGATAAATTATATTTTTCAACATAGTCCCCATTGGGATCCAAACAAATTTTTTCATAGGTTTTGCAGTGCTCAGATATGACGTCATCATATGAAATTTTCAGCGCTGAAACTTTTCAGTGATGAAACTTTTCTGCGTCTAAACTTTTCTGCTCACCCTCGTATATATATATATATATATGTGTGTGTGTGTGTGTGTGTGTGTGTGTGTGTGTGTGTGTGTGTGTGTGAGGGACCTACCAAGAGCGAGGGATGATAGGGACCGAGAGTGAGAAAGAGTCATGAAACTCCATAGTCAGAATGACTTAATGATGATATATATATATATATATATATATATATATATATATATATATATATATATATATATATATATATATATATATATATATATATATAAAGCATTTTGATGTAAAAACCTATATGTTTATGTGTGTTAATCTTTGTGTCATGTGTATATATGTGCATATGTATGTATATATGTTTCATTATATATATATATATATATATATATTCACACACTCATACACAAAGATTTATCAGAATATGTTTAGAAAGATATTTGAAGAGAGTGAGAGAGAGAGTGGGGACGACACACCTCATCTTATTCAAGATTAACTTATCGAAATTGACAGTATTTTTAATGAAGGCACTGTATGCGAAGTCATTTGCCATTTACAACCGTGATCAAAGTAGTCACCTATCATCGTCGCTAAGAGTAAGTGATGGCTGTACAGTAAACCCCGCGGCCAATATATCACGATTCACACAAGTAATATACGATACGGAAGGCAATAAAGATGCCAACTGATTTGGTCGCGCCATAATGGGCATAATAAATGTTTCCGTAATAGAAGGTAGCAAATATGATTTAATCGACGGAAACCTTTACTGACAATCGCGGTGGGTGTGGACATATTCTTGTACTTCTTACGGTTGATATGATTATTATGATTATGGCCCAATAAAGATTCTACATCTAAAACCAAAAGGGAATGTATGTGCAAAAGTATTTAAAGTAATTATTGTTGACTTTGGTTTCATGAAAGAGAATTTGAGAATTATTTGTATCAGCAAAGTCTTTGTCTTATAGAACACTGCTGTCAATGTATCAAGTAGGAGTAGAGATTATTTTCAGACTTTAATACGTAATAATTATTTTGCAAGATTTATTTTAGGTAAGAAGGAAAGTTGACATAAAAAATTGTGAGATCAAGAAACAAGAAAAACGAGAAATAAGCAATTCTTAAAAAATGAAAGATTATTTATAGATTTTAATTCGCAACCATTATTTTGCAAGATTTATTTCTGGTAAGAAAAAAATCTGACTTCAAAAATTGTGAGATCAAGCAACAAGAAAAACGAAAGGTAAGCAATTCTTGAAAATGAAAGATAAAAAGCCAAAGAACAAGCAAAAAAAAAAAAAACATTTCGAAATCTGGTTTGGTCATGAAGGTACTAAATTAACAGACACAACCCATATCTCTCCAGGTTAGCTTAGACTTCAGTTTTCCTTCTAGACTGGTTGCCATACTAAGGTTAAAGAGCCAAGTTTGTCCTGCTATTTAACGAAAGCTGCAAGGAGATTTTTTATATTCATACGTTTTCAAAGGGCTATTTGCGCTAGGTAACATGCAAATAACTTTGTTCATGATTTGAACATGGGTTGTTAAAATCAATTCTTATAAGTATAACTGTTATACTAAATCGACAAATTTGAGACATGTGTTCTTTTTCTTTTGACGTTCTTCTCGTATCATCTGACGATTTTAAAAGCCTACAAGAATGAGCCAAGGAAGAAAGAAAGAAAGACAGAGATGGGGGGAGGGATGAAAGAGCTAGGAAATCAGAGTGTGTATCTGTCTATCTGTGTTAGCGTTTCTGAATGTGCAAGTATGTGTTTGTTATATATATATATATATATATATATATATATATATATATATATTGTCATCAAGAGACAGACTGTTTCGTAGTATGACAACTCATCAGTGTGGCTAGATAATGTATATATATATATATATATATATATATACGCGTTTCTATATATATATATATAGAGAGAGAGACAGACGAAGATGCACAAAGGGAACTGTGTGTAAACGTGCATTATATATATATATATATATATATATATATATATATATATATATATATATATATATTGTTTAAAAACAAGAAACTTTAGATATAGTATTCCCATTCCATAATAATTTTTTTCGATTATTTTACGCTCGGTAGATGGAATTTAAATGAAGTTTGGTTACATATGCATGTGTATTGATGACTGGATAGAAACTAGGACTCGTTAATGAATGCTCTAAAAGAAAAGATATTTGCTCACAGTTTATCCCTATATTTCACTCTATTATATTGGATCAAAGGGGTTGATAATTATGACTGAATTATGTAATTTGACATAGAAAAAGAGTGTGCTCAAATCAACTAAAGAGAATATATTTACTAAATGATCGCATTATATATATATATATATATATATATATATATATATATATATATATATATATATATATATATATGTGTGTGTGTGTGCATGAATATAGATATATATATATATATATGTGTGTGTGTGTGTGTGTGTGTGTGATGCAATCAATTATTCTTAAGCATATTCCAATATATTGAATTATTTAGCATATTTTGAATACTATTCTTTATACATTTTTTTGGCGTCTTTAATCGTCCTTTATTGTTTTTTTTTTCCTATCAATATTTGTGGTTTTCCCCGCATTTTTCGGTTTATCTTACGGCTTTTCTGCTTCTCTCAAAGTTTTTTTCTTTCTTTCTTTCTTTCTTCTATCATATATTTTCGTTCTTTCTTCTGTTTTTTTATCATATAATTTCTTTCTTTTTTTTTCTTTCTTCGTTAGATTATTTTAGCAATACATCCTTGAATTTTGTTCATTTTTTTCCTTTTGAAACTTCTTTCTTTCTTTCTTTCTTTCTTTCTTTTTTTCTTTCTTTCGTCTGAGTTCTATCATATATTTCCTTTCTGTCTTCTGCTTTCTTTCTTTCTTTCTTTCTTTCTTTCTTTCTTTCTTTCGTCTGAGTTCTATCGTATATTTCCTTTCTGTCTTCTGCTTCTTTCTTTCTTTCTTTCTTTCTTTCTTTCTTTCTTTCGTCTGAGTTCTATCATATATTTCCTTTCTGTCTTCTGCTTTCTATCACCGATTTCTTTCTTTCTTTCTTTCTTTCTTTCTTTCTTTCTTTCTTTCTTTCTTTGTCAGATTTCTTTTGTTTGATTTTTTTCGTCCGATTTCTATCATGTATTTCATTTGTTTGTTTGTTATTTTGTTCGTTTGTTTGTTTCTTTCTTTCTTCATTATAATATCTTTGCAATATATTCTTCAATTTTGTTTTTTTTCCTTTTCAAACTTCTTTCTTTCTTTCTTTCTTTCTTTCTTTATTTATTTCTTTCTTTCTATTTTGCAGCCTATCATAACTATTTACTTTTTCTTTCTTCCTTTCTTTCTTTCTTTCTTTCGACCAAACTTATATTCATACTACGAACGCAACAAGATTTGATTACTTCATAAGGCTCGAACGTGCTTCAATATAAACATTTTACTCACCAATAAGGAGCTAATATACATTCTCGCCATCATTTCTTACCTTTTTTTTTTCCTTTAGTGTTTTCTTTCTTCTTTTTTTTTTTCAAATTCTTTCTTTTTATTTTTTTGTTTTTTTATTTTTTTATTTCTTTGTTAAACTTCACATAATTCGAACTTCTTGACACCATTTTAATCAAATGCGATATTTCTGGATCATTTGACCAGTCTGATCTGTAAAAAAAAAAAATTCTTTTAGAACGGCGTTTCTTAGAAGTTGCCTGAGATTTATAATTGAGCGGGAAAAAGTCAACAACCTGAACGTTAAACGATATACATTTAATTGTTCCTTGATATTTTGCTCTCTATTTCCATTACATCATTTTTTTTTCATTCTAAGCGGAAAAATAATGTTCCAATGTTCGTTCAGTGACAGCAAATAAAGTTGAAAAATGATTCCACATCCCATATTTAAAAACAACAACAAAAACGCCCCCCTCCACAAAGAAAAACAAAAAAAAGATAGCAAGTTATTTTTTTATCCTTTTTAAAAATAATTTCTCTTTTGTAATCGGATAAAACGGTTTGTATAAAAAGCAAAGTGTTCTTTTCCCATACAACTCCATTTATTGCGTATACGAAGTGTAGCAGAGGCCAAGCAAAAAAAGAAAAAATACACAAAATTATTCTATTTTTATGGGTGTTCAGGTTCAATAGAAAAGAAAGCCTTTTAAAAGTAACATCTTAATCAAAATGATGCCAATGGTTTCCATCGTTATTTAACTCAGTTGCAATTTGCTTTGTCCTCATGTGCCTCTATAGTTGGCCATTGGTATGTAAACAACAATGTTCTTAATGAATCTACCAGAGGGCATGAGAGAGGTTCATGACTTTAATTTGATTAACCATGAAATATAAAAAGCGTATTTACATTTAAAACGCAGCTCCTCCGTAATGGAAGCAACAAAATGTCATCACTATCCTTACCATTACGAAGACTAACATTTTTCTTTATGAGTTTCTGTGGTGCAGTAGCGAAAGTGTTGGACTGCAACAACGTAGAAAGTATATTCCAGATGTGCTTATTATATTCACTTACAAACTAAGAGTCTTGAGGAATTTATAAACCCCTTTATACCCCCAAATGGGGTTAAATAATACCACTATTACTCTTTTATGATGCTGGCTTTTGTAAAAAATAACCCACGAAGTATGATATGCAATTAATAATATGGAACAAAACAAACCTAACATTATTATCAGTCCCCTGCAGGGCTCACACCGTCCCACTTTCGACGAGTTATAGGTAGAAATAAATCTTACCTTACCATGCTGGCCTATAAAGTGTTGGCTGGGAGTTTGGATTCAGTTTAGCCTTTGTCTTAGAAACATCGGCAAACCCAATTCAACTGAAGCGATTCTTTTATTCTATTTTTTCTATTACTGAAGCTAAAGATAAAAGCGTTAGAGAAAAGAGAAATTCACACACCTTGAGTAGAATTTGAACTTCACCTTCAAATTGATATATATATATATATATATATATATATATATATATATATATATATATATATATTGCAATGGTGAGTATACCTATATATATATATATATATATATATAGAGAGAGAGAGAGAGAGAAAGAAAGACAGTGAGAAGATCATGTGTGTGTGTGTGTGTGTGTGTGTATGTGATGCAACCAATTATTTTTAGGCCTATTTCTAATGTATCCATTTTTTAAACATATTTTAAATCGTCTTCTATGTACATTTTATTTAAAAAGCAAGGCACCCATTGTTTATCCAATAAAAGATGTTCCATGCAAAATTTAAAATCTCATTTTTTTTTTGGTTGAATGCACTATTTATTTCAAGTGTATTAAACTCCATTTCTAGGAAACTTAGCGTAGTTTTTGAATTTGTAATAAATATCTGGGATTGTTTTCATTGGGAATCCTTTTGAAATGAGGCTTCTTAATCTGAGAATTTTTTTTTATTGCGGACTTTTTGTCTTCATCTTAGTAGGGTTTTTTTTGTTGTTTTTCTCACTACGTTTCGACCAAATTTCCCCTCTGACCTTCTTTAGGTAATTAACCGCCACCTCGGATAGGAATGCTGAGTCTTGTAACTGTATCCCTAGTAATTACTGCCTTCCATAGTTTTTGACCAAGTAAACCTCTGGCCAGCTTGGGTAGGAATTGAAACCGCTATCTTCTGACAATGCTCACCACGGGCCCCGAAGGGGGATCAGGGTTGGGTTTTTTTGTCTTATAAATCCAATTATTTGTTCTCCTTATCTGGTCTTCCATAGTCGGCTCCGTACCGAATTTGTAATTGTCTTTATTGGGAATCCTTTTGAGATGAGGTTTCTTAATCTGAGAATTTTTTTTTTCATTGCGCACTTTTTGCGCCAAGGGTTTACTTGGTCAATAACGTGATGCGATAGACTACAACTATGGAAGGCTGTAATTACTTGGGATACTGTTACAAGATTCAGCATTCCTATCCGAGGTCGTGGTTAATCACCTGAAAAAGGCCAGAGGTTAAATTTGGCCAAAACGTAGTAAGAAAAACAACAAAAAACTACTAAGATGGGGACAAAAATTCCGCAATAAAAAAAAAAATTAATTCTCAAATATCTGAGATTGATGTAGACATTCGCCTTTCAAAATAATTTTCAATAATCTCTTTCCCCAAGAGCAAAAGATGAGTTTTATGAACATTATATTATTGTCTAATATATCTATTGAGATTGGGTAACAATATCCTTTAAAGGTGCATAAATGTAATCAGAGTACCAAATTCAAACTTCCTCTTAGGCAGTTCATGTTCTTTTCACTCTAAGAATTTAGGGATAGGCATGAAACTACTCCTTCCAGCTATTGGTGAAATGCTCAGTGGTTGAAACTTTTGGGCTTCTTTTGAGGAGAGATTAGATCATTGGTATTTTCTTGTTATTGGACAAATATTACCAGGAAGAATCTGTTGCATTTTGCTAACAGAAACGACTGGCAGTTATACTATCCGTGTAAACCTGATTATTTTTTTCATTTTGTAAAACTCTGAAGCTCCAATATTTTATTGGAATTCTTTACAAGAGTCTAATATAATAACTAAATTCAAAAGGGAAAAATTTAAAAGAAAAACTATACAAGAGTGATTTCTCGAAAACTGCGTGGATTATAATCTTCTCTTTTATCAATCAAGATTCAGGATTTCGTTATGTTATAGAAAGTACATCAGCCTATTCTACCACATTAGCAAATGGTATTTTAATTGAGCGTTTATACAAAGTTGACTTTTTTGATTGCTCCACCAAGATTAAAGAACACAGTATGTCAACTATTTACTTCAAAATGGTCGAAGTAAATAATTCAAGCCATTTTCATGTCATTAACGGGAAGTAAGCTAAAAATAGCTTACGTTGGAATTTGAACTCTATTCGACAGTTCTATTATCTCCTCAAAAAGAGATTATACAACCTCACATCCTAGTATCATGACAGTCTTCTTGAATATAACCAAATTATGCTGTTGTTTTTTTTAAACAAACAGATATCTTGATATTTATTCAGATAAACACCGATGAGAATATGCATTGCTTTCAAAATTATTTAGTGCCATTATTCTTCAAATTCTCGGTTAAACGACAAGACATGGCACCGCAAAGATTTTTCTTAGATATAAGTTCATCATTATTGAATATCAGAATCATATTCACAATATTTTATTAGCGCTACAGTTCTAACTTTAATCTAATAGGATTTTCCATTCATGAGAACTTTCATGGAATTTATAGGATCATTATAGAATCCTTTATTCAGAGGATATTTTATACTCTTTATAGCATATCTCATTTATAGGATCTTTCATCAATTTTATAGGGACTATACTGGATATTTCATATATAGGATTGTTTATAGATTTTATCAGATATTTCAATATAGAATCTTTCATAATCTTTATAGGATCTTTACTTATAGGAACTTCCATAAACTTTATAGTATCTTTATAAGATATTTTATTTATGAGCCCTTTTATGGATTTTATTGGAACTTTCATTTATAGGACTTTTCATCGATTTTATAGCATTTTTCATTCATAGGATCTTTCATACTCTTTGTAGAATCTTTACTTATATGATCTTTGATAGACCTTATATGATCTTTTATAGACTTTAGAGGATCATTTTTTTATTGTATTATTAGGAATTTTTCATGTATAGGATCTTTCAAACTCTTCGTAGGATCTCTCATTATAGGATTTTTCATAGACTCTATAGGAACTATATAAGATCGTTCATGTATTGGAATTTTTATTTATAAGACTTTCATGTATTGCATCCTATCTTTATAGAATCTTTTATATATTGGATATTTTATTGACATTATAGCATCTTTTATTTGTAACATCTTTCATAGGCTCAATAGGATTTGACAGAATCCTTTATTTATAGGATATTTTATAGACTTTAGATTAACTTTCATTGATAGGAACTTCCATAGATTTTATATAAACTATATTAGATATTTAATTCAAAGGATCTTTTATAGACTAGAGGATCTTTCATCATGGAATTTTTCATAGACTTTATTTGATATGTTCCTTTATACGACCTTCCATACTTTTCATCGAAGATTTTGTTGATTTTAGAGGAACTGTATAGGATAAATCATTTAAAGGATCTTTTATTTATGGGATCTTTTATAAACTTTATAGGAACTTTTATTTATACGAATATTACTAATTTATGTAGGATCATTTATAATAGGATCTTTCGTAGGCTTTGTAGGAACTATGTAGCATATTTCATTTATAGGATCTTCCATTTATAGGATATTCAATATAGGATATTTCATGGATTTTATTGGAACTATATAGATTATTTCATTTATATGAACTTTTATTTATAAGATCTTTCATTCATAGGATCATTTATATTTTTAAAGGAAAGTACATTTATAATATATTTCATTGATTTCATCGGACTTTTTATTATAGGATGTTTCATCAACTTTATAGGAACTATATAGGAACTTTCATTTATAGGAACATTCATAGATTTTATAGGATCTTTATGAAATCTTTTATTTATAGGATATTTTATATACCTATATAGGATCTTTAATTTATATGATCTTTCATAGACTTTATATCAACTATATTGGCTATTTTATTTATAGGATTTTTATTGAAAATTCCTATGACTTTATCGGATATTTTCATTTATAGGATATTTCATACTCATTATAAGATATTTCATTTATATGATCTTTTATAGACTTGATAGGATGTTTTCATTTATTGGACCTTTTATACTCTTTATAGGATTGCTTCTCTGCAGAGGTGTAAAACCCCCAAACGAGTTTTCTGGATATGACACTAAACAATCTAATGGTGAGGTTCCTGTAATGCTGGAGCTTTGGGGAATGCGGAGTACCCCTTCATTGCCATCGCTCGCAGGTCGACTTTGGCTTGGAGTGGTAGCACCAGAGAGGGTCTTATCTATGGGTCAAATTAAACTAAATTGCGTACTTATGCAAAACTGAATTGCTTGATATAGAATTGTTTTGACATTTAACTTTGTGTAAATAGAAACTATACATATAATAAACTGAATTGTTTGAAATAGAACAGTTTATTAGAAGAAAAAGGTATTTGGCATTAAATAACCTGCAAATGTTGATATGTCATAAAACCCAAACAAACAAACAAACATCTTTATAGGATCTTTCTTTTTTGTATCTTTCATAGTAATTATAGGAACTAAATTGTATATTTCCTTAATAAGATCTCTCATAGACTTTTTTTATATATAGGATCTTTCATACTCTTTACAGGATATTTCATTGATTAGATCTTCATAGACTTTATAGGACCTTTGATTCATAATATATTTCATAGACTTCATGATCTTATCATATCAAGATCGAAGATATTCAGAATACTAGGGAATCTAACCTGTTCAGAGAATACCAATCAGTCAAGGAATTCCTCAAAGCTTAGTGGCTATAGTACCGAATTGTGACATCGTCGTCAAAGATTTTGAATGAGCTATTACATCCATTTTCGTACTAATACCCTTGTAAACGTATGAACCCGCTTATCCCTCAGCAATGTGTTAAGTAATATCTCTACTAATGTTCTACAAGGATGGTTTCGACATTAAGTAACCCACGAAAGTTGATGTAAAAAATCAAGGCAAACAACTTCCGAGACGTGAACATGATATTGTCTTGGTCCATAAGATGACGACGTACGAGGCACATAGGATATGTTTCCAGACTTTTTTCGTATGGGCAGTTAACATTGTCGTAGACACTTGAAAAGTCAGTATCTTATTGCTATACATCATATGAGATGATTGATCAATTTTTATGATTTCAGGTTCAAATATACAGCTACAGCAGGAATTGGAATACACCCTACTAAAGCCTGATTGTCACAGCTGGTGAATTTCAAAAAGTAATCTTACACTTTAGAAGAACGATATGCAATAAAATTCTGTTTTAAACTTGGAAAAAATGCCACAGAAACGTATGGAATGCTTCAGACTGCTTTTCGACCATCTTGCATGAATCAAGCATCAGTTTTAAAGTGGAATAAGAGATTCAAGGAAGGCAGGGTGTCTGTCAGGGATGATGAGAGGTGTGGGAGGAGTAAGGATGTCAATACCCCAGAGCTGACTAACCAAAGGGTTAGGGTTAGGGTTATTATGTTGGTGTTTTATGGTAGTTCAGGAAGATATTCCGTCGGAAGAGGCCAGCACGCTTTAAATCGGGTCAGTGGCATTTCCAACAGGACAATGCACCAGTCCACAACTCCATCCTTGTCATAGACTATTTGACCAAGATGGTCATCAAGACAGTTCCTCACCGTCCCAATAGTCTAGACCTCACTCCCTGTGACTTTTGGTTATTCTCTAAGCTCAGAGGCTGTCGTTATGAGACAATTGAGGAGATGAAAGAGGCTGTGACGAAGGTCATTGACACGCTCACACAAGAGGAGGTCCATGGGACCTTCCAGAAGTTGTTGGAACGGTATAACAAGTGCATTGCAGCCGGAGAAGATTACTCCGATGGGGGCTAGAGTTTCAGGAGTGTACTATCAATAAAAGTGCCCATACGAAAAAAGTCTGGAAACTTATCGTATGCACCTCGTACTTCTATAAAAATGAAGCGCCAAACATTGCAAATTTCAATGTTCCGCTTTACCAAATATGTCTAAACTTCATCCGCCAGCCTCATAGGAGATCATAGACATATACTCTAATTATGAAGTATATCGGTACCTAGGTGGCTATCGATATCTTCGTATCGATATTTCATAAAGCTCTGAATGAGATATATAAGGTGCACAAATTCAGTTGTGAGTTTATAGTGAATGAATGCAGATTTCACCCGCGAAAACCCATCGTTTCTTTTAGCATTCTGCTCTCAGTGATATTGCAAGTAGGCTGGACATAGGTGACTTTATCTCGCATCTGTAGCCAATGATATTTGATCAAGCGGACAACAAGAGACGGAATGTCGTAACTTATTTTCGTTCTGAAGTGGCAACGCGATGCTACTTGTAGCGATACCTTCGCCGGTATAACTTCATCCAGGCATCATCCCCAGACACCACTGTAAACATCCATGAAAATCCCTCATGACATTTGAAGTTGTTTTGAATTTAGGATTTTCTTTCTCCGAGATCAGTGAACATACGAATACAAATAGTTTATTTTATCCTACAACTTAACCATAGCCGAAGGGAAAATATACGTTCATGGCTTTAGTGATGACATTTGCAATAAATGAAATTCAAACAGCTTCACCTGGAATTGAAACTTGGAATACCAAATCCATTCACTACCTCGATGACGATTAGGCCACCGCAACTAAAAAGAAATTACGTATGCTGTTATTCAAGGAAATTTACTTAGCCTGTCACTGCGATCTCAGTCCGCCAATTGTTCTTTGAATTCATCAGTGGTATCATTGCTTGACCACGGTGAACTAACAGAAACATATCTTTTGAAAAACAAGTATACTTACCGACACAGTAATATTTTTAGGATATTAAATCAGTAATTCCAGTTTAAATCAAGACGGTTTGCGTTTTCCAACCAGCCATACGTAAATAGCAGGACAGACGAGGTTATGTAACTGTGGAGAAAGAAAATTCGGAATTTTCTTTTTTTAATAAAAGTAAGGTTTTTTGATTATTTTATTTTATTCATTTATTTATTTATTTATTTATTTTTTGTTATGTAAATTCTAAGCTAGGTGGGTTTTTGGTGAATATAAGACGGCGTTTTCTCCTTGAGCATTGGTTGGAATTAGGCTTCCTGATGATCCGATAAGGTGAAACTTTAGTAGAAGATTTCCGACTCGCGATTTAAGTTAATTTTATAATTGGTTCCACTCGTGTAGAGCACTCTTGTAATTGTAGCATTGCAGGATTCGCGGAAGGTTTTAGTTTTCTTTTGACCAACTGACTGCGTATCCCTTCATTTTTTTTCAAGGGGTCAGACGAGGTTTGCCTTTTCTTTCTTTTTGACCTATAACATTTTTTCTTTTTCCCCCGGGCAGTGATTCAAGATACTTGTTTTCTTGTTTCTGGCGGGGGGGGTCTTTTTTTTTTTCTGGTACCGTGAATGCTGGTAGATATTAGATTAGTAAATATATATATATATATATATATATATATATATATATATATATATATATATATATTGTGTCTGTTCGAATTTAAACAAACAAAATGGTGTAATGCTGAAGACAATAAACGTTTAGAACAGCTTACCGGAAAGATAAAAAAAAAAAATATTGCATGAATTAAAGTTTATCGGAAACAAGTTCAACCAGGACTCGAACGTGAGTCACCGATTAAATTTACACTAAGCTGACCTCTATTATATATTGGATGTAGATAACCTGATTTCCAACGATTTTTTCATCCACAATGAAATTGAAAATATAGTTAATATAAACCAATAAAATTCCTTGACATGATTTAGATAATTTAGGTTTTACAATAGAAATGGCATTTCACAATTCGGAACAGGTTTTGAAGACTTTCTCAATGGCTTAATGTCACAATGCTTGATTATAATGGCATGTCAGATTGTTTAGGGTCATTTTATGTCTAGATGTTAGTGAATCATACGCATTGTACGTTTATATTTACATTCCTGTGCTGTTGTTTATAATAAATAGAAAATACTGAAGGCTAAAACCAATAATATTGCTGTACATAATAAAGATAATTTGGGTTTTGAAAGAAATGTTTCGATATTCCATGTTTTGGGACCAGATCGCATTGTTGTAGATTAAGTAGTAAGATTTAATCTGTCGACGTTCATGCTGAAAAAGTGAAAGTCATCGAAAGTAAATATGAATACTTATTAACTATAAG
The DNA here is from genome assembly GCA_963585895.1 of Sepioteuthis lessoniana. Lineage (NCBI taxonomy): Eukaryota > Metazoa > Mollusca > Cephalopoda > Myopsida > Loliginidae > Sepioteuthis > Sepioteuthis lessoniana. Next base: position 127,259,227 of record OY757905.1, on the reverse strand, counting down.
ACTGTGCTGAAGAGCATTTTTTTTTTAAACGTATCACATGTAAAATGACTTTGAATATAGAATCGAATCAGCCCTAAAAAGCCCATGAACACTAATTAACTATAAGACTGTGCTGAAGAGCATGGTTTTTTTTTAAAACGTATCACATGTAAAATGACTTTGAATATAGAAGCGAATCAGCCCTAACAAGCCCATTTTTTAATTTATAAAAAATGCTTGATCATAGAATAATATAAATCACAACAATTTGTTCGATCCGTGTTGGAGGTAGAATTTTCTGCCGAAAAATCATTGCCTCTTCCAAACTTTTTGGTTGGCCAGTCATTTTCTTATTGTTGAATCCAATTTACATTTTGTGACTTCCAATTTTAGCCAAATAGCAGTCATCGCAGTAATCAATAAAAAGTTAAACGTCTGACGGACAAGATAAATGCGGTGGCATAAATCATGAATACACTCAGAACATAGTGGCTGATCTGAAATCAATCAGTTGAACAAATCGATAATAACGCTATAAAACGAACGGACAGCTGACGCTTATTACAAGGCCAAATGATTCTTCTTCAGCGTGACGTCTTGCAGTGAACAAATTATCGGGTGCTTCAAGTTAAGTTATGGGGTAGTGATCATGTCAAAGGTTAGTATCATTGAACACACACTCTCTCTCTCTCTCTCTCTCTCACACAACACACACACACACACACACACACATATATATATATTCACAGTCATTTCTCAAAAGAATGTTTCATTTTAAATACTTTCACGATGGTGCAATGCCACAATGATTAATAGTAATGATGGCATGTCAAACTGTGCAGGGTTATTTTATGCTTAGATGTTAAGGTATCACTTTGATTGTACGTTTATATTTATTTTTTTGTGTTTGTTTTCTTAGTTTTGTTTTTCAGTTTTATTTTATTGCTTTCTTATTATTTGTTTAATTATTGTGGTATTGAATAGCAATGATGTTTAAACCGGTCTACTTTAACCTGAGATGAGACATTTACAGGTCCTACACTTCTTGCTAGATTAGACCTAAGAATAATGACAATAAAAAAGTACTCCATATTACCCAAGAATTCGTGTCTCACCATTAGATGCAGTAGAGTGTCAAACTAGTATACCCCTACTTTAAATCGTTTTACCCTTCATCACGTATATACAGTCAGCGAATTCTAATCCCAAAACAAAGCAATTGAAACTTTCACGTTATATGTTCCTATTTCTTTATTTTTTGTTTGTTTTGGTATGGTTGGGTTTAATGGCATATCATCTATGGTTGGTTTGGTTTCTTTTGTTTAATGGCATATCAACTCTTTTAGGTTATTAAATGCCAAAGCCATTCTCCTAGAAGAACAGTAGTGGAGCTATTTAACCCATAGCTGGGAGGATAAGGGGGGTTCATACCTTCCAAGGGTATTTGCCGAAAGCGAACGTAAATAGCGCGACTGGAGCACGAACTCGTGTACTACGATTCTGCAGTCAATCGCTTTAAACATTACACACGAGGACACCCCCATATATCATCTATTGATGTTATTTAATGCCAAATCCTGTTTATACTTGTATATTATTATATATATGATTTGGTTTGGTTGGGGTTTATGACATGTCAACCATTGTCGGTTATTTAATGCCAAATACTGTATATACCTATATATTAGATATGTATGATTTGGTTGTTTGGGGTCTATGGCATGTCAACCATTTTTGGTTATTTAATACCTAATCCTGAAAATACCTTTATATTAGATACATTAGGATCTGGTTATTTTTGGTTTTATGGCACCCCCATTTTATACTTATCAAATGTAATAGGATTTGGTTTTGGTTGGGTTTTATGGCATAAAAACCATCGTTAATTATTTAATGCCTATTCCTGTTTATACATACGTATTAAATATATATTATTTGTAAACATATTTTGTTGATAACGTTTCTAAATGGGACTGAGCTCATTTTTTGGCACACCGTTAAATGGTTTCAATTATTGTTATCTAATATGAATAATTCAATTTAAATTAATCATTTGTTTGAACACAGATAAATGGTTTCATGTATAGTTTTGTAACGGTAACAGTTTAATATTTGTTATTTGTTTGCATATATTTATGTAGATATATACGATATGTGAAGTTTATGTATATATATATTATATATATATATATTATATATATATATATATAGTCATCCACAGACAGATCTGTTTCGTTCTATCAGAACTCATCAGTGTGGCTAGACAGTATCTTCCCGTAGCTGGAATCGAAACCCAGTTGACTCAAACGCCAAGCCACAGCTTCTAACCATTTAGCCACGAGGAGATATTAGCTACGAAGTACATTTTAAATGGTTATGAATCACAATTACTATTGTTTACATACATCCGTTCAAACGGTTGCCGAGACCTCAATTCAGCAACGAAAAGGCTTGCAATAGACGCTAATTGGCAACACGATTACTTCTACGCCAGAGAACTCAACCCCCACGGGGGTAGGGGAATATATATATATATCTATAGTTATCCACAGACAGATCTGTTTCGTTATATATATATATATTATATATATATATTATATATATATAAGTTAATTTAATTTTTAAATGAGTTACAAATAATTTGTTTGCGTAGTATTCTTACTATTTTTTCTACAAAGTTTAAATGGTGTTTATATTATTGCTAACACTTATAATTCTTTTCATTTTATTAATCCTTTGATTGCAGAGGAGTGAAGTGGTTACAAGTATTGCTATTTAACATTGATTAATCTATTTCAACACGATTCATTCATTCATTTGCATAACAGACAAATGTTTCCAAGTATTATAATATTATACAAATAATTCAATTCATGCACACATTTATGCTATTTAACACAATAAATTTAACGTAAGTCAACAAAGTTAGATTGTTCCGAGTATCAATATATATTAGTAAGAACTCAATTAAACACCAGACATAATTTTACACTCAGTCGAATTATAAAAGTCCTATTTTAAAAAAAAAATCAGTTTAGCATGTATTTTGTCTGCACACAGTTTCAATGTCAAACAGTTCTATTTGACCCATATATAGGAACTCATGAGAAGTTTCAACACCGGGCAAAATTGGACCAGCAAACAATGGCAATGAAGGGATAATCCACATTCCCCAGAGCTCAAATATTACTGGATCCTCTCCATCAGATTGTTTAGTGTCATATCAAGGACACTCATTGGTGGCATCAGCAGAGATGCAGTCGGTGTATTCTACAAGTCCTCAACTTTCTGGGCTGTTTAATTTTTACTAAAAGATACTCAATTAACTTGAAACCTTAAGTTTTCTTAAATTAAATATTTCTAGTTTCCACTGAATAAGATTGAAAAAAAGTCAATCAATCGTTTTATATACAGATAGAACTGCCGGTAAAAAGGCACTTATTGTAAACATAAAATTTGTCTAATAGATTCCGTCCTTCTGCTGCTGAGAGATCTGAACAAAAGTGTAAGTAACATAGCCACAAAATCATATTGTATTGGAATAATCACGTAAGGATCGTACTCATACCATAAGAACCTTCAGAAAACAAATGCCAAAATACAACAAAAAATGGAATGAGAAGGTAATATAAAAGAAGATAGGTTTAAATCTGGCTTGCCGTCTCACTTAGAACATTGGCGCTGTATAATCTTCATATCAGTATTTGATCTTTTACCTCAGTATGAAAAAATAGAACTCTCGTTATCGATTTGTATTTTATAAATCACGCACATTGGCCTAGTGGTAGAGTGTTCGCCAATGGGCTGGGAGACTGGGATTCAATCCCAGGTCGAGTCATACCAAAGATTCAAAATAATTGTACTTGATACCTCCTTGCTTAACACTCAGCATTATAAGGTACGTATCAAGGGTAAAGTGGAGCAGTCCATGAAAAGGAGTAGCGCCCTCTCCGACATATCGGGGTGGTAGCTATTGAAAAGGGAGTTATTGGGTCACCCTTGGCTACGTCACCAACATTACTTTTATTGAGTTGGACCTAATAAAATTGCAACATATACAATGGTATGCTTTAGAGTGTGATTCTCCTGGAGATTCTTACACGTGTGATTGGCTTATACACTAAGCTCAGTTAAGAAAAAATTAATACCATTTGTGCTTTCTTTATTCAATTTTAAATTATGACATATATATATATATATATATATATATATATATATATATTCATACACATTATATATATATATATATATATATATATATATATATATACATACGAGGATCATTAAATAAGTTTCCATACCTTTTTCGTGTGGGCACTTTTATTGATAGTATACACATGAAACTCTAGCCCCCTTTGCAGTAATCTACTCCGGCTGCAATGTACTTGTTGTACCGTTCCAACAACTTCTGGAGACCCCATCGAAGTTTGTTTGTGTTAGCGTGTCAATGACCTTCGTCACAGCCTCTTTCATCTCCTCAATTTTCTCATAACGACAGCCCCTGAGGTTAAGGGATAACCAAAAGTCACACAGGGACGGCGAGGAACTGTCTTGATGTCCATCTTGGTCAAATAGTCTGTGATAAGGATGGAGTTTTGGACTGGTGTTTTGTCCTGGTAGAAATGCCAGTGAACCGATTTGAAGAGTCCTGGCCTCTTCCCAAGGAATCTCTTCCTGAACTCCCTTAAAACCTCAACATAGTAACCCTAACCCTAAACCTTTGGCCAATCAACTCTGGTCTATTGACTTCTTTACTCCTCTCACACCTCTCATCATCCCTCACAGACTCCTTCCCTTCCTTGAATCTCTTATGCCACTCAAAAACTGATGTTCGATTCATGCAAGATGGTCGAAAAGCAGTCCTAAGCATTCCATACGTTTCTGTGGATTTTATTCCAAGTTCAAAACATAATTTTATTGCATATCATTCTTCTAAAGTGTTAGATTACATTTTTGAAATTCACCAGCTGTGACAATCAGGGTATATTCCAATTCCTGCTATAGCTGTTCCTTTGAACCTGAAATCATGAGAAATGGTCAGTCATCTCATTTGAAGTATAGCAATAACATACAGAATTTTAAGTGTCTACGATAATGTTAAATGCCCATACGAAAAAAGTCTGGAAACTTATTGCGTGCACCTCGTATATATATATATATATATATATATATATATATATATGTGTGTGTGTGTGTGTGTGTGTGTGTGTGTGATTGTTTGCTACTCCAGTCAGAGGAGAAAATAAATTCTTTAGAATAAAAAGGGGATTTGATTTTAAGTTATTTATTTTTCTGCAGGACTACGTAAAACGTCAAAAACATGTACTGGAGAATAATAAATAACAACTACAAATTATCTAGTGGACGTAAAGTATATACGGACAATTCGAAAAGAATGTTAAAAAATATGTAGAAAGAAATGACTCTCAATTTCAATCAGATATGTATCAATGAAGAAATGCTGCCAATATATATGTAATAACTAAAGTAAAGTTGTCGAAGGTGACCAGAAGGCTCCTTTTTCAATAGCTACTACACCGAGGTGTAGGGGGGACGCTACTCTTTTCCATGGATTGCTCCACTTTACCCTTGATATGTATCTTATATTACTGCGTGTTAAGAAAGGAGGTATCAAGTCTTTGGTATGACGCGACCTGGAATTGAACCGAGGTCTCCCGGACAACTGGCGAACACTCGGCCATTAGACCAATGAGCCGGTTTATGGGACGGACGTATTATAAGGTTGGCGGCCAACAAGTATACGCATGCAATTTTCGAGTTGTATCCAAAAGACTGTCAACGACTAATTGGAAAACCTTCATGACAATGGAAAGACGAAATCGTCAGATGATTGGGACGGACAGGCAGAATAAAATGTAACAGCGAAAACCCAAAAGAAATGATGTGGTCAAATTCTATATATATATATATATATATATATATATATCAAATTTTAATGAAACATTTTGAAAAGATCTACAATTCCTAGCGGCTGCGATGGAAGATATAATTTATATATCGAGGAAAAGAAAAGAATGATGTTGTACATTCATCCTGTTAACCTATTGACTCGGAGATGTGATTTTATTGCGAGATGTACGCATAGAAAGTCGTTTGACAAAGGCATAGAAATAAATTTACATTTTTTTGAAAAATAAATTAATAAATAAATAAATAAATAAGTTACTATGACTAATTAAATCGATAAATGAATCAATATTTAAATTGATATTAGTAAATTTTTGCCCTGTTATTGTAATTTGGTGAGGAGTAAATTTGAAAAACATTAGCTAGAATTAATTCCTTTTAATGATTAAAATTAAAGTAATAAAATATGTCAGAATAATAATAAAATATATTACTCAGTTCCTCTGTTAAATTTGAAGTAGGATGAAAACGGACGTTCTTTACATGCCAAAATAAGTTGATACTTATTGTTACTTGATTTGGTTACTTATGTCGGCGAAAATAAGTTTTTTTAAGCCTGGTTGTAAATGTGAAGAGGTTATTTTCATCCATTTTCTAGTTTGATATGAAGAAGACCTGTTAATTCTTTAGAGCATGGACTTTCATCAATGCCTTTTAACAGGATGGAAATAAATTTATAATCTTAATCAAAACGATTATATATATATATATATATATATATATATATATATATATATATATATATATATATATATATATGTGTGTGTGTGTGTGTGTGTGTGTGTGTGTGTGTGTGTGTGTGTGAGTGTGTTTGTGTGGTGTCTGTGTGTCTGTGGATATATATATATATATATATATATTCACACACACACACACACACACACACACACACACACACACACACACACACACACACACACATATATATATATATATATATATATATATACGTATTCACTGCCATTTCTATAAAAATGTTACATCTTATGACATTTCTGCATATATATATATATATATATATATATATATATATATATATATATATATACGAGGCTCTTTAAATAAGTTTTCAAACTCTTTTTCATATGGGCACTTTTATTGATACTACACACATAAAACTCTGTTCCCCTTCGAAGTAATCACCTCCGGCTGCAATGCACTTGTTGAGAGCATGTCAATTAACTTCGTCGCAGCCTCTTTCATCTCCTCAATTGTCTCATAACGACAGCCTCTGAGCTTAGGGAATAACCAAAGGTCACAGTGAGGAAGGTCTGGACTATAGGGACGGTGAGGAAGTGTCTTGATGCCCATCTTGGTCAAATAGTCTGGACTAGTCCTCACGTCCAGATTCATTTTTGAAATTCACCAGGTGTGACAATCAGGCTTTAGTAGGGTGTATTCCAATTGCTGCTGTAGCTGTTCATTTGAACCTGAAATTATGAAAATTGGTCAGACATGTCGTAAGATGTATAGCAATAACATAATGAATTTCAAGACTCTAAAAAAATTTTAATTCCTCTACAAAGCGTCTTGAAACCTATTGAATCCTCCACACACACACACACACACACATATATATATATATGTATGTATATATATATTTGATAATAAGATATATATACATGTACTGTCATCCACAGACAGATATGTTTCGTTGGGTATACCTAAGCACACACACACACACACACACACACACACACATATATATATATATATATATATATATATATATATATATTATTATTGTTATTATAATGTCAATTGATTCTATAGATATACAAAAACTAATCACAAATTTGAGTGCTCAATATAAACATGAATAAATAATCTTATGAAGAGCAAAATATCATTGAGAAAAAAGAAAATCAATAAGTATATTCCATTAATGGAATATACTTATTGATATTCTTGTTTTTCACTTATATATATATATATATATATATATATATATATATATATATATATATATATATATATATTTCTCTAGTTTTTTTGCCCTTCTAGCTGCTGTCATTTGAAAACTATAACTTGACCATCACATGTTTTTGGGTTACTTATTCAGACTGTTTCTATCATATTGACATTTTAAAATCATTCTTTGCTAAAATGTGACGTTCATTTGATGTAGAAAATATTAGGCGAAATTGGACATAAATATTCTGTCTTTCTGATTATCTAAACCAAGTCTTCATTTCTTTGTTTTCTTTTAACAATATAAATTAGAGATCAAGCGTAACTTTTCTTTGTCAGAAACCAAAATTAGGATATTCAATTTAAAAGCAAAAGTGGAAATTTCTTTTTAATCTATCCGGTTAGCTAAAACAAATCTTAATCCATTTTTTAATATAAAATAATCTAGCTAAAATTATGACTTTCATAATTAAGTTTTTCCAGCTACTTGTTCAATCACTTACAAATCTAGTCTTTAAGTATTATACTCTGTTTACATTTGAAGTGAAAACAACGCCAAATAGAATGTCATAACCCCTGGATAAAATCTAAACGTCTACATAAATATATATTTTTGGTATTCATAAGTAAAACAAATCACCTAAAAGCAACGCGTTTTAATATAGGAGATGATTTCTTCCTTCAAAATAAAAAAAAAACCCAGAAAACTGAAGAAATCATGACTGTCATATAAGAATTAAAACAGCATTGATATTACCATTAAAATTAATAATGTAATCAATAATAACAATGATAACATGTACGTATTGTTGCCTATTATCATGACCCAGAAAATCCTCCACATCATGAGATTTTTGTTAAAGTAATACAGTATGAATTTACTTGTTTTTAAAAGGAAACATTCCCAAGCAAATACAAAATTTAATAATGAGATGGTTTTAGTTTATGCTCAACCCAATCATTATAATACCCCAAGATAGATAATTATCATAATGAACTTATATAATATGTCCAGCATTTCTTCATATACTTGCAATAAATCTGAAATATTCATTAAGAATATGTAAAATTAAAGCAATTTAATGCATAATTGGGCATTCCTAAATAATACACACACACACACACACACACACACACACACACACACACACACACACACACACACACACACACACACACATATCTCTCTCTCTCTCTCTCTATATATATATATATATATATATATATATATATATATATATATGACATTATATATAATAAAGTGTTTTGGAACGACACGAATAACTTGGTTCTAAAAACATTGATATACCATGAAGGTATTTTGCGCGTCTGGTTTAAAATGATTGTGAAAGAACAATCTCGCCCAATATATATCTAGTGGTCATGTTTCTTAAACTGACTCTAGCGTAAAATAACCCTCTAAGACTAAAACCAACCAACCAACCAATTATCAAACTTATAATTACACGCGTTATAATCTCGGCGAATAGTTGCTACAGAATTTTTTCAATTAAGACCCTCTTCTTTCCTAACCATTAGTATCTGCGTTCCGACACACAATCTTTTAAAGACGGAGTAGACTCTGAAATCAGCGTACTAAACTGAAATAAACTTTATCTTCTTTCTCTCTTAGCGAGTGATTCCTAAAAATCATGCATTAGTATTCAACTGCACACCAATTAGAAGCGATACTTTCCCCTTATTGTTTTTAAATCAAAGCTTCACTTCATTTCTTTGACTCTCTCGTTAAAGAGTGACTTTTTACATCACTCAAGATAAAGCCAGATTTCTCCAAACTCCAAGTTCCTACTACTGCTCTACATACGCTAGTCGCATAGCTTCTTCTTGTAGACATTTCTCTGTGTAGAAAGTTGATTTATTAACGTCGTTGTAATTGTGGGAGAAAGGAATGTCATTTGGAAAGAAGAACGATATTTCTTCGGTCTCTGTTACGATACGTTGGCTAATGATAGGGTAGACTGCAATCGCACTATATCTTGCTTTCAATCTCACCCTATAATCGCTTTTTACAAACAGGAACTGTTTATGACTGAGAACAAACCAGTGTACAATCCTATTTTCTGGGAACTTACTTATTGTTGATATCGAGTACATTTTAAAGGTGTTCCAATAAGCAACTTGTTCAATAACCGCTTTACCAAAAAGATTTCTAATAGAATTTATTTCGATTATTAAAAACTAGTATAATCGAAGGAGTAATACCATATGTATCATTATAGCCAAAACTTTAAATTGATTCAAGGAAAATGAAAATACTTCTTTTTATTCATTGCTCTTATACAATAATCTGTATAGAAAAGACAATACTACAGTAAAAAAAAAAAAAAAGAATTTATAAAAGATAGTGGTAATAGTCTAAAGATTTTGTAAGTTCTTCTAAGTTACTACTTATTTAACGGGTTTGGGCGTCTCCTATTAAGAACGAATGGAAGTTGTCGGATGCAAATTGGTGTGATGTTTGAATGCGGGATATATAAGTTATTTAAAAAAAAAACGATGCTGCGGTGACGCTAAAACAAACAACATATAAATTGTTGACTGGACGTTATGAAAGAAATTATGAAAAATATACAATCAATATTTGGAAGGTTTAAATAAATCACGATTATTTATATTTTTCGGCAACAGTTTATATAAATAATATTTGACGCAAAACATTTTTTTTGCGGAGTGAGAATGAAAAATATCTTCATAGAAATTATTCTGTTTAACATATTCTTCTTCTTCTTCTTCTTCTTCTTCTTCTTCTTCTTCTTCTTAGAGTTTTTCACATCAGCGTTAACTGAAGGTCTTTCACTGGAGCTTGAGTGACAGCAAGGTACTTATTTTTCTTTTCACATTCTTTCTGTTTATTCTGTGGTCAGCCGGGACAACAAAGTCGACAATTTTGCATATTCTCTTTTTTTGTTGATTATTATAAGGTCTGGTCTTCTGGCTAAGATTATGTGATCCGTCGATATATCAAAGTCCCATAGGAGTTTATGCGTGTCATTTTCTAGGACAGGTGACGGGTTGTGATTATTATTATTATTATAACTATTATTATTATTATTTGAGTGTTTTTCACACTAGTGTTAGTTGATGGTTTTCCTCCTTGCTTTCCAGCACCCTTCAATTTAATGTCTGATCTAAGCAGTACTGTGGTCTGTATGGTTTTGATCCTTCCTCCCTTCAACCAATCTCTTTTCCATGTTTCAGTGACTGGTCAAAGGGGTCAGACCACAACAAGTGTCATCAAGTCTCCACCACTCTTCTAGGTATTCAAGCCGACATCAACAATGCTATGCTTTGGAAGGTCTCCACTCGTTCTTTTATTTCCTACAGCCCATCTACCAATACTTTATTGGCTGTCCCAAGCGCACCAGATACAATTGGTACCACCATCACTTTCATGTTCCATAGTTTTTACAGTTCTCTAGCAAGGTGTAGGTATTTATCTCTCCCTTCGCTTTCATCCAGTTTATACAGTGATCAGTAGTAACGGCAAAGTCCACTCTTCGTCAGGTTCTCTCTCCCTTTTAGTTCTTGTCAAATATATTATTATTATTATTATTATTATTTACTCCTTGAAAGTTTTTCACAGCGTTAGCTGATGGTCTTTCACTGGAGTCTGTGAGAGCAAGTCTCCTCAAGTCTCCAGGACTCATCTCAGTATTCTGGCCTTTCTCAGCAATGCTGTAGTTTGGATGGTCACCACTTGTCCTCTAATTTCCGTGTTCTCCAGTGACTTTAGTAATCCTGTAGTTACTATACCGAAAGTACCAATAACGATTGGTATAATCCTCACCTTCATGTTCCACATTTTTTTTAATCCCTATGGCAGGATCGAGGTATTTATCTGTCATTTCTTTCGGTTTTATTCTGTGGTCCGCTGGTACAGCAAAGTCCACAATTTTTCAAGTTCTCTTTTTTTTTTGTTGTTGTTATTGATTACTATAAGGTCTAGTCTTCTGGCTGAGATTAGGTGATTCATTTTTATGTCAAAGTTCCACAGGAGTTTGTGTGTGTTATTCTCCAGGACAGATGCTGGGTTGTGCATATACAATTCGCTCGTTTGGTCAAATTTAAATTTCTTGCACATCTCCCTGTGGATCCTTTTGCCCACCCAGTTGTGTCTAGTATTATTATTATTGTTGTTTAATCATTAGAGTTTTTCGCATCAGCGTAAGCTGATGGTCTTTCCCTGGAGATTGAGTGACAGCAAGTCTCCTCAAGTCTCCAGGACTCTTCTCAATATTCTGTCCGTTTTAAATAATGCTGTTGTTTGGATGGTCTCCACTCGGCCGCCAACTTCCAAATCCTGCAGACCCTTTAATAATCCTTTAATTACTGTACCAAAAGCACCAATAACAATTGGTATTATTATCACCTTCATGTTCCACAGTTTTTTCAATCCTCTAGCAAGGTCGAGGTACTTATCTCTCTTTTCACATTCTTTCAGTTTTATTCTGTGGTCAGCCCGGACAGCAAAATCGACGACTTTGCATATTTTCTTTTTTTGTGATTAATATAAGGTCTGGTCTTCTGGCCGAGATTAGGTGTCTGTTTGTATATTAAAGTTCCATAGGAGTTTGTGTGTGTCATTTTCAAGGAAGGACAGGTGCTGGGTTGTGCATATACCATTTGTAGGCATGGTCAAATTTTGAATTTCTCGCACATTTACCAGTGGATCACCTTGCCCACCCAGTCCTGTCTAGTCTTGTACTCCTTCCGTGCCAGTTTGCTTAATTCGCTTATTATGTGATTGATGGTTTCATCTCTGTCACCACAGAGTATATATTATTATTATTATTATTTTACTCCCTGCAAGTTTTTCACATCAGCGCTAGCCGAGCACTAGCTTTGGCGGTACATATTCAAAAAAGTTCGCCAAAGGTCTTACACTCGAGTCTAAGTGACAGCAAGTCTCATCAGGTCTCCAGAACTCTTCTCAGTATTCAGGCCGACCATATTATTATTATTATTATCATAATCATTATTAATTATAACTTGAAGCATATATACTCAGGAATGAATCAGAGGATACGCTTCAATCGTGGTTACTGTATGCATCAAAGACATCGAAAAAAACCAAGTGGAGTAGCTGTGGTGCAGTGTCTAAAGAGCCAAAATGCGATAACATAGTACGTGAGTTCGAACTCCACTCACCTTGAAAAAGGTATGAACACCTTTATCTCCCTCGCTGTCGGTTGAATAATAGCACAACTATTTTTCAGTAAGAATGGAATCGGCATCAAATAACCCATGAGAGATAATATGCCATAAATACCAAAGAAACTAGAACCGAATCTACAATAGTATCGTTAAAGCATATAAGCGTCTAAAAGATGGTCAAAATCATCGTAATCGTCAATCGTCATTATCTTTACTTATTCAAGCCTGAGGATCTCCTATCAAGGCAAACACCAAAAGATGGACAGAATTGTCTATTAACCTCTGACGGCCGGGAACAACTCAAACATCTCGCTCTTCACTGCCTCAACACCTGTCTTTCCAGTCTCCCAGGGACCGACTTTCACTAAGATCAACGCATTACCAATATTTTTCCCCGGCTTTTGCCCACGAGATCTTCTTAATCATGCTATTCAGCTAACACAAGGTTTTTCCTTCGTCTCGGGTGGATTGTCTCCACTTGTTCCTGACTTCCTGACCTCTGTCCAACCCGGAACTACATTACTACCTTTCTCTTCTTGGTTGGAAACTAATGTTTTTCTCCAGGGTTTATTATCAATATTACAAGTTGCAGCAGTTGTAGTAGGTTGATAAGAACGAAGAGAAAACATATTTTCGTATGTTTATTTTGTTTAATTAGTTGATATCGAAATTTGTAGTTATATCTATCAAAGTTGTACCCATTGTACTTTTACCCCATCAGTATCTGGACATTTTTACAGGAGACTAAGTGACAACAAGTTCTCTCAAATGCTAGGCATTTCTTCAGTTATTCAGCTAAAGTTATTTTCAGAGAGTTATTCTCGAAAATACATACGCTCAACCTGAATTGCTGCTTCTTAGCCTGGATCAAGCACCCAGAATTATTGACCTCTTTGTGAACTCAAAATTCATGAACTCTTAACAAAATGGAGCCATTTTTACATTAAACGGTTACCCTATGTAATCAGTAGACTAGCTCATTTATCTCGATAACAATATCTCATATTTCCATATGATTGGCCATACATCAATGGCAGCGAACGCCTTTCTTATAAGTATATTATACTTATAAGAAAGGCATTCACTACCATTGATGAATGGTCAATCATATGGAAATATAATCTCTTTGATAAAATTAAACGGAAATTCTTCCAAGCAGCAACCATGTTGGTATTACTGTATAGTTGAAACATGTTGATTTTAATGTAACGTTTGGAGAAAAGGCTTGATGAAAACTAGATAAGGACGCCCCGTATTGTTTTGAACAACCTCTGGAAACAATATCCGATAAAATAACCGCTACTAACTTACAAATCACACAAGAAAGAGAAACAGAAAATGTTGAGTATTGCTAGTGAAGAAAAGTTGAACTCATGAATTACATTCTTTGAGATTCTTCAACATATTGACACACTAGTGTTGAGTGACCATTAAATAAATTACATAAATCAGCAAGGTGTGGATGCTGGATGCCGTCTAGATGAGCTACCAAGAGCAATGGCCTATAGGGACAGATGGATTTTGTGCTGTTAACACGATGTGCTGATATTGAACAATCCTAAATGCTATTGTTACGACGGTATTAATATTTTCCTCGATGCGAGTTCTCATACTGACACTAGCTGGCAAACTTCATTATCAACAAAGTGACAGGAAGTCTTCTCAGCTTTCCAGCACCCTTCAAACTAGTACGTATGATCTCAGCAGTACTGTCTTCCATGTGGTCTCGATGCTTCCTCTGTCCTTCAATTCAACTAGTATCTTTTCCAGATTTCGGAGACTAGTCAAAGGGCTCTGACCACGACTGGTATCAACAACATCTTCATATAAAAACATTTTTTCAGCTCTCTGGTACCGTCTCGGTAAATGTTCCACTTTTTGCATTTTTTAAATTTTACTCAAGGGTCAATTGGAATCGCAAAATCTAAGAGATGGTTAATTCTTTTCTTTTTTTTAAATGTTAATGGATCTGGTTTTCCGACGGGGATTTGATAATACATTTGTAGTTCGAAAGAATATTATGGGTGTCATTTTCTAGAGCAGAGTCTACTTTGTGAACCCTCGATTTATAAGCATGACTACGCTTTAAATTCTTACACATTCCCAGTAGATAACTTTTCCCACTCAATCATGCCTACACTTGTTATCGTTTCTTGATGATTTATCGTATTTCCATGATATGTAATAAACTGTTTCATCCTTGTCACCACATAAGATAAATTTTCTTCGCATTATCAATTTTTGCTTTGACATATTTATTAAGGCATTGTCTTGGGCTGATATTGAGAGATTAAGTTTCGCTATTCAAGATTCCTTACAAATTTTCCTCCCAAATGTTTAATTGTTGTTTTCATGTAGTCATTGTTTTAATTTATTCATATTGCTACAACTGGCTATTGTAATCAGCTTTTCTTTGCTCTTTTTGTATATTCTTGGATACCCTTAAATGTTGCATCTACACAATCGTTTCTGTTAGCAAGTCCCTCTCTTTTTGCCAATACAATCTTTGTCATCCCTCCGTGGTAAGATCTTTTGCATCATCATCAATTTCCTCGTACTAAGGTTCATATATTTCCTATTTAAGAAGGGTCAAGAAGGACTAATAGTAAATATTGCCCAGGAATTTATTTCTTTGATTGGATTACTACGGCAATATCTTATTTTAAGAAGTTTTGTTTTCCTGGGGTACTCTTTCCTTACTGCTTTTTTTATTTTTTTCATTTTCGTCTTTTTGATGATGTCTGATTCAAATAGTCCAACATATTTTTAATTTTCTTTTTCTCTAAGTCCTCTGATGGATTCCTTTTAGTTGCTGATTTCTTTCTTTGTTCCTCCGATCTCTTTTCATTATATTCATGACACATTTTTCTTTATCCCGAATTGCATTCTTACATCTTCGCTAAAGATTCTAGTGGTTTGTTGAAGGGTTTCTTGATCCTTTTCATTCTGGGCAATTTTTTAGTATTATCCATTATACTTATTTTTGTGCAGCAACTTTGTAAAAATCAAATTCCATTTACAGTTTTTTTAGGATTTAATTCAGTGACTTCATGGCTATAATATATAATTGTTGCGATAATAAGTCTGTCTGAAATATACTCCCAGCGTTAGTTTTCAAGCTGCTATTTTCACCCTACAATTTACCATGTCTCACGTTTTTAAATTAATAACTTTTTTCGGATATATTGAACAATCTCAGACATTCTATCATCAAATTTGGTTCTAACATGTCACATACATTTTTTGTTGTCAATTCCTGCCACGACAAAATTTTTCGCTTTGATTTAACCTCCATAAGAACATGTTGGTCTTTACATAACAATTCATCAGTTTTTCTTGTTCTCTTGCGATATTTTATCTGTTCTTCCTGACATAACATGTGGTTATCACTAACTGATCACTTCTCTTATTTGTCTAGTTGGGACCTTCCAAATCGTTAGTAAGCATGTTATTGGTTTGTAATTGCATCATTGTGATTTTTGCAGGAACAGCGATCTTTTATTTATTTATTTTTTGCATCTATTATGGTATCCTTGTATCTTGTATGCCTTTACTGATCTAATCCTTCGAGAATTAATTTAAATTTTTAATACTAGAATCTACGTATTTCATTGTGATGTTGTGACTTCGAATTTGCTATTTTCTTAATTATTGCTTTTCGTCGTTGTTGTTCAAATTACTGAAGGCGTTCAGACCTTAAGATTTAATTAGAACAACTACAGAAGTTGAACAAATCAAGTTGGCATTTTTACAATTGATTCATGAATTGCAATTACATCCAAAATATATATTCAATACACATTTCCATAGGTCGAATTAGATAATTTATATGATAAAATCGAAAACTGAAAAAAATTATTGAAAATATTCTTTTCTTATTTATATATTCATAATGACCACCACGGTGAAAGATATTCCTTTTTAGAGCTGCTTTCTTTTCATTGTCTGACAGCATAATTTTAACTATGATATGAAATACTACTTGAGGTACTTAGAGGGGAAAGCCAGAAGGCATACGTGCTGTCATCAACCTTTCTTTTTTTTCTTTTTCTGGATATATAGTATATTCAATAAATATGTACACTAAATGATTCTTATAGTAAGTAATTATTTTATTCTAAACCGAATACATGGGTATTTTATTATTTCGAACAGAAAAATATTCAAACCGAATCGATATCATTATCAATGAGTTAGTTACCAAATATACAGAACACCAATCAAGATAAGTACACACACACACACACACACACATATATATATATATATATAGTCATCCACAGACATATCTGTTTCGTTCTCTCAGAACTCATTCGTGTGGCTAGACATACAAGCTTCCCGTAGCTAGGATCGAAACCCGGGTGACTCAAACGTCAATCCGAGACTCTACCCCTCATCCTCGAAGAACTAGTAGCAGCGAAGTAAATTCTCAACGGTTATAAATCACAATATTGTTTACATACATCCGCTTAACGGCTACCGAGAGTTCAATTCATTTATGAAGAGCCTTGCAATAAACGCTAATGGCAACACGGTTACTTCATTCGCTAAATACCCCAACCCTACGGGGGTAGAGGAGTATATATATATATATATATATATATATATATATATTGTCAATAGATTCAATATACTTAAACTGAATCATTCAAATTAGAGTATCTTCTTTATAGAGATATATAACATATTTTATAAATATTTAAATTCTGACACGTGAATCTTTGCGTAAGATAAAAATATTACACGTAGTTAACGGAAAAAAGAAGCTATTTTTTTTAAATACACCTGATGAGCGATCAATTAACAGACAAAATAAATTGAAAATGAAATATACATTTTTTTTATTTTTTGTTTCTTAATATATATATATATATATGAGTGTGTGTGTGTGTGTGTGTGTGTGTGTGTCCGTCTATCTGTGTGATTTTATCTTTTTTTATCAATTTACAATACTCTGCAGTTTGGTAATAAATTATACCTTACAATATATGTTTTGGTTGCATGATATTCCGATTGTAATTATAAAATTCTAATATCAGAATTCGATCGTTAATAATTTCTTTTTTGCCTTCACTCAGACCAAAGATTACCGTAAACAGAACGGGATTCTCCGACTTTTAGACATGACATAAATCTGGATGAGCTGACATACCCTTAAAATCAATCAGTCATTGAAGATTAATTGTTTATGAATAATTACTATAATTATTTTTCTTGTAACATATAATTGCTTACAAAAAAAACTGATTTGGGCGGTAAATCACCCAAAAAGGTTTGTCATGCCATAAAATCATATTTTCAAGTTGACAATATGTCGATGGAATGTGGTAGATGAATAGGAAGAATGATGGAAAAATAAATAATGACCAAATATGAACATATAGATATATGCATCGATATAGATATAAATGGATGGACGGAGGAGAAGCGTTCCAGGTTTCTTAAGGATTAAGATAATCTCTGACCTTTGCGGTAAAGAACACAGGTCATATACTTTTGAGAAACAGAGTAGAATTTGCATCGTTGATGAGGGATATTGAGACAGGAAAGATAATATTAGCATGACTTCGTCTTCTGTTAAAACAAATTCCTCAAAGATTTTATTATCCAAAAATGAAATTTCAAACTATATTCGTGATGAACGAATTGACAACTGATTGGTTTTAACATGTCGACACTTTGAGAGTAATTTTATATTAGAATTTAGAAAATCGCATTGACTGTTCGTTCATATTTAAATTTTCGGTATATTATTTCTTGAGAGGGTTTTTTTATTGGCACATGGTCCTATGGAATGCGAATATAGTGGATTCGTAGATGGGAAGCTTACTGGTACTATCTCTCTGTGTCAAAAAGGACCAGTTTTAAGGGCAAGAAAATGGGTCTCCAACATCCCCAGTCTTAGGGAACTCGAGCCTCACTATTTGATGGAGATTAGTGTCTTACCCAGGACCCTATTTCTTAGAGGCATTACTCTGCTGCAAGGAATAAAGTCAACGTATTCTAAGCTCTGCTAACAGGGCGGAACGAAGGGAGGAGGCTTATAATTAAATAAGAAAGGAGAAATAAAAACGTAGAAGAAATAGAGAAAACCAGACCAAAAAAAAGTAATTTGAATAAGCAATCCAAAGGGAAACGTTTGTCGGAATTGTATAAACAAGAGAATGCAGGTGAATTAAATAAAAACAAGTTACTCCTGAAAATAGAAAGATACAATTAAATAAAGTATTACCGTTGATGAACATTTCGTGTATTTTAAATTCTTGCAACACAAATTTACATTCAAATTCAGATTTTTTTTTTAAATAGGTTTGTAAGTTATTGTTTATCTAAACAGAATCGAAGAAAAAAATAGCAAGCATTTTTTTTTCATTTTTTTTTTTTTCATTTTTTGTTTATTTCTTTTAACATCTTGTCACATAATCACTTAAGAAGAAACAAGAATTCCC